>JAYDZK010000202.1:69187126-69203124 GCA_034509185.1 Euphonia xanthogaster
TAAGAACTTTTTAAAGATTTTTTTTCCGATTTTTTTTTTTAGATTTTTTTAAAGATTTTTTCAGGATTTTTTTAGATTTTTAAAAATTTTTTTAAACTTTTTTCAGATTTTTTTTTTTTTAGATTTTTTTGGAGATTTTTTTTAGATTTTTTTTTTTTTTTGCAAAGTCTCATTTAAACGCAGTTCAGAGAACCAGCAAACAGTCGACGCAGAGACAAAACAGTAACAGAGTCGAGTTCAGAACACTTCTGGTTTGAATTCACAGTCAGAGAGAGAGAGAGAGAAAGGAAAAAAGAGACAGAGAGAGCCACGGAGGGAGGAAAAGCTCAAGGCTGGGGCTGGAGTGCCACTCGGGGAGCGCGGGATGCGTCCCGCAGGAGGGGCTGCAGTGGGACACGGCCAGCAGAGCTCCTGTTATTGCTGGTGAGGTCGGACACCCCCCCGGGGCAGCCGGGCTTTGGGGGGACAGCTCTGCATCTGCTGGGGAACTGCACTCAGCCAGGTGTACAATGGGTTTGGGGTGGTGCCCAGAGCGGCTCCTCTGGGCTCACAGCGATTTCCAGGTCCTGGAGAGTGCAAACGAAGACACCTTGGAGGAGCCCTGGGCTGGGCTCTGCCTGGGAAGGGACTGCATAGACACATCAGCCAGGGGTGCAGCATTGGGTGGTGCTGGGATGCTCCTGCCAGCTCTGCCAGCCCCTGTTCTGCTCCTTTCAGTCAAGGGGTGAAGGGCTCTTCTCCTCCAGGCTCTCAGGAATGGCAGAGCCAGAGTAACCCGCTGGTTGTCACCGAGTGTGGCTCCGTGAGCTCAGACACCCCAGTGGCTCCCACTGGAGAAGATCTGCTGCAGGGACCCAGTGACAGGATGGGTCACACCTGCTGGATGTGGCTCTCCAGATAAAGAGGGCCACCAAGCTCAGACCACTGTGGTTATTTAGAGGCAGACTGGACCTTGCATCCCTTTCCAGAGGAGTTGAGGCCAGAGCTGGAGCTCTGAAGGTATTCACGGGAATGTTGGCTGGCCTGCAGGTGTCACAGTTGGGAAGAGTCCCTTTGAAATCTCCCTGGAAAAACCTATTGCTTTGGGACAGAAAGCAGAGACTTTCTGCCAGAAAAAAAACAGATTTCTGAAAGAGCTGTGGGGACACAGCCTGGTCTAGGCTCCACACCTGACACAATTCCCATCACTGGGAGAACCAGGGAGGAGGATTACCCTGAACATACAGGAGCTTGCTGCTGCCAGCATGGAACATCCTCTTGGGAAGGCAACATCTGCAAACAGCTGGATGTGATCCCAACCCCTTGGTACACTGCAGGGTCCTGAGTGCCCCTAAGGACCTCAGAGACCCCTCAGACCCCTGTTTTTTCCAGAGGGTGGAAGGAGCAGGGAGCTCCAGAGCTGGTGGTGATGGTGTGAATCCCCGTGCAATGATCCCACAGGATTGCAGGCCATGGGAATGTCCTTCAGCAGGAAGCCAGATTGTCCTTGGAGGTTAAGCAGGGCTGATGGAGCTGCCATGGGGATGGCAGAGATGAGAGGATCAGTGTTCTGGAAAGCTCCTGAGAGCAGGGTTGGGATAACCCATTCCCAGTGGGGGCTGTAGCTCCAGCTTGTCCAGATGTACCTGGGAGGGAACTGGGAGAGGCCCTGACTGCTCCAGTGGAATGGGGGTGATCTGAAAGGAGGCAGGAGAGCCTGGAGAGCTGGGGCAGAGGAGCAGCAGGCAACACATGAACAGATCTCTAGCAGGGGGTCTTGGTGAACAGTAAATATAAAGGGGTTTCAAGGCTTAAACTGAAAGTTTGGGTTAAATTAACAGCGAGTTGGACTCTCTGCCATCCCAGGGATGGAGTGGAGAAGGCTGAGAATGGCTGGGGAGCAGAGGCACAGTTGAGAGGCATCTGCCCGAGGCCCAGACCCACCTGAACACCCACCTGCAGGAGCACAGATCTCCCACTGGGCTCCTGCCAGGTCCAGGAGCCTTCCTGGAGCAAAGGTGGGTGGAGATGCCTTCAACACCCCAGCAGGAGAAGTGAAGAACACGCTGCCTTCACCTTGGAATTTGGTTCCTTGGTAAGGAAGGTGCTGAGGATGCCCTGGGGTGAGCTGTGGAGAGGACACCAAGGGGGCAGCCAGCAGGACCACCAGCTCTCAGGATGCTCATTTTCCTGGACAATTCCCACTGAGCCAGAACAATTGACCGGACTCTGTAGTGGTGTCTGCTGCTAACCTATTGCTCTGAAGATGAGAGGCATGAAGTTGCCTGAAGACAAGAGGGTGCATGACTTGGTGTCTCCTCAAGAAAGGGAATGGCATCCATCCCAACTCCTAGGGACAGCCCCTGGTCCATATTCTCCACGGGTAATGTGTGGAGCTAACTGGTATGGCTGTGGAGGACACCGGTGTCACCAACTGGGGACGATCACCTCACCCAGGAACTCCTTCCTATCCTGTCCCATCTCTCACAGGGAAGGCCCTTATGGACCTGCAGACATTCCCAGGTGGGAGCCAGGGAAATCATGTCCCCTGCCAGCTCTCATTCCCCTTTTCCAGCCCCGACCAGCCTCACGTCTCTGCAGGAAAGCCGGGACACATCTCCAAGCATGGAGCCCAGTGCTCTCCAGAGATCTTTGGTCATGTTGCTCGTGAGCTCACTGCCTTGAGCGAGCTCTAAAGTGCCACTGCAAGGGGCAGGAGGGGAGCAGGATGGTCCTTGCCATGGGCAGAGCTCAGGGGGACACTCTGGGAACCGCTGGAGTCTGGGTGAGACACCAGACAGGCAGAGGGGACTTCACCCTTAACCAGAGGGCCACTGCACACCTGGCTCAGGGTGACAGCAAGCATCAAAGCAGGACAGAGGGACACCAGGCTGAGCTAATCCCAAGTGGATTGCTTTCCTGGGAGGTGCTGGAGCCCAGATTGCCAGTGCAGCCAGGCCCAGGTCGGGGTGCTGAGCACCCTGTTTGCAGTGCTCAGTGCTCGGCCCCGCTCGCCAACAGAGAAGCCACAGAGCCTTCTTGTCTCCTTTTAATCATCAACATACAGAGCTGGGCTCTTATTTACATCCAAATACACTTCTCTCTGTACAACAGTGTAAAAGCAACAATTCCATTCCTCTCTGGAGCGTGGAAACCCGGAGGTGAGTGACCACCACCAGTGGCAGCAGGACTGGGGCCACCAGCTGCCAGCAGACAGTGGCAGGAGCTAACTGGGGCTGTGTGAGGCACAACAACGTGCCCTGGTTGTGGTGCTCACCCTGGGGGTGAGAGGGGAGTGCTGGAATCAGCCCAGCTGGGTTGCTGGGACAGTGGGAGCAGCCAGCCTTGGAATGGTGGTGGAGCAAAGCAGCCCTGCTCACAGCAGAGTGAGACCTTTCCTGCCACCAGGACAGCCTGCTTAGCCACATCCTCATGGGTGGAAGCCTCTGGAGCTGATCAGTGTCCTCTGTTTGCTGTGTGGATGTGCCTGGAGCATGACTGGGCTCTGTACATGGGGGTTGTGTGACACCAGAGCTGCTCCAGGACTGCCACCACTGGCCTGGCTCTCCCAAAAATCTTGGATCATGCATGTGTTGGGTATCCCAGATATCCCAGATTCCCTTGTGGGCACCATGTGTGGGCAACTGAGCTGAGACCCTCACGGCCACAGCTTGTGGTGGTGGCCAGTGGCAAGTTAGAGAGGATTTTGGGGGCAGGACTTGGAGAATGACATGAGAGCCAGGATGTCATGCTGAATTCCAGTAGCTCCAAGGTGGAGGAGACAGCTGGGGGATGGTCAAGCCCAAACTCTGGGTGGAATTCCATGGGACAGAAACAATTCATCAGCCCTGCCTGAGCCTCCAAAAGACACACTGCCAGCCTCCTTGGCCATTCCCAGGATATGTCACCCAAACACCAGCCTGGCACCCCTTGGTTGTCTGATCCAGGGTGAAGACCCCAGAGCCTCAACGAAGCTTTTGATGGGAGATTTCATCAACTTGTCAAAGTGTAAAGGATCTGGAAGGAGCCAGGTGAGCTCCACCTGGGCACAGACAAGAGAAATCCAGGTATCTCACCATCATTTTGCTCCATCTCTGCTGAGCAAAGGGCTGGCACAGGGGAGAGGACTTGATGGGGAGCAGCACATCCAGTTGTGGGGAGGAATCATGAAGCACAGGAATCCTTTGTGGCAGTTTGGGTCCCAAAACCATCTTTGTTTTCTGTCACCATAGCAGGGGTGGGGTGGTTTCTGCAGGACAGCTGGGAGTGCTGCTTGGGGGATCCTGGGAGAATCCCAAGAGAGGGAAAACCAGCAGCAGAGTGTCTTAGTGGGTGTCTGCAAGGCTCTGTCATCCAGGGAATGTCCACAGTCGAGGTCTCAGATCTGGATTGAAGCTCTGGATCAATGTGTTGCAGAGAGGAGGGTGGAGGGAGGGGGCCTTTCCTCTCCTCCAAGGTGAACAATCTTCACAAGAGCAGGCACCAAGCACCTGCTTTGGGAGGGAGGACGTGGCCTTGTCTGATGTGAACAGAAAGCTGAGATGGTGCCAGACACCAGATCTCCAGCCCTGACACTGTGGGATGTTTGGCTCTGTCTGGAAGGCCTGGAGTATGACATGGAGGAAGCTCTAGGATGTGCCTGGCCAGGTGCATGTGGATGTCTCCCTGCCATGGCAAAGTCTGCAGCTGTGTGGCACTGGCAGGCAGCTGCACTCCTTCCTTGCTGGGGTGCATGGGCTGATATCCAAGAGTGCTGGAGCATCTTCAGGATTTGCAGTAGGACTCTTCCCCACACCCATCAGTGGTCGGACCTGACCTAACCTCCCTTTTATGGCTGGTCCAGGGAAAGGGGCTTAGCCTGAGCTGCCCTGGTGTTTTCCATGAGTTGTCTTCCTCTAGCGCCAAAGACATGGGCAGAAGTGGTGGGAAAAGACAGGAGCTGTCAACTGGGGTCTTGAAATGCCCTGGTCTTGGCACTTTTCTATTTTCAATGGCTCCAGGGATCTCTGGCAGCCACCACCAGCTCCTGGCTGGTAGCACTGTCCCATGACTTGGGCTGGTGGGACTAACTGCAGTCTCCACTCTGCTCAGTGTGGAGCTCATCACAGCAATGTTTGTTCTCAAACTGAAGGTCACACCTGGTTGTGAACAGGAGAGCTTTGGGGAGACAGAACGTGGAAAATGTGCAGCTTCAGGGCTTTTGTTTGGAAGGTCTTCAGCCCCTCAATGCCTCCAGGTTCTTCCTTGGTGTGCACATGAAATTTAATCTGGCCAAATTTGCCCTGGAGTCACCTCACAGACATTTCAAGACATCCCAGTGCTAATCCTAACTTTTCTCTTCTAGCTGCTCCCCAGGGCAAAGAACCAAAATCCCCACTCCCATTGATCCTTTGGTCAGCGCAAACTCCACTTTGCAACGTTTTTCTTCTCTTTATTGTGACTTGTGGTAAAAACCTGTCCATGACAGGAAGAACAGAGTTCACCTTGCCCACCTTTTCAAGCAGAATGCCAGGTTTTTCTGCTTTAGTGACTGTGCACATAGGATTTGGTTTATTATTTTGCCAGGGCATAAGCACTTGCGTGATCTTAAGCATTTCCCCCTCTTATCGCTTCTTTCGTGCTCAGTTAGTAGCTGAGCATTTTCTTGAGCCAGGCCTGCGAGTTGTTCTCTCCATCCCTGGGGTGTGGGGTGCCCCATGGGATGGCTGTGGGTGCTGTTTGGAATGGCAGTACTGAAGGCTGACCGCTGCAATCCAGCTGTGATGCTGCTGTGCCCCCCCCTGCATCTCCTGAGTGAAGCTCAAGTGCTGTTTTTAAGCAGACCCTGGCCCAAGAGAGTGCACCAAGGTGTCACTCGTTTGGGGACAGGGTGGCACAATTTCCCCCTTCTAGGGCAGATTTCTAAAGCTTCAGTTTGCATAAACATCCCATGGGTTTGGAGGCTTCCCCAAACCTCGATTCCGTTGACTTTGGGAAGTGAGGGGGCTGTTGGGAAGGGACACCAGCTTGGATTTCCAAGCTTTTTTCTTGCTGTAGCCAGCTTGGGTATAGAGTAAAGGGGCCAAGGCAGAGGCGGGAAGGTATTTCTGCTCCCAGGGTTGGTCACAACCTGGGAGAGGAGTGGAACTGCAGGAGGAAACCACAAGGAAGTGAAAACGCACCATGTGTTAAGCTCTGCTGAGCCTCCAGAGAGGCTCCTGCTGGGACATCATTCCTTGTTGGCTTCTGTTACCAGGACAGGCTCATCCTGCTCCTCAAGGATGTCCTAACCTCTTGCAGCCAGGGCAAGAGGGAGTTGTCTGGTTGAGATATGTCTGGTTTCACTGAAATCAGTGGCCAAGCTCGCACTGACTTCACTAAGACCACCGTCTAGACAGGATACTTGATGCAGAACACTTGAGTTTGCTCATGATCCCAAGAGCTTTGCTCCATTAGCCAATGTGGCTAAAAATGTCCGGGAAAAAAAAAAACAACCAAAAAACCAACAAACCTGCCGCTTTGAACTGTTTTGCTGCACGTAAATGCTTGGAAAACCAAAGAAACTGAATACAGCCCTCCAAAACAACCAACCAAAGAAGGGTGAATTGTAGGAGAGGGGGTGGCAGCCTCTAGTGAAGTAACAGTCAGGGCAGATTACAAAAGAGCCAATTGACCCTCACCAGCTGTACTAGGAAAAACCCCAGCCAAGATGTGGCATTATCGATAGAAAACCAACGCACATCCACAGTTATTGTACCTACAGAGCACAGGAGTGGAGAGTAAGGGTGATGGAGCCTGGTGGGAGCACGCTCACACCGCTGCGACGGGAACGCGTTATCCTTCGGAAGATCTCTGGCTTGAGTAGGCAGTACATGCACAGCAATAAAAAATCCTATTGTGTCACCTCATTCCCCCCTCAGATCTCGGTGGACTCTATCCTCTCGAGCCTGGAGGGAGTCCATGTCTTCTTCTCCTCGGTCTGCGGGGGGCTGGTGGCCTTGGTGTTCATCTCGTTGACCTTGTGCTCCAGGAGCTGGTTCTTCTGGTACATCTCCACGTAGTTCAGCTGCAGCTGCTTCTGGTACTTGATGACTTTCTCCTTCTCCTCCTGCCACGTGCGCCGCTCTTCCTCGAAGTCCATCACCTGCTGCTCCCGCTGCTGCCGCTCCAGCTTCAGCTCCGTCTGCAGCCTCTCCACCTCCCTCCTCAGGCTGTTCACGCTGTCCTCGCTCTGCCGCTGCATCTTGGCCTCGTCGCTCTCGCAGGCCAGCGGGTCCCGCAGCTTCTCCCCGAGGTCCCCGCCAAAAGACCCCGCGGGTCCCAGGCTGGCAAGTGTCCGCTTCAGGCCGGAGACCTCCAGCTCACAGTGGTTCAGTTTTTCCCTCAGCACCTGGACCTCGCTCATCTTCCTCTGCAGCTCGCCCTCGCAGATCTCCAGGTTGACGCTCTTGGAGCTGTAGGAGTCCTTCAGGGTGAGGATCTGCTCCTCTTTCTCCCGCAGGAAGTTCTTACCTTCCTTGAGCTGCGACCGCAGGCCCACGATCTCGTTGAGCTTCTGGGAGACGTCGGCTTGGGAGTCCTTCAGCTGCTGCTTGAGCAGGGAGATCTCACCTGCCTTCTGGCACACCTGTGGGGAGAGCACTCGTGAGGCTGGTGGGTGGCAGTGAGGAGCTGCTTGTCCCCTGAGCTGCCCATGAAACGACCCTGCTCAAGGACCCAGCCTTCACCATGCCACAGACCTAGAGGTTGTCCCCACCTCTGTGTTTTCCCTCAGAGACCTGATGCTGTTCCCAGCTGGAGCTGCCCAAACAGCCAAGCCCAGTGCTGCGGTCCCCACCAGCGATGCTTCGCTTCTGCCTTCATCTCACTCTCCCACCCACAAACCCGCGGGGCTCCATCCCAAACCTTCTGCTGAACATCTGCAAATGGCACATTTCAGAGCCTAATTAATCCCAGCTTCATTGACTTTCCATCAGGATTAGCAGAATAAGCTCCTCTGGATTCTAGAGCTATGTTTTGCCTCCGCACTCTTAATAAATTTAAAGTTTCTAGCCTGTGCATGGAAGGATTAAAATTCTTCACATGATCAAGCTGAAAAAATGGTATGCTAGCACTGGCTATACAAACAGACCTTGATAAAATGTTCTAAAAATAGGAACAGTAGGAAAAAGTTATGTAGGACTCAACAGGAGAACTAGAAAGAGGAATGTGTCTTTCAGCCTTTTAAGAGAGATCAACTTATTAACAACCAAAAAAAGTATGTTACAATGCAAAACATGAGGTAAACATGGCTATCAATGTCATTCTTAGCTCAGTTGCTTTTATATCTTCAATTTTAAAAAAATCAAATATCTGAAAACCGGTTTCAAGGTTTGCCCAAATGGAAATGGTAAAAGAATTTAATTAAAATAGACTTAAGCCCATTTTTGGCAGGCACAAGTACCTGTGTGGAAAGACCTGTATTCTGTGAAACTGGATTTGAATGTCACGACTTGGAGTGACCAGACTGTGAAGTCAAGTTATTAACCAGCACAGGAGGGTGTGCACAAAAAGTTGTGCTTATTTTAGCTTAATTGAAATCAGCAGGCCTGGGACTCGGACAAGTGAGGTGACAAGTGTCACCTGCTACCTGGAGGCCACCAACCCATGGCTATTATCTGTGGGCTCCACTTAGGACATGTGGGAGGTACTTTGGGTGACCAGATCCCACCATGGAAACCTCATTTACAGCCTGTTACAACAACGCTCTTACCTCCCACTTGGTCTCTTCAATCCTCGGGAGAAACTCAGCCTGCTCCTTCTTGAAAGCCACAAATTTCTTCTCCAGCTCCTCTCGCTGCTGGAGGAGTTGTCCCATGTCATCCTGGAGTTTTTTTTTCTCCTGCTGGAGCTTGAAGATTTGGAGCTGCAGAGCCTGCTGAGCCCGCTGCGCCTTTTTGGAGACCTGCTGCAACTTGTTGGCATAGTTCTGCCTCAGGTCCTCCATTTCCCTCTCCCAGATCTTCTGCTTCTCCTCGAACACCTGGAAGATGGCCGCCTCGCTCTTGTCCAGGTTCCTCCTCATCTGGAGCACCTCCTGCTCCTTCTCCCACAGCCGGTCCTCCAGGTCCTGGATGATGTCGTCGGTGGAGGGCGAGTGGAAAGGCATGGTTTCGTTGAGATGGTTCAGTCTATTGAAGGACGAGGTGCTCTTGCTCGAGGACCGCCCGCTGTCTGAGGTAGATATCCCGTTGTACCCCACGATGTTCTTCTCCACGTAGGTGGTCCCGATGCGGTTGATGTGGCTGGTGGAGGCGCTCATGGGGCCCACGTGCTGGCTGTAGCCTGTCCCGTAGGTGGGCAGGCTGGTTAGGGAGTTACGGCCCGAATCCGAGAGCCCCCCGCCTTGGTTTGTAGTCCTGTTAAGGCTGCTCTTGTCGAGCCCGCCCTTGGGCGCGGACGGGCTGTTGCTGTTGGCGTGGTTCAAGCTCTTCCTGTTCTCTGCCATCCCGTTGCTCTGCGGCGGGCAGAGGTTCTGCATGGAATGGAAGTTTTTAGGAACTACTGGTTTAAAGGCTGAGGGTCTAACTAAGGGCTCATTGCTCTGCAAAAAGGAAAAAGGAGCAGGCATCAAACACAGCAGGAGGCTCGGTAGCAAGACACAAAAGAGACACATCGGCACAGGGTGGGGCTTATCCAGCTTGGGCTGGCTCCTTATCCCACCTTGTTACACATTTGGGGTTGTACGTGAGGGACCTGTGGTCACTCAAAGGGCAACATTGCCTTCCCTTCCCCCAGCTGAAAAGAAACCATCGTAACTCATCCCAAACTTGCATGATTTTTCTCTAGAATACTCCTTGGATTCTCTTAGTGCTTGTCACAAGGAGGGCTGCCCCTTGCTTGCCAGACCTGACCAAAAATAACTCTAATTTTTGCTGTTTATATCTCTAGCCTTGAGGTTGCATTGCCCTTTTGCTGAAAGCTGAATTGAACATTTGGATTAGCAGCCCTCTGGCCTCAGGAGCATCACATCTCCCTCCTGCCAGTAGTGACCTGTGCCTGTGGGAACCTCACGTCCTGCTTGTCCTCAGACAGGAGCAGGTAGGAGCTGTGACAGCAGTGACACCAGGCAAGGAACATGCTGGAGCTGCTCTTCATTTGAAATTTGTGTTTTCTGTGGCATAAGCAATGCTGGGGGACAACAGATCACAGCTGTAAGGGATTTAGAAAGGATTTTAAAGCCTTGCACATTCCTTACCCCATCAATGCACTATTAGAAACAAAATTTTCCTCAAAATGGGATTGAGTCTCCTCTGTGGCAGATTGGATTTTAAGTGAAAATTAAACTGGAGGAAGCAAAGGTATTTTGAAAATGCCTTTCAGGAGAAACAGAAAAAGCCCCACTGAACAGGTTGGAGGCTGGAAACCAAGTGTGAGACTGAGATGGACTGCAGGGGCTGTTGGATTAACAACGCAGGAGAAAAGGCCACCAAATGCTGCAGAAATAATAGTGGACACAAATTATGGAAGTCACTGGAGCAGAGCAGCAGGCTACATAAAACACTGCTGGCTCTGGGGCTCTCTTCCTCCAGACCTGGGAGATTTTGCTCCCTGAATCCAATATGAGCCATGAGGATGGGCTGGGCCGGGAGGCTGGGAGATAACATTTACAGGGGTAGTTCCCAAGCCTTTTCCCTCACAAGGTGCACTGGGATTGGGAACAGACACTTGTGGCTGCTTTCAAACAGCAGCTGTGAGTGTCAGTAGGTGGTTGGAAGCTGCCTATAAAAGGCACAATACACACAAAACCAGCGTGGGACTCAGATGCTGGACCTACAAACAGGGGCCAACTCCAGCTCCCTCCCCATCCTTCAGGGAGGTAGGCACAACATCTCAGGGAAGCTGGAACAGCCAGTGACTTAAATGAGCTGTGTGTGGAAGACCTGTGGTCCTGCTCTTGGGTTCCTCAAGCACTAACACCTCCCTTGAAAGTCATAAGAATGACATCATCTCTACATCAAAATGCACAAAACAGAAACGACACCATCAAGACTGCCCCGTCGCCCAGGGCCTCCTGGCCTGTGCTCTCAGAGAAGTGCCACGACCACCCAGCTGCTCCAGGAGGTCCTCACCTGGTCCAGTTTGCCGGAGATCGGCAAAATCTTTGGTGGGTTCCCGGGCTCTCGGTACTGGGGCGGCGGCGGCAGGTTCTTCTCGTTGTTGGCGGTCACGTTCCCGCAGATGTCCACCTTCACCTTCTCGCTCTTGCGCGCCTCGCCGTTGATGTAGAGGGAGTTGGAGACTTTCTCCGACTTGTAGGTCTTCTCCTCGCCCGAGTAGCGGTGGGAGATGTCCCGCCCGGAGTAGCCGTTGCGGGGCCCCTCCGCGGGCCGGCCGCCGCTCTGCGTGCGCGTGCCCACGCTCTTCATGGCGAACTCCTGGTCGTTGGCCACGCCGCTGCCCACGCTCCCCATGGCGCTCCTGGGGATGGTCTGGGAATAGCGCGGGGCGAAGCCGTGGAAGCTCTCCGGGCTGGGGTAGGCCGGGTCACTGAGGACGGGCAGCGTCTCTAGCGTGGCCATGGCAGCGTCGGGGTGAGGTGGAGGCGCAGCTCAGTGGCACTGGGACAAGGAGGGGGGAAAAAGGGTTGTTAAAGAGGTGACTTTTGTCCGCCGTGCCCTTTGCAGATCAAAATTAAGTCCTGGTGAGTCTCACTGTCATATTTTCTGAAAAATCCCTCTGCCCAGGATTTTCTCCTGGGAAGCTGAGAAGCCTCGGAGGAGAAGGAAAAACAATATTATCTCTTTTTTTTCTCTCCTGTGTTTTGCTGCTTTGGAATGTGGTTGGAGATGGTTTATCCAACATGTGAATTGTTTTTGCTTAATGACCAATCACAGCCAGCTGTGTCGGGACTCTGGAAGCAGTCATGACTTTTTAATTAGTATCTTGTTAAGCCTTCTGTAAGATCCTTTCTCTATTCTTTAGTAATATAATATAATATAATATAATACAATATAATATAATATAATATAATATAATATAATATAATAATAAATTAGCCCTCTAAGAACATGGAGTCAGATTCTCAGTTCTTCCTTTGTCCTGGGGACCCAGCAAATACTACAGGTGATGGGGTTCTCCTCTTCTGGGGGAACCCCAGATCCCTTGGAGGAGCAGCATTCCCCAAGCCCCAGCCACTGTTATTTTACCCTAATCTTCTCAATCCAAGGGTTGTGGTTCCCAGGGGAGGGAGTTGCATGGATTTTAGTAGGCACAGCTCTATGGCACTGGTGAGACACAACCATTTGCTGTGCCCAAGCTTGAATTATTTCTGTCACTTTTCCCAGGTTTGAGTAAGTTTGTGTTCCCGTGGGGATGGAAGGTCTCTATCCCTGGTCCTGGTTCATACAAATGCTCCCTCCAGCACATCCCTTAGGGATGACACCACAGGGTTTAAGCAACACCATTTCCATCTCTTTCTTGGGATTGTTGCTCGCCTGAACTTGAGCTTTTAAAAAGATGGGTTTTTTTGTGCAGGTGTCATCCTAAATTTTCTTTTAAATCTTCATTCCCCTTCTCCATTTGATTCTTACTTAGGCTGTGCCTTGGGTTGGCCAAAACTAGGCCACGGGACATGGATTACATGCAAATAATGTTTTCAAAAGTTGTCTTTCACTAGGGTTGTCCTGGGACCAATTATCCTTGGGACCAATTCTCAGCTGTGTAGATGCTCTTCATCAGCTTTTACACAAAGGTGTAAAATCTTATTTAAGGAAATAAAAGACCCACAACAACCTTTTTTTTTTTTGTTGCCTCATTGAATAATGGAGAATTTGAACCTGTACCAGCCAAGTATCTCATTACCTGAAGGAAGGGAGAAGGTGCATTGCAAATTTTGAGTGATTGAACCAAACCTGGAAGAGAAAGGTCAGTGGCTTGTGGACAGCTGTGGGCACTCAGCTGACCATTGTCCACCTGCCCTACTGAGTTCATTGACTCGGTCCCCGTGGGCCAGAATTGATGCTTTTCTTTTGTCTCAGGCACCCTCAGTTCCAGGATTTCCAGGATAATCCATCCTGACAGCATGGAGACTAAAGCAAGACTTAAGGGCAGCAGAAGCTGCAGGTTTCCCTGTGGATGGGATAAAAATAGTGATGCCCTTTGGAGAAAGGCTCAGGGATGGCAGCAGTCAGGCAGGACCAGCAGGAAGGGGAGATGGAGAAAATCCCCATTTCAGTGGGGTTCTCCCTCTCCTTGGGGTAGGGATGTTCATTCAGCCCTCCCTGAGTGAAGCAGAGCTGGGTTTATTTCCCTGGAGAGCAAGCTGAGGTCTGGAGCTCAGCTCCCACGTGGTGTCTCACAGGGCCTTGCTATTTGCACTGATAATGGAATGGAAAAAGAATTAAAAAGGTTAAAGCAGGGTCTGTGCTGCTCAACTTTGCTTTTATTAAACTGCCTTTCTGGAGGCTTCTCCTTCCCCTTTCCCAGCACCCTGCCCTGACCAAAGTGCAGCCTGAGTGGCAGATGTGGCAACTGCTGTGCCAGAGGGAGAGGACACAGAGCTGTTGAGATGGGATTTAAGGTCCCTTCCAAGCCAACCCAGCCCATTCTGGGATTTTATGATCATTTGTAATCCCATTTCTGGGATTTTATGATCAACAAGCATTCAGTGAGCACTTTGTGGTCCCTCTGAGGACACCCTGCAGTTTGCACCTCTGTCCCCAGCAGATGATCTCATGTCATTCCCTGATGAAAGTCTGAAGACCAGGCAGTAAAGGAGGATCACATGGGCACGTGGGGGGATCCACCACAGCCAAAACACGAGTGTTTATTGCTCATAAGTGACAAAACCCCTGCCAGCAGCAAGGAGTGGCAGGGTCTGGTCACGTATGAGGCATGTGACATGTGGACACGTGCTCTGAGCAGCACTCAGAGGCTCATGATCCCATCACGCCCTAAAGACACTTCCCAAAGAACACCAGCACTGACAGCTCACGAGTGCACCATGCCCAGGGGTCAATCCAGGGGCTTGCTGAGCACCTGGAGACTTGGCTGGGCTGTGGGGTGATGAGGAAGGATGGAGCACACCCACCTGCAGCCGCGCTCACCCAACGGCGCCTTTGGATTTTATGAGTCAAGGGAAGACTTTTTGTCCTCCTAATTTAGGAATAACCTGCTTTTCAGTGACTTTGGGAATCTTTATAGGCTGTGACTTCTTTTTATGGGACACCAGGCACCACGGGAGGGATGTGCTGGAAGGTCTCAGCTCCAGACAAGGATGTGGCATTGTCTCCTTGCAGTGCTCCCCAGCCAGCCAGGGAGAAATCCAGGTTACTTTTCCCTCACTGGGTAAATTTCACGGTGACATTTGCACATTTACATTGACTCTCTGAGGGCAGGGATGAGGTCACTGGAAAGTTTGATCCTTCCAAAAGGAAAAAAAAAAAAAAAGGCCAACACAACAAGAAGCATTTTCTTTTAACTGGGAATCATCCAAGAAAATATTCTGAAAAAAAACCCCTGTTCTTAGCTTATGTTTACTGCAAACCCGGGATCTGATAAACAGAGCATACAGACAAGTGTTACAAGTATGTTATTAAGGAGGTTCCAGAGGTGCCAAGAGCTCCCTGACAGTACAGCTTTGTTTGCCAAAAAGGGCCATTTTTTTTCCCGAGAACAACAACAACCCTTGAGTTTGTACCTTCTGGCCAGCTCCAGTTCCCAGTCAGGTTTTACACTGGTTGTTCCTCAGCTGAACTGTGAAATCAAATTTTGAGCACAGGAATAATTTTGCCGTGCTCCAGCACAGAGCAGGAGAATCCTTTTTTTTATTTTCTCCTTCCAGGTTTGGGGGAATGTGTGACTAAAAACTTCCCCAGGACATTTCTTATCCTTAAATCTCACCATCTCTGGGGCAAGAGGACAAGAGGGAATGGCTTCAGACTGACAGGCCAGGGTTATGTGGGATATTGGGAAGAAATTCTTGACTGAGGGTGGTGAGACCCTGGCACAGGGTGCCCAGAGAAGCTGTGGCTGCCCCTGGATCCCTGGCAGTGCCCAAGGCCAGGCTGGATGGAGCCTGGAGCAACGTGGGACAGTGGAAGGTGTCCCTGCCATGGGAGGTGATTGGAACTGGATAATCTTTAAGGTCCCTTCCAAACTAAACTATTCCATGATTCCCTGATAACTGCCTCCTTCCCATGGGAGCATGAACTGACAGTTCATGCTTGAACTTTTCACAAACTTTGTTTGTGATTCCTGAGGATGCTGAGCCTGTCTGTGAGCACAGGGAGCTTGAGGGAAGCCAAGTGTTTTGCCTTTACCAGCCTTTCATTCCCAAGTCCATCCTTTAGGAGGAAAGCAGAGTCACCCTGGAGCATGGCTGGGTGACCTTCTCTGAGCAGGGACACTGGGAATCCACACACTCCACATTCCACCTCCCCATCCTGTCCAGTGGCCTCTTGGCCTTTCCTGCAGCAGCCTCACCTCAAAACCAGCAAAATTCTGGTGCCTGATGCAGAAGATCTGGGCTGAAATGTCCTTTTCCCCAGCTGTGCCAGGCAAACTCTGCATGTCCAACTCATAGCAAGGTTTCCAGCCCTGCCTGCAGCTCCAGGACATTCCTAGGTGTTATTTTAAGTACAGAAATTTGTAAAATAACAACTTCATCTTTGCACTTGCTCTGCCCAAACCATTCAGTGAATGCCTTCCAGTTAAGAAAGAAGAAAAATGGCTCTGAGCTAAGCAGCTGAATGGTTAACTAAGACTAAATTATGGAGGCCTGGCTCTGTTGCTGCCTGAGGAGGTTAATTGTTAACCCTCTCCTAACAAAGGCTTTGGGGAGACAGACACACAGACACATCTTGGCACCGTGCCAGGGGAGAGGGGAATCAGAGAGGGGAATCAGAGAGGGGAATCAGAGGAGGGAATCAGAGAGGGGAATCAGAGAGGGGAATCAGAGAGGGGAATCAGAGGAGGGAATCAGAGAGGGGAATCAGAGAGGGGAATCAGAGAGGGGAATCAGAGGAGGGAATCAGAGAGGGGAATCAGAGAGGGGAATC
>JAYDZK010000202.1:69203224-69219318 GCA_034509185.1 Euphonia xanthogaster
GAGAGGGGAATCAGAGAGGGGAATCCCAGAGGGGAATCAGAGAGGGGAATCAGAGAGGGGAATCAGAGAGGGGAATCCCAGAGGGGAATCAGAGAGAGGAATCAGAGAGGAATTAGAGAGGGGAATCAGAGAGGGGAATCAGTCATGGCTCTTGGGCACCAGCAAAGAGCCCCAGAGCAAGGCAGGGCTTGGCACCTGTGCCCATCCCAGGCATGTGGTGCTGGCAGCACGGGCAACAAAGGCACCTGAAGGTCAAAAATTCCTGCTCTTGCCAACTGTGGTAACAGGAGTGGCCCTGACCTTCATCAGTCAGGTTTGTTTGCTTAACGAGCAAGCAATTAGTGACACCACAAGCTCTCCTGTGTTTTTGTAGGGCTAGGGCCTGCACCTGCCCTGTGTTTACAGCTCAGGTTGGCTCTGCCAGTTTGTTGGCAGTGCTGCCAAGGGGTTGGGTTGGTTGGAGGAGAAAAAGTCAGCGTGTCCTGGGGTGGTGGAGCAGGTTGGAGAGGGTGGGAAAAGAGTGGCTGTGATAATTTCAGCTTCATCCAGGAAGAGGTGTGGAGTGGGAAGGGGGGGACAGGAATGGGTTAGCAGTGGAGACAGACCCTGCAGGGAGAAAAGCCACCTGTGTCCAGTGAGGTGTTAACAAGCCCTGGGGCAAAACCACCACTGAAACCCAAGACTTGCACTTGTACAATCATGGAATCATGGAATTATTCAGGTTAAAAAAACCCTCTAAGACTGTGGGGTCTAACTGTTCCCCCAGCACTGCCAAGGACACCACTGACCATGTCCCCAAGTGCCACATCCACATGGCTTTAAATCCCTCCAGGGATGGGACTCCACCACTGTCCTGGGCAGCTGTGCCAGGGCTGGACACCCTTTCCATGAAGAAATTTTCCATGAAGAATTTTTCCCTAATATCCAGTCTAAACCTCCCCTGCTTAGAGGCTGCTCCCTCTTGTCCTTCTTAGTTTCAGTCACATCCCTCTTCCTCCCCCTCACCTTTTCTTGAACATCACATCCTCCAAAAAGCCCACTCAGCTACTGCTCTGCCTCCTGTGTGTCACAGGCCATCACTTGCCACCTCCTCGTGGCCCTGCTGGTCCCAAACCTGGCTGAGAGCTCCTCCACTGGGATTGATTCAGGAGGCAGGGACACCACAGCTCCCCTCCCAGCTGGCTCCAGAGCCCCAGCACCTCCTGTTCTCCTACACCCTCCTCAAGTTGCTCAGTCTGAAGAGGGGAACAGAATGAGCTTTTCTTGTCTCTCACAGGCATTTTTTCCAGCCCTCAAGTAACTCTTGTGGCTCTTTTCTGCACCACCTCCTACTCCTTGCCCCCATCCTGGCTTGGTGGCTTCCGGGTTTTCCTCTGCCACTGGAATACAGCAGGAGCACACTTGAACCTGTCTGCAAAAACATGCAGATCTCCAGCTTTTCAACCACAAGCTTTTTCCACTACCAAAAGCCAAGTGAACTCAGAAGAACAACTCCTTCTCCTTCCCCAGGCCACAGGCCTCTCTTTTCCCATTTATCCCTGCACTGCAGATCTTTTTCTCCCCACTCAGAGCTAAAAATCAAACTCAGGAAGGCAGGTTGGAGGGTCAAGTAGTGGCAGATTCTTGCAGCCACCCTCAGACACCTCTTGGGCTGTGGGGCTGCTGTGTATCTGCACATTTTCCATCCTTCTGTGCAAAGGATTTATGATTGGATTTACTTTTGGACACAATCCTGAGTAACGTGCCCCAGGGCACCCTGCTGGAGCAGGGAGGTTGGACTTGGACTGCTCAGCATGGAACATCCAATTTGGGAATGTGGGGACCACCCTGTCCCTCTGTGACCACCCCCCCCTCCCCACTTTCCAGCTCCCCCTGTCCCAGCACCTGAGAGCACCGAGGGGTCTGCACAGGGACCTGCAGCATCCTCTGGATAACTGGAAAGTTCCAAGTTCAAAGCCCTCAGCCCTCCCAGTACAAACCCATTTCTGGGACAGGAGGATCACACTTTGCTTTTCTCCCCTGAAGAGAGGGGGTGGCAGGATTAGGGGCAGGCAGGTCCTGGTTTTAGGGGCTTTTAGGGGCTGAGCTTCCTCGGGCTGCAGTGGGAAATAAAAGTGAGCCGGCTTAGAAGCATTTCCTTTCCATTTCCTCCTGCTAATGAGATAATTACAGCCTTTTGTATTCTGGGAAACGACTTTCTCATTATGGGGGCCTCATCAGCTATTTACATAATAAGGCTGAAACAAAAGAGATGAGATGAAAAGACCCAGGCAGCTCCTTCGGGGAGCTCTGTTGAGCTGCCAAGGGACAGCCCAGCAGGATGACAGATTCCTGCATCCCCAGAGCTCCTCTGGTCTGGAGTGGGTGGCAGCACTTGATTCAGGATGTCCCCAGCGTGGGATGCTGCTCACTCTCAGCTGTGAGGGTCCCCAGGACCCTCAGAACCAGCTGGCTCTTAAACCACTCACAGCAATTCCTGATGCCAGAGGGCTCGGGAGGGTGGCCACGAACCCAGACCCACATCAAGGAGAGTCCTGGCAGCATTTGTGGGGCTCACAGAGGCACCTGGTGACGAGTCCCACCACCAGAGGATGTCTGGTACAAACTGGCCTGTCCCTTGTCCCAGCTGCCATGTCCCAGTTTCCTCCAGTTGTGGTCAAGGGACATTCTGGGTACCAACCTGTCCCATATCCCACATCCCTGTTCCTTGTTTCACTTGCTGACCAAAGGACATGATGGGTACCAGACTGTCCCACATCCAATATCTCACACCCCATATCCCATAACCCATATCCCGCATGCCTGTTCCTTGTTTCACTTGCTGACCAAAAGGACATGATGGGTACCAGACTGTCCCAGCCCATTTCCCTGTTCCCCCAGTTGGCCAAGGGATGCATTGGTTACAAACCTGTCCCATCCCATTTCCATTTCCCATTCCAATTTCCTATTTTCATTTCCCATTATTTCCCATTTCCCATTATTTCCCATTTCCCATTTCCATTTCCCATTTCCATTTCCCATTTCCCCATCCCCCCAAGCTGTACCGACCTGTCCCACCCCATGTCCCAGTTCCCTGCCCCCACAGCTGCCTAGGGGGACACTGGTCACCAAACTGTCCCATCCCACATTCCAGTGCCCTGTCCCCCAGCTGGCCAAGGAACTCTCTGAGTCCCAAACTGTCCCTGCCAGCCTCGCCACCTCTCTTCCCCAATAAAGGCCCCATTGTTCCCTACAAAGCCTGAACAGAGCAGCCTGCTCCACCTTCCCTGGCCAGTCCTCCCACTCTGCTATCAGTTTTCCTCCCTCAGTTGCTCGCTGTGTTTAAGGGACACAGTCCACTGCCACCCTGTCCCCATCCCCCAGGATGTGGCAGGAGGGGGAATCGTGGCAAAGCACAGCCACAATCTGCGCTGTGGCCTTGGCTCTGTGCCCTCCTGCTTGTCCCTCCTTCCCTCTCAGCTCCCTGAGGCTGTTCCTGGAATGGACACGCCGCCACAGCTTCCTGGAAACCTCTTTCTGACAGTAAAACAATCAGTAAATCAAGCTGGGCATGGCTGTTGCTCACCCTGAGCAAGCTGCTCCCCCTGTCCCAGTCCCAGCTCCTCATCTCTGGGGGGCTTTATCCCAGTTTTAACCCACAGGATTTTCTGGATCTGAAAAAGCAGGCAGAGTGGAATCAAAAGCCAAGCACCTGGCAGGCCATGCCAGTCTTGAGCTGTTCCAGGAAGGGAAGAAATCAAAATTATTCTGGAGGCTGCAGCACGGTGGGCAAAGCCCCAGAGAAACCTCAGCAGGCGACGTGGAGGTGTGACAAGGTACATTTGTACAGTCCCAAGGAGGCTTTTTTGCCTCATCCTTGGAAGTTTTCAAGCCCTGAATGGACCAGGCAGGGTCCAGCAGCAGCAGGATGGCCTGGAGAGCTCCTGGGGTCCTTTCCACCAGGAATTATCCTGCCATGGAGTTTTTCATGAGCCACACTGGATATCCACCAGCATTCCCCTGGCCAAAGTCCTCATCCTCAGGGGGATTTTCCCCCTTTTCCCCATCTGGTCTCAGAGCCCTGGGTTTGGATCCAGGCTGGCATCCTCCAGGATGCACCTGAGGGCAGACAGGAAGGATTTTCCATGACCTGCCTTATCTGTGCCCATCATCCCAAGGGGCTGCAGGACAGGATGGTTTCAAGCTCATCCCAAAATGCCTTCCCAAATCCCGTGTATCCGTCAGGAAGGGTTCATCCATGGCCTCATCTGTGACCCTTGTGACTGCCCCAGAAGATACTCAGGGCCAGCTGTGTCATTGTCCCCAGGGAGGTCCTGATGGCAACCTCTGCCCAGAAAGGCACCAACTTTGGTGGCACAGGGAAAACTCCCTGGATTCCCTCAGAACAGGGCAAGGGCAGTTTGATGGAGCAGCCTCAGTGCTGGCTGCAGCCCTGAGGGTCTGGGATGCCCCATACCATGGGCTGGACTGCTTGGGGTCATCCCAGCCCTGTGTGCCTCAGTTTCCCCTTGTTAAGGGGCTGCCAGTGGGATCCAGGGTGAGATTTCCCCACCCTGAACAATCCATCTCCGTGCACCCCATCTCTGCTCTGACGCCCTGGTGCAAAAACAGCCCGGCAGGTACATCCCATCCCTAAAAAGCAACTGGAAAGGGTCCCACCAGCTCAGCCCTGCACTAATCCACTGAAGATCCTTTGGAAAGGTGGCTGGAGATGGGGTGATGCCAGCTGAGCCCGTGGCACTCCCCAGCACAGGGGATATGGGGTGCCCACTGAAAGTGTCCCAGCGTGCAGCTACATCCCTTGCCCGGCTCCCCAGCACCTTCCTGAGCATCCTCACAGAGCCCCACAGCCCAAATCTCAGGGATCCCAGTGTGATCCCCAGCTCCATGGCCCCAAATGCCAGGGGGACCCCTCTCTTTGTCACCAGCCCCTCCTGCAGACGGGATGTTGCAAGGTGGGGACACCCAACCCTGCCCTTTGGGATGAGCCATCACCCCCAGAGCACTGCCTGGCTCTGCCATCCCCAAACTTTGCCCAAACCCCTGTCCCCGCAGGAAGGACAAAGTGGGGGCCCGCCACCGGCTGCCACCCACGCCACCAGCCCGTGATTTATCATTAACTCGGCGCGAGGAATTTCTTGGGCGCGGAGCCAGCCCGGGAAGCGCTCGCTCCTCCCCGGACACCGCGCTTGGAGCAAACCCCCCTGGTGGGTGCCTTGTCCCCACCGCTGAATTAGCGCTGCTAAACCGGAGCCATGCCCTAAAACCCAGCGAGCTGCGAGGTCTCGGTGCTGGGGGGGGATCCCAGCTGGATCCAGGGGGGTTTATAGAGGGGAAAATCGCAGTTTTTCCCACCCAGCTGCGCGCACCCCATCCCTGACCCCCGCGGCGAGCGCAGCCCGGTTATAGGAATGCGGGGTTTTGTTGACGGAGTAACGAAGCTAATTTTTGTCTCTTTAAAAAGGAAAGAAGCTTAGAAGCTTTTCACTTCCATTAGGTGAAAAAGGCGTCTCAACGGCCTGAGAAACTTCACCTCAAACTTCAGGATAGCTAATTGGACAGGAGCCGGGCAACTTACTAGAAAAAGAAGTGAACAAAGAAACAAATCGCTTTTGTGAGGTGTTTTTACCAAGAGCAAGAATTTCTTGCACTTGGCTCGGTTTTTCTCTGTTTGTTATTTTGTCTTTTATTAAACCTTTTTGTTTCTAACTCTGCAACAGAAGCTACCTTGCTGATTTTATGCCCCCAAAGGTAGCTGAGCTATTTTAAGTGTGAAATAGATCTCCAAGAGCTTATGAGCTCAAAGAGGCTCCTACCTATATCACCCGCTGTGCCCCCCCCCAAAAAAAATCACCTGCAAAGCGTCCCGCCAGCTCAGCCCTGCGCTAATCCACCGCAAACCCTTCCCTCCCTGCCCGGCCCCAAACAAAGACACCCAGCCACAGGGAGAAGGAGAGGAAAAGAAAGATCCCCAAAAATCCGGCACCCCCCGGGATTTACCTGGGCAGCCCAGGGGTGCATCCTGCAGCTCCCCATCCTCCTCCGACGGCCAAATTCATTGTTTCCTTGCGTGATATCCCGGGAAAAAAGTCCAAAATAATACCTGAGGAGAGCAACCTGCCGCTGGGCTGGGGCCAAGGGCTGCCCTTGGCTCGGTGGGATTGGCCACGGCGCCCGCAGGAGCTTGAATTAACTCTTTGTGCCCTCCCCCGGCTGGGCTTTGGGGAAGGGATGGCTCCGTCCTCCTCCAAGGGGAATTTGGGGCTGATGGTTTGTTTTAGCAGAAATGGGGACTTTGGGTTTTCCAAAATAAGGACTTGGAGTTTGCCTCTTTCTGTTTTCAGATGGGGATTTTGGGGTCTGACGGCTCGTTCCTGCACAAATAGGGATGTGTGGGTTTGGGAGGTTTTGGGGTTTGCTCAGATAGGGATTTGTGGATTTGGGGTTTGCTCAAATAGGGATTTGTGGATTTGGAAGATTTTGGGGTTTGCTCAAATAGGGATTTGTGGATTTGGGGTTTGCTCAGATAGGGATGTGTGGGTTTGGAAGGTTTTGGGGTTTGCTCAGATAGGGATTTGTGGATTTGGAAGGTTTTGGGGTTTGCTCAAATAGGGATTTGTGGATTTGGGGTTTGCTCAGATAGGGATGTGTGGATTTGGAAGGTTTTGGGGTTTGCTCAAATAAGGATGTGTGGATTTGGGGTTTGCTCAGATAGGGATGTGTGCATTTGGAAGGTTTTGGGGTTTGCTCAAATAGGGATGTGTGGATTTGGAAGGTTTTGGGGTTTGCTCAGATAGGGATGTGTGGGTTTGGAAGGTTTTGGGGTTTGCTCAAATAGGGATTTGTGGGTTTGGAAGGTTTTGGGCTTTGCTCAAATAGAGGTTTGTGGATTTGGGGTTTGCTCAGATAGGGATGTGTGGATTTGGGAGGTTTTGGGGTTTCTTCAAACAGGGATTTGTTTATTTGGCAGGTTTTGGGCTTTGCTCAAATAGGGATTTGGGGTTCAGAGGCTTGTTTTATCTCAATCAGGGAATTTGGGGTCAGACCATGGGTTTTTCTTCAAATGGGAATTTTGGGGTCTGACAGCTTGGTTTTGCAAAGAGAAAGTTTTGAGGGCCTGACAGCTTGTTTTGCTTTACTGGAAATAATTTTTTAAAATCAAGTTTTGGATCTGACTGTTGGGGTTTTTTTTTTTTGTTTTAATACTATTTTCTCAAATAGGGAATTTCAGGCTCTCAGAACTTGTTTTTTCTCAAATGAGGAATTTGAGATTCAGTTCGCTCAAACAGGGATTTTAGGATCAGACAGCTGGGGTTTGGCTTATTTTACAAATATAGGGAATTTTGGGGTCTGATGGCTTGGTTTTGATCAAATCAAGATTTTGGGATCAGGTAACTTATTTTGGCTAAAGGGGGATTTTGGGGTCTGGCAGCTGGGTTTTCCTCAAATAGGGATTTGGGGTCTGACTGCCTGTTTTGGGGTTTTTTTTTTTGTTATTTTTCAAAAGAGGATTTTAGGGTCTGGGGGGCTTGTTTGGGTACAAATAGAGATTTGAGGCTCTAACAGCTGGGCTTTTTTCAAATGGAATTTTGGGGCCTGACAAATTGGGTTTTTTTTCAAGTGGGGATTGCTCAAAACAGCTCATTTTCACTCAAATCCATATTTGGGGATCTTTCTATCAGGGGACCCTCCTCGACTTTCCCATCCTTCTGGGGATGCTTCCCAGCTGTGTGGCTGAAACAAAAGGCTGTGAAGAGCTCTGAAAGAAGGGCAGAGAGGTGGACAGATGGGACGAATGGGATGATGCATCCATAGAATCCATAGAATGGTTTGGTTTGGAAGGGACCTTAAAGCCCATCCCATTCCAACCCCTGCCGTGGGCAGGGACACCTCCCACTATCCCAGGCTGCCCCAAGCTCCATCCACCTGGCCAAAAGCTGGATGTGGATGCTGCCCTCTTTCCACTCCAGCATTCAGAGCAGAGCTGCAGTGGCACAGGATGGCCCAGAGCTCCTTTTCCCACTTTCCCAGTGGCAGGAGAGCAATCAACCTTCCCTTGGGGGGCCATCCAGCCTCAGCACTTCCTCTGGATTATTTGCAGTCATGGAGGGAGGGAAACAAAAGCCACACAAAGCAAACCACTTATTGAAACACATTTGCTGAAGTGAATTTTCTGTTGGCAGGATGTCTGGGGATCAAAGGAGTCACCGGTCACGGGGCTGGTGTTGGTGGGCAAACAACAGTGAGAGCAGTAAAACAGCAATAATGCCAAAATAATCACATTCGGGTTGGTGTGCATTTAAACCAGGGCAAAACACACTGCTGGGGTGCACGGGGAAGGTGTAAATTATACCAAAATGCATTCCTGTGGAGATTCCAGCTCACAATTTTGCCCTTAAGCTCCAGAAGCAGAGAATTCTGACAAAGAGGTTGGTCTGGGGATGTGTGTGCAGCTTGGAAGCAGCCACACAGACAGAGAGCCCTTTCCATCCCTGCTCTGGCGATGACCAGAGGTGGCTGAGGAGCTCTGCTGGGACAGGGACCCTTCCCAGCAGTGGGATCTGGGGAAGCTGCCCCAGCACAGGAGCCTGTGGCTGCCCTGCAGGGAACTGCAGCCGTGCCGGGTCTCACAGGAGACAGGCAGCTTCCTGCCACTGCAGCTGCAGGAGGCTGTGCTCCTTCTCCCTTTGGGAGCTGAGTTATGCCTTAGCACTCCCCACAGATAAATAAATCATGAGAGGAGAGGTTTTGGAGAAGGCTGGGAGATCCAGGATAACCCGTGCTCCTGGTGCTCTGAGGTGAGGTGTAAACCTTTGAACCCCCAACTCTCATTTCTAACCCAGGGTGGCTGAGCCAGGAACCTCTCTGGCCATGTCCAGCAGAGCCCCTCCATCACCTCTGGGAGCCAGCAGAGACCCCCAGCTCTCACCCAGCACCCCTTTGTGCCAGGGCTCTTGCACAGCCAGCTGCACCCAGGCCACCGTGTTTCCCTGTGCCCACGGGACACAGCCACCAGGACTTGGTCTCAGCCCTTTGTGGGGTTTATCCATCTCTGCTCTGCCCTTTTTGGGTGGCCGTGGTCAAACTGTGTCACCCAGACCCAACCACTTGAGGTGACCTCCAGCCTGGGACTCCAGGGTTGGGTTTACCCACTTAAAAAACCTTCCCCTCCCAGCCACTATGGCCTTGCTCTGTCTTGGGCTCAGGCTTTGAACATCCACCCAAAGCCTTCTTCCTCTTGAAGAAAGGAAAAATTTACTCTTCCAAAATCCCAACTCCTTGTTCCCATGTCCTTCTGTTTTCTTTTCCCTTTTCCTTGCAGCCCCCTGGCTGGGTGATTTCCATTCCCTTGGAGCTGCTCCATTTTAAAATCCCCAAGCTCTCTGAGGTCCTTGGAGTGGTTCAGTGCTCTTTGCACTGATCAGAGGAGGAGGAAAACATCAGCTGCACTGAGGTCTGAAGGAGCATCCATGGGCTGGGACATTCCCCAGGGAAGAGGGGTGGAAAGCCTTGATGTGGGGGTGGAGATGGGAATGGGAGCAGAGACAGAGGCTCCCTGCACTGGGATTTCTTCCTGGAAACCTCTGGGGAGCTCCCTACACTGGGATTTCTTCCTGGAAACCTCTGGGGAGCTGCTTTTCCATACAAGACATCCCAATGTGAGCAAGAGCCTCCCTCCTCTCTTCACCCAGACTCCTTTATTTAGAGGAAAGATAATTTTCAAGTTGAGGAGCAGAAAAAAACCCTAAATAAGGGTTACCCTGGCTGTTGAACACACTTTGAGGCCATGGATGAAGTGGCATCTCCATCCCAGCATGTCTGAGTGCCTTGGCTGGGCAGTGCCAAGGTCTGGTGATAAAGACAGTTCTGAATTTGTGCTGGATGCCTCCAGAGCTTCCCAAGCAGCACCACAACAACTTAAACCCAGCTCAGACCTCAGCTGTGAGCTGGCTGTGCCTCTAAGTGCTTGACACCCATCAGGCTGGGCACTGAAACCAGAATTCCTGCAGTACCTCCTCGCCAGGCTCTGCTTGAAGCTCTTCCCCTCTCCCTGTTGTTAAAGCAGAGATTTCCAGCCCTGTTTTCAGAGGAAATGCCCAGTTTTCTGTGATAATCAATAGCTGTGGAACATCCAATGGCTTCCCTGTGTTTGTGGAGAGATTCTGCCTTGCCTGATTTGCTGTGAGGGATCTCAGGGACCACAGCCAAACGTGCAGGATGGGGCTGGTAGGGGAGCATGACTACACCATACCAGGAAATCCAACCTTTCTGCTGGGAATGCTGATAAAATCCCCAGCAGCCTGCGCAGCCTGAGCAGGCTCTGTGGCTGAGCTCCCAGAAGAAATGGCAGGATGGCACCCAGAGTTTGTTGATCAGTTAACCAGAATTAACTGGTTATGTGATCAAAGAAGCCTTCTCTGCACCTGGGGGTTCACCAGCACAGGGACATCCCACTGCTCTGCAAGTTAAAATGCTGGGACAGGCTTTTCCTGCTCATTAAGTGGAATAATTTGAGCCTCTATGAGACCTCCTCATACCCACACAGAGCTGGGGATGGGACAGGACCTTCTCCAAGCTGCCACAGGGGGTCCTGAGGCTGGGTTGACCCCAAAAAGCTGGGTTGATGCCAGCTGCTGCAGTGGGGGACACTTTCCATCTGCAATCCAGGACATCTGCCTGCTCAGCTTGAGCCAGCACGAGCAAGCCAAAAGACTCTGGTTTATGTCATCCAGAGGGATGGTTTCCTATTCTGGAAAAAACCATCCCTGCTGCTATAAGCTGTCTCCTCCTGTACCAGCACAGAGCAGACAAAGCCTCACAGTGCTGGCAAGCCACAGCCTGGTGCATGGGCCAGCTCTTCCCATAAATCAGGAGAGGATCCTGCATCTCCACCTGTGGGTGCTGAAAGCCCAGAGTGGGTGCTGGGTGTCCTGGCCACGGGATCTGGGGTGCCTGCAGGGAGGATGTGAATTCTCAGGTTTCCCAAAGAATGTCTAGGCCAGAGAATTGTGGAATTGCAGAGTCATGGAATGGTTTGGATTGGAAGAGACCTTAAAGATCATTCAGCTCCAACCCTCTGCCATGGGCAGGGACACCTTCCACTATCCCAGGGTGCTCCAAACCCCCTCCAGCCTGGCCTTGAACATTTCCAGGGACCCAGGAGCAGCCACAGCTTCTCTGGGCACCCTGTGCCAGGGCCTCACCACCCTCACAGCGAAGATTTTATTCCTAATATTTAGGCTAAATCTCTCATTGTTTAGTTTAAAACCATTCCTTATGCATCAGGTTGGATATTAGGAAGAAGTTTTTCACAGAAAGAGTGATAAAGTTCTGGAATGGCTGCCTGGGGAGGTGGTGGAGTCCCCATCCCTGGGTGTGTTCAAAAAAAGCCTGGATGTGGCACTGGGTGCCAGGGTTTAGTTGAGGTGTTGGGGCTGGGTTGGACTGGATGGTCTTGGAGGTCTCTTCCAACCTGGTCATTCATCCTGTGTGTCATTCATTCACTCATTCATTCATTCATTCATTCATTCATTCATTCATTCATTCATTCATTCATTCATCCTTGGGTTATTATCCAGAAGGAAGGACACAAATCTCCCATTCCCAGTCCCACAGCATCAGGCCAGGCCTCGCAAAAATGAATTGGAGCAAAGCAGCTTGCAGCCAGGAGGGCCAGACTGACACTGAAATCACCAGGTGATCAAGGATCCTGCTTGGAAGTGCCCTTCTGTCCATATCAGGAATTAGGGATTTGTCACAGCCCCCTTGGCTCAGCCTGGGAGGTGTTTTCCAGGGAGGAACATCAGGCTCAGGACTAAGTTGTGTGTGCTCATGTTGTCCCATCCATCATCTCCAATCTCCATCTCCATCTCCATCTCCATCTCCATCTCCATCTCCATCTCCATCTCCATCTCCATCTCCAATCTCCATCTATCTCCATCTCCAATTCCATCTCCATCTCCATCTATCTCCATCTCCATCTCCAATCTCCATCTCCAGTCTCCAATCTCCATCATGGCCAGCCTCTGCTCTGGGGAGGAATTGGTGGCTGAGTGGCCTCAGCAGAAGCAGAAGGATGAGAATCCTCAAGTCTTGGGGAAGATCTCCTGGAGGGGCAGTGGAACATGGAGCAGGAAGCCTGGAGCACCCCTGTGGTGGCTCCCAGGCCTCTCTGGGTAGGACACAAGGTTGACACAGTCCCTTTCCAGGCCACAAGGACCCAGCTGACACAGCCCTTGGAGCACAGGGAGGGATTGGGCTGAAAGGCCACCTGAATCCATGACCACCCGATGGCCCTGGACTCCTGGGAATCTGGAATTTGCAGTTAATGAATGACCTGAGTGCCACAAACACATCCCCCAGGCCCTGCCTCCCGTGGCTCTTTGTCCTCAGAGGAATGTGGGCATTCCCAGCCCTGAGGACACATTCCTTGGCAGGCACTGGCATTGACCCATGACTGGAAGCCAGTTTCCCCGGTGGGCGAACCATGATTTTGCCTCCAGTTCTGCTCCAGCCCCCTGGCTTCCTTTCCTTTAGGCTGTGTGGCCAATTCCCCCATTTCCCAACCCTCTGAACTTCCCAGACACTGAGGGATTCAGCCTTGTCCATCTCCAGGCTCATCCTCCTCAATCCATGCCCTGCCTCGGGTGCCATGCAGAGAAAAAAAGAAGGAAAAATCTTCACAACCAAGATTTGCAACTTTGGTGGCATCAGCATGGCCCAGAACTCAGAATCACCCCTCTGCATCACATATTAATCCTTGGAAGGATCCAGTTTGGCCAGGAAGAGGGATGGAAGGGGGTGGGAACACAGAGCCAAAACACGTGCTGCCTGTACAGGGTGATGCCTCCAGGCTGCTTACCAACCCTTTTTGCTGAGTATTTGTGGCCAAGGCAGGGTTTTACTGGCCATGCCAGGGGATTGTGTCCCCCCTGAGCAGCACTGGTGGTGGGGGACACCTCTGTCCTGGAGATACCCGTGGCTTGGGCCTCAGTGGGCTGTGGGACAGAGAGACTTGAAGTGACAAAATGGAAAAGCTCAGAAAGGATCCACAGGCAAAATAGAAAAGCTCAGAAAGGATCCACAGGCAAAATGGAAAAGCTCAGAAAGGATCCACAGGCAGAATGGAAAAGCTCAGAAAGGATCCACAGGCAGAATGGAAAAGCTCAGAAAGGATCCACAGGCAAAAAGGGAAACCTCAGAAATGATCCAGAGGCAAAAATCCCCCTTGTGTTGGAAGCATTTTTGGCTGTGATCATGCTGTGATTTTGCCTTGTCAGGAATGACTTTGTGGATCACCTGGGAGATCCTCCTGCATTCTGGAGCAACCTTTGGAGCACCTCAAGCCTTCACCCTACAGGGACAAACCAGCTTTCCTTGCAGTTTTCTTGCATCCTCAGCATCCCCAGCCTATTTTTGGGAGCGTGCTCCTCCAGAGCAGGAGAATGGAGCAGTTGGCTCCTGGTCCAAGCCCCAGGAGATGCCAGGGATGGGGGAAACCTGGCTCCAAGGTTTCCTTTTCCCAGCCCTGCCAATGCACAGCCATCAACTCCTTCTGCTCCTTCAGGGAGGGATGATGGATGGGGAAACCCAGGAATGGCATTTCTCTGGAGGTGGGGAAGTCACAGCTGCCTTGTGGCCCTCACCCCTCACCTTCTGAACGAACCACAGAGAATTTAGGGTGAGGAACAAAAAGGAGGAGTTGAGGGGATGGGTCAGGGAGGGAAAATTTCCATAGCTGCATAATAAAGGTGATTACATAAGGGCATCCTGCGTCATCCGCGGCTGGCATCTCCGGAGAAGTAATTACATCTGCACCACACATCTAAAGAAAATATTATCACATTGGCTTCCAAATTCTATAATTAGCTCCTGCAAGATGTGTGCCAGGGGCTTGATCATTCCGTGTACGTTGGCTTCAGAGCCAGGCACAGACACACGGAGGGTTTTTTTTGTCATTTGCCAGCTAGGAAAATATTTGGAGTTTAGTGTGGCAGCTGACCCGAGTCCCCCTGGAAAGGACAGCTCTGAGGGTTTGAAGTGGTGTGTAAAGAGTGAAATATTTTCCTGGTCTCCCTCGGTGCCTGCCAGGCTGTGGGGATCCAGCAGGAGGGCAGGAATGGCAAAGCCAGAGCTTGGCTTTCCCTCCTCCTTCAAATACTCTTTGATTTCTGCCCTGATGCTCTGAACCCTTTTTTCCCTCACTAAATAAATGACCTGATTTGCAGGGAGGTGTTGCCCTCACAGGTTCCTGGGCTCTCTGCTCTGTCATATAAAACAAGCCCCAGCTTTGGACTTCAGAACCAACTTTGGGCTTTGAACACTTCTCCCTTCCCTCCAGATCCTCAGCAAAAGGAAAAAAGAGGCTTTGAAATGGAAGCAGAGGCTGCAAAGCTCTTGGTTTGATGGAGGGCTTTTCATGTGGAGCTGGAGATGGCCACGGGACAAGCTGGCAGCACGAGGGACACGGCAAGGGCAGGGAGGGATGGGAGGATGAATTTGGTTTCCTTCTGTTTCCCATTTGCTCATAACCAGCCTGGGAGCCCTGGAGAGCACCAGCAGCTCTGCTGCAAACAAAACAGTCAGGAGATTTCTCCACATCTCCTCCAGCAACGACTTCAGCTGGGAAGTGGGGCTGTGCACGACCAGGAGAGTGGGAGGGAGTGCCAAAATCCCAAGGGCTTGGTGAGAAAACGGTTGTGCTGTGTGTGTGAGAGAGCCTGTGAGCGTGAGAGTGTGTGTGCAGCTCGGATAAACCATCCTCAAGTGGGAAAACATCCTCCCTGTGCTGGCCTCCTGGAGTGGGGCGCTGGCAACTCCTCCCTGTTTCTCAGTTTGGTGTTGTTTCCACTCAGAAGATGCAGGGAACTGGAGGATGGGGAGAGAGGAGGGCTCCATTATTAGGGCCAGACCTAATGAGACCTGTGAGCTGCCCTGTGAGGAATGAAGAACCCAGGGGACACCAGGTGAGACCTGCCCGAAAGGACCATCTTGCTCCTGTTCATGAACAATCTCAGGAGCTGCTGGCTGTGTCAGGGATCAGAAATGGTCTTCCCAGGAGAGGAAAACCCAGAGCCAGAAAGCAAGCATGGAAAAAATAAATCCTTGATGTCTCTGCTGAGATATCTGCAGCCCCTCTTGTGCTTTTCTCCAACACTCTGTGATTGATATAAAACCTTTTTCCATTGCCCCAGGCAGCCTGAGGATCATCATCACAACTGAGTCACAGACTGGTTTGGGTTGGAAGGAACCTTAAAACTCATCCAGTCCCACCCCTGCCACGGGCAGGAACACCTTCCACCAGCCCAGGTTGCTCCGAGCCCAGTCCAGCCTGGCCTTGGGCACTTCCAGAGTTGTGACAGCCACAGCTCCTCTGGGCACCCTGTGCCAGGGCCTCCCCACCCTCACAGGGAAGAATTTATTCCCAATATCCCATCTAACCCTGCCCTCTGGCAGTTGGCACCCGTTCCCCCACATCCAAAGCCCCTCTGCAGCTCTCTTTTAGCCCCTTCAGGTACAGGTTTTGTGACTTTCAGTGCTCCCCTGAGCTTTGCAGAGCTCCCATCGTGGACTGATGGGGTGGAGGTGTGTGGCTGCACCTTTGGGGACATGAAGCTGCTGGCCTTGCCCTTCTGCCCTCACCCTGCTCATGTCTGGTTTTCACTGCTTCCCTCCCAGTGCTCCTGGGGAACCCTTGAAAAAAAACCAACCCAAAAACAACCTCCTCTTTGGGAATTTTCCCTCTTCAGCAGCAGTGTCTCAGGGAGAAGGTGGGGATGATACCCCAGGGACAAAGCCCTGGCAGGAGAGGGGTGGAGAAGGGTGTGGGAGCAGGGAGAAAGGGAAAGCAGCTTTGTCAGTGATTTGCAGGAGAGAAAACGAGCTCCTGTGTGGTTTGGGGGGTTTCATGGTGAACATGGGGGTGCTGGTGAGGGGCTGGGAACACAAACCCTGTGAGGAGCCCCTGAGGGAGCTGAGGATGCTCAGCCTGGAGAAAAGGAGACTCAGGGGTGCCCCCATCACTCTGCAGCTCCTGGAAGGTGCCTGTGCTCAGCTGGGGCTGGGCTCTTTCTGCAGCAGCACTGACACAACCA
>JAYDZK010000202.1:69222186-69238065 GCA_034509185.1 Euphonia xanthogaster
TTACAAAGAGAAGAACAAAGTCACACACTGATGTCCAGTTCTTCACTGAGAGCACGAGACGTGCAGAAACTCAATTTAATTTCGTTTTAGTAGTTTTAGTTTTTTATTATTTAGTTTTGGGGGTTTTTTAGTTATTTGAGGTTTTTAGGGTTTTTTAGTTTCGTTTATTTTGACATCCCCCTCCCTGCTCTGTGGTGCAGCAGAGAGTGTCACAGAGAGGGTTTTTTAGTTATTTTAGTTTTTTAGGTTTTTAGTTTCGTTTATTTTGACATCCCCCTCCCTGCTCTGTGATGCAGCAGAGAGTGCCACAAATGGGTCATTTTGATCCCTCAGAGTTATGCCCAAAGGTATTGGCAGAAGGGGTTTTGGTAGATGTGGTAAAAGTGTGAATTAAGAACCTTCAATGGCAAGGCTCACTCTGCTCCTTACTGCAGGGAGGAAAACCACGAAGGATCAGAGAGTTAAAATTGATGTAGAATGATTTAAAAATGATTTCCACAGTGACCAGGGCCCCAAAAGGGTCAGGGAGACTCCCCCAGGGAGTTGTGAGGCTCAGGGGAGCCCTTTGCTCTCTGAGCTCCTGGTGGGGTTTGGGTGCAGCTGGGTCCAGTCGGAGTCTCCTGTGCACAGGTTTGTGTCTGATGGAGTTGGCTGCGTGGATTTAATCAGAATTAATTCAGGGGCTGAGGGTCTGTGATGGGTACAGGCTCTCAGCCTTGCCTAGGGAGGAATCTCTCAGTCTCAGGAAAGGAACCTCCTTGTCCTTAGGGAAGGAAGTGTTTGGCTGGAAGTGAAACTGCACTCAATGGGAAAGGTGTGTGTGAGACTCCTCACTTGCTTTGGTCCTTGGCAAATGAGTCTTGGAAAAGCTGCCAGCTGCTCTTCATGTGCTCACTGTGGCACCAGTGCTCTGGAATATGCTCCATGTCCCTGCTCCCCTGTGAGGAATTCCTGGAGGAATCCCTGCCTCTGGAGCCTGTCCCAGCCCATGGCTGCTTTGGCTCAGGGCTCAAGCCCATCCCTGCCAGAGCAGGAGGCCCAGTGTGGGTCTGTCTGCAGGGAAATGGGTTTTGCTGAGTGCTCAGCCCACCTGGGACCGTGGAGTGTCACGGACATATTTTATCAAAAATCCTTTTGCCAGGATCTTTTCTCCTGAGAAGCTGGGAAGTTTCAGCTTCTCCGTGTTTTGCTGCTCTGGAATGTGGTTTGGAGAGCTGTTTACCCAGCATGTGAAGTTGTTTTTACTCAGTGATCAATGGCAGCCAGCTGTGTCGGGGCTGTGAGCAGTCCCAAGATTTTATTATCCCTCCATTCCTTTCCTTGCCAGCCTTCTGATGAAATCCTTTCTTTTAGTATAGTTCTAACATATCATTTTCTGTTCATATATCTCACAAACCAAATCAGCCCTCTGAAGCATGGAGTCCAGATTCCCCTCTCTTCCCTCATCCTGGGACCCCTGGGAACACCAGCACAGTGGTGGAGCAGCCTCCCAGCCCAGCACTGCAGGGAATGGGGGTGGCAGCTCTGCAGTGACTCAACTCTGCTGTCACCACTCAGCAGGGGCAGAGAGGAGCTGGGGGAAGGAGAGTGGCAGTGTCTCAGTGCTGCTGCTGGCAGGGGACAGGGTGTGGCCATTGCTGCCATCTGGGGGGACATTTCCCCCTCCCCTGGGCAGGGCAGGTGAGTCTGTGGGGCCTCGTGGTCACCTGGTGGCCACCAGCCAGCCCCCCGTGGCTGTGACAGGTGAAATCTTTGTAAATGCCTTAAATCCAGGGGATGGATCCACCCATTTATCCATGGATGGGGTTTATCCTTTTAACCATTTTATCCCTTTTATCCATTTATCCATTTATCCATTTATCCATTTACTGGGTTTTCCCTCTTCCCTGGGGAGAGGAGGAGGAGGAGAAGGGGCAGAGGCAGGCCAAGGGGACAGTGGTGTGCCAGGTGAGGGGCTGAGCTGAGCTCAGCCTGGCAGCTGAGCACCCCTGGAGCACCCCTGAGTTCCCCAGTGCCACCAGTGCAGCCTTTCCACGCTGGTTCCTGGATTGCCTCTGTTTTTTGGGGGGGTTTTGTCTCTTTGTGAAGATTTTTTTTTCCATTTTAGAAGTTTTTTGGGGGCTAGTTTGGGATTTTTCTTTCACTCTTATATAGGAAGTTTCAGTTATTGTAGAAGTCTCCATGATAGCAAGATGGTGCAGTTATTGTGTAACACCAGTGCACACTAAAATTACAATTTTCCCAGAAGAACAAAGGAAGGAAGATGCCCCCTAACTGGAATTTTGACATACAAAATCACAGAAAAGTTTTTAATCCATTTTGCAGGAGAAATAAGAATGAATTTTATGCTGATATCTAAAGAGTGAAACCATGCCAGGTATTTTGTCCTAGGGAAGAGCTCCAGAGCAGGAGCACTTGAGAGTGGATTTTTGGCTTTTTCCTCCAAATTCAGGTTAGTGGTCAGCCCTTAGGGACACAGGGGTGAATCTCTAGACCTCTCCCCCTTTTCTTTGCAAAACACAGCAGCAGTTTTGGAATCAGCAGACTGCAGAGTGCCCAAAGAACCACCAGCTGAAGCTTTAAGCTGCAAGCAGGGCCCAGCCAAACTCTGCCTTTTGCATAAAAATCTCCTTTTGACACCAGCAAATTTCCCTTGCAAAATGCTGTCTAATACTCTCATCCTGAATTACCCCCCTGGCAAGCACAGAGCCAGGTCTGCGGGGTGGGGGGCTCGTTTGCATTGCAAAGCTGCCATCAGTGTCTGGGGAGGCTGAGGCACTTTCATTCTGATTCTCCTCTGAAGGCAAGGAGCCACCGTGGCATTATTTGCATCTGGGCTGGCATTGACAGCCTGTGGTGGTGCCTTTATCCCTGGCTCCCTAGAGACAGCACAAGGGGTAATCAACAGCCTCCAGTGCTCCGAAACTGAGCCTGTTTTTTCCACTGGATTAGCAGCAGCACATTATTAAGATGGTGCATTCATTTCTTTGGAGTCAGGATGGAATTTTGAGAGAGTTAAAAACCCCATTAATATTTACATCGCTCAGTGGTGCTGGAAGCAAGTACATTTATTTTAACTCAAGCTGCAAAGCATTTAGTTCTTCATAATTACAGCACTGCTATTAAGTATTCATAAGGCTGCACAATAGAGTGTCACAGGAAACCTGGTTTAATTTAGTGGTAAGTCAATGTTTTAGGTTTGTGTAAAAACAGAAACTAATTTACCAAGCCTTCTTGCTTGTGTTTTCCCACCTGGGCTCTGCAAACTTTCTTCAGCTTGGCTCTATTCAAGCTCCTTTTTGTACCTTTGGAAGTTGGGAAGTCTTGCAGGTGTGCAGGTGATTTGGAATGGGCAGAGCCAGGCTGGGGGGAGAGCTGGGAAGCTGCCTGATGGAAAAAGAGCTGCAAGTGCTGGTCTGAGGCAGCTGAACATGGGCTGGTGGGTGCCCAGGGGGCCAAACACCGCGGGCACCTGGCCTGGATCCTGCAGCAGGTGTCTCCCACGGGGGAAATCTGCATTTGTGGGAGACCCTGGAACCAATCCCTGCATTTCTCTCTCCCCTGCAGGATGAGGTCTCTCCTATGGACATTGAACTCCCAGCTACCTGTGCCTGCTGCCTGTGATGGAAGAGCTTGATGTGAATGTGAGGTAGGAGGGAGGACTCGGCTGCTGCAGCCCCTGAGCTGGGGTGGGCAGGGACCCTAAAATGCACCTGCAGGGCTGCAGGGGAGCATTTCCTCTCTGCCTGCAGGTAAAACTCTCTGCTCATGCAGCAGGGCCTGCTCTGGGCTTCCCTGGAGCTCCTCTGAGGACGTGACATCACCCTGGTGTTTGGAGAAGTGTCAAACGTGGCCCAGACAAGTCAAGGATTTCTTTTCAGCAGGAAATGTTATGAATTTTGAAAAGGTTGCAGTGTGACGTTGGAGAGACATTCCTGGAAATTTTTTGACAGTTCAGTTTGGAACTTGCATTCCTCACAGCTCGAGGGAGGCGGCAGACCTCATTTTCTCTAATTCCAGAGTAGAAAAATAAATGACCCATGAGTATTTCCTATTTATATTTCATTGGATTTTTTAATTTCACGTGACTCAGGGATTGTTATTGGGTACATTTATCACAGGCAGCAGGTTAATGAGATCCTGTCAAGGGGTTTGAAATGAAAACCTCAGTTTGGTTACGATCCAGAGAGGCCAAGCTCTGCCTGGCTTGGGCTCTGACCAGTGTAAGTCACACTTGTGCCATGGCTGGGACTAAGGAAACCTCCCCAGGCTTTGGGTGAGGCTCCATCATCTCCCTGCAGAGCACTCCCAGCTGCCAGGAGCCAAGCAGAGCTCCTGGTGGTCTGACAGCCCCTCCCTGAGTCACGGGAGCTAAATCTCATTCTCTTGTGCTTTTGGAGCACAGGTGACCCTTATCTGCACCGGTTCTGCAAGGCACTTTTGCCCTGCATTTTTCTGCCTTTTTTTTCCTGCCCTTTTCCCTCTGCTCCTTCTCCTCCCTTCACCCCCACCCACCTTTTTTTTCCCACCCCCTTTTCCCCCAACTTTTTTTCTGCCATTTTTCCCCCGCCTGGTTTTTCCTGCCTGATTTTTCCTTCCTTTTCCCCCACCTTTTTTTCTTTAGTCTGCTTTTTTCCCTGCCTTTCTCCCCTCCTTTTCCCCATCCTTTTTCCCCATCCTTCCCCCCCCGCCTTTTTGGTTTTCTTTCCCACCTTTTTCCCCCTTCACCTTTCTTCCCATTTCTTTCCTCTTTACCCATTGCAGCAATTTGGGAAATGGCATTTAACTGAGAACCTGAGCTTTGCTCAAAGCTGGCACCTGATTTTCCTGGGCTGGCTGAAGCTTCCCTTGGAAAATCTCCTTAATGCTGCTAGATGTGTGCTAATGTCATTACCAACAATTCCAGGGGTGTTAATTAAAGGCTTTGAAATGGCTCCTGATGTCTCCAGCAGCCCCAAGGCTGTTACAGACCCCAGGAGAGTTTGACTCCTGAATTTTGGGGTCATAGCTAAAGGCTCAGCACAAAGCCTGTTGCAGAACCTCTGGGGAAAGGAAGAGGGCTACAGGCAGCCAGGAGTTTGGGATTAAAGGAATTTTGAGACTCCCCAGAGGAATATCTCCTTTTATTCTAAGCTGCAGGACTCCTCTGTCTCCTTTATGGATGCTGCCTTTTCCCTCCCGTGGGAAATATTGATCCACAGTCGTGTTCCAGGCAGATTTGGGGATATTGTCCTGAGTGCTTCACACTCAGTGAAGGGTTCTTGCTTCCTCAGGTTGTTACAGTCTGGATAAACAGGTGAAAATAAAAATCACCAGTACCTTTAATGCTGGTAAGCAGCTTTTAGAAAGCCCCTTGAATTCCAGCTGCTGATGAAGGCAGACTCCCTTTGCTAAGTCAACTTTGCAACAACAAGGTATTTTTTTTTATTTCAGTTTGCCACAGCAGTAATTGCTTTTTATTTTTAAGCTGAGCCCCCAAACCCGCTGAATTTTAGATTGCTGTTAATTGCTCCCAAACTTGGCTTTATCAGCTCCAGTTTTCTCGCTTTGCTGCTGAAGGTGTTTTTGTGGCTTGGAGAGTGCAGAGCCCTCCAGCAGTTCTGTGTGCAGCTCATTAATCTTATCTTGACTTTGAGGAATGAGCAGCGAGGTGAGGGAGCAAAGGAATCACCTCGCCTGGGCTGGCTGTGTTGGTTTGGAAGCAAAGGCAAAATCCCATTGTTTTAACCCAAAGCCCTGGAACAGAGGCACGGGGAGCACTGGTGCTGCCAGCTGACCTCCATCCACACCCTTGGCAGGGAATTGTGTGTTTGGGGAGTCCCAGATCCTGGAGTTTGCTGGGCTGGCTCCTTCTCCCTCTGGAGCTCTAACTGGGATGGGTTTGGCTCCTGGTGCTGTGCACGGGCAGGAGGAGGCAGGGAAGGTCCTCAATCTCCTCTCCCCATCCAAACCTGGGAGAAACAGGAGGAAGAGTCATGGAGGGAGAGACAGGGACCCAAAGATGCATCCCTGGAGCTCCAGGATGTCCTGGAGGAGCTGGGGGTGCCCTGGCCCCCCTGCTCAGCACACTGCCAGCCCCTCCTGAGGGGGATGAGAGCTGGGCTGAGTGGTTGCAGCCAAACAGGCACCAAAATGGCCCAAAGGGCAGGAAATGGAAGGAGCTGAGGGAAGTGTTTGAGTGCCCTGGCAGTGGGGATTCATGGGAAGCAGACAGCTGAGGTTGCAGTGAAGTGTTTATTCCTGTGTACACAAGCCCTCTCCAGCTCCTACACTGGGGGTCATTAAAGCATTGTTTATCTCGAGTCCTTTGATCACACTTGTGTTTAGGTGAGAAATAGCAGGCTATAAAATGTCATTTAACAGGCCACAGTCAGCCTGGAGCTCTCTTCCTCCTTCCCTTTCCAAGGGAAGATCAACTCTAATCCCTCTGTGGTATCAGCAGCACCCAGCCAGAGAGGGATTTGCTCTTGCACTTCTGCAGAGGTAAATGAACTGATGGGGAAGATTTTCTGCCAAACCCTGTCTCCTCCACCTGGTCCCCCAGGCTGGGGAAGGGTCTGGAGCCCCAGGAGAGGCTGAGGGAGCTGGGAAGTGGCTGGAGAATTCCGGAGGGAGCTGGGAAAGGGCTCAGCCTGGAGCAAAGGAGGCTCAGGGGGGACCCTGTGGCTCTGCACAGCTCCTGCCAGGAGGGGACAGCCGGGGAACAAGGACAGGAGGAGTGGGAACGGCCTCGAGCTGTGCCAGGGGAGGTTTAAATTGGATATTTGGGAAAGTTTGCACCTCAAAGGGTGTCCAGCCCTGGCACAGCTGCCCAAGGTGAGTCCCCATCCCTAAAAATGGATTTAGAAGCCATGTGGATGTGGCACTTGGGGACATGGTCAGCGCTGGCCTTGGCAGTGATGGGGGACTGGTTGGACTGGGTTATCCTGGAGGGCTTTTCCAAGCTAGACACTTCTGGGATTCTCTCTGTGCATGGCTTCTGGCTTTGGCTCTGTGGCTCTTGGCAGCCTCGTGCCGGTGCCCGTGATCCTGCTTCCCTCACCTCCTCATCCCAGGAAGCACCACCCCCCTGAGGCTGGCACCTGTTTGCCTTGGGAAATGTCTTTTATTCCTTCTTCCAGCAAGGCACTGCTGAGATGCCTCTGGGGGAGGAGGGAGAGGGGTTAAACCCCCCCCAAAACATCAGTGGTCCTAAAAATAGCCCGGATTTTCCCGCTCCCATTGACTCACCCATCACAGACCACAAACCCCTGAGTCACAGCAGGGGCTGTGGGGAGATCATCCTTCCCTGCTCTGCTCCAAACAGAGCTTGTTTGTGTCCAGAGTGTCCCAGGGACAGCCCTGCCCTCCTGCAGGGGTGCTGGGGTGGCCCTGGGGTGTGTCAGCCCGGCAGCACGGACGGGGAGCTGAGCATCCTCAGCCTCTTCTGCCTCTCCTGGCGTCTCCTGGGGTGTTTTTGGGGCTCAGCCCTGCCACTGGGGGGTTCTGTGCCTGCAGGGGCCTCTCCCTCTGGAATTGGGGTCCAGCAGGAAGTGGGACCTTGTGTGTGTCTGTTCCCACCCCACAGGATTTTGGGTGGCTCTGGTTTGACTCCCACTGCCTCCTGCAGCTCTCAGTGCTCTCCCATCCCTTCCCAGGTGCCAGAGCTTTAACCCCACATGGGAACAACTCCAAACACCTCTCAAAAAGCCTCACTCAGAGCTCCCAGCTAAAGAACAGAAACGAAGGGAAAAACCCCAAATTATTCTGGAGGTGTGGGGACCTGGGGTCTGTCCAGCCCCCTCTGGGGTCACAGCCAGGAGCAACACAACCTCTGAAAGCCACCAGGAACCCTCACAGCCAGCAGGGAAGTGGTGGCCACAGGAAATGGGGCAGAGGAGAGGGGTCCATGGTCCTTTGGTGCCCTTTTCCAATCTCCTTTGCCCTGCAGGAGACATCCCACCAAGAGCTGTCCCCTCTCCAGCACCCAGATCCCCGTGATCCTAACCCAACATTCATGATCCTAACCCAATATTCCCAAAACTCTGCACCATTCCCACCAAGAGGAAGGTGCAGAAGGATCTGCTCACACCTGCCCTGCTCAGTCCCAGCAGAGCAGAGACCCCCATCCCAGAGCTGGGCTCAAAGGAAAGCTTCTCACCGATATTTTGGGAGCTATTTCCTTCCCCTGCCCTCCTCCAGAATAGCTTTTTGTCTTTGGGTTTATTTTCTTTGTTGCCTCATAAAGGTTTGACCCTGGCGTGTTTTGAATGGACCGGGAGGCAGCATTGAATTCCTCCCGGGATGTGGCTGCCTCGGGCAGGGGAGGGAGGAGGGAATTTCATTGTGTCCAACCTTGCCGACCTTCGGGGGAGGGGGGAAAAGCAGCGGATTCTCCTTCTTTCTGCCATGTCCCCTGCCAGCTCCTCCCTCGGCTCAGCCCCTCCAGCCACCCCCACTCGTGTCACCGGTCCCTCGCAGAGCTGCTGGGTGACAGCTCCACCAGCACAGCTCCTGTGCAGTGGGGAACTGGGATATCCATGCCAGGTCTGACCCAGCCTCTTCACCCCTCTGCTGCAGCTGAGCAAAGTCACTGCAAAATCCCCGCGGGCCCCACAGATGGAGCCAGCTGCTTCCTGTGTGTTTGCAATGTCTGAAAATAAAAAATAAAATAAAATGAACAATGAAACAAAAGCTCTGGTTGATCACAGAATCACAGAGTGACCAGGTTGGAAGAGACCTCCAGGATCATCCAGTCCATCCCAGCCCCAACATCCCAACTCAACCCTGGCACCCAGTGCCACAGCCAGGCTTTGTTAAACACACCCAGGGATGGGGACTCCACCACCTCCCCAGGCAGAAAATTCCAGAACTTTATCACTGTTTCCATGAAAAACCTTTTCCCTGATATCCAACCTGATGTGGCCTCCTGACCCACCAAAGGGTCTTGGAGAGCTCAGTTTTCATTTGGGCTCTCTCTTTTCCACCCAAAATACTAAAGAACCAGCACTGGCAACCAAGGAAAAATTTACTGGCATTCTGGCTCGATAAAGCTATGGAATTTACTCCACAATTCAGTTTGCAGTTGGCCAGATCAGGTCTCTCCTGGATGTTCACAGCCAACAGGGAGGAAGTAACTTTTAATTTGATTTTACAAAATTAAGGGCAGCAAAATAACGGCAGCAGCGTTGCCTGTCCTCAAGCTGGGGATCAGAAAATCGCTGATAGCAACGAAGGGGGGGAAAAAAAAAAGCTCAATAATTTCTGTTCTGGCTTTGGAAAAAGCAGGCTGATGTTCTCATATTGCACAGGGACAAGGAAGTGCTTTCTAGTCCATTAGTAACCCAGGAAGACACTAAATGGCATGGCCTGAGGAGAAACATTTTTAAGCAGCAGGTTCAGATTAATTTGCTCCCAAGAGCCCCGTGGAAGCAGGACCAGGAGAGGTCTGGGCTGTGCTCATCCTCTCTAAGAAGTCCTGGGATTTCTCTCAGATCCCAGAAGAGTGGAATGATGATAATTACAGGGCAATATTAAAAAAAATAGAAAAAAGGGGGTGGGGAAAGAAGAATTGGAGTGATGCAGCTTAGCCTGGTAGCAAGGGATGCAGGATTAGAGGGATGGAGCGTGGGAAGCTGTCAATATAAATAGATGGCTCATAAAAAACCCAGCATTTCACAGACTCCTTCAGCCTCACCAGGGGCAGCTCTGGGTCAGGGGACCCCAGCAGCACCACAGATGGAAATGTGCCCCCGTGAGGAGCTTTGGTTTGGGGTGTTGTTTTAAAAATGAGTTATTCCAGAAGCACGGAGTGGTTTGGGTGGGAAGGGACCTTAAGGCTCATCCCATTCCACCCCCTGCCATGGGCAGGGACACCTTCCACTGTCCCAGGGTGCTCAGAGCCCCATCCAGCCTGGCCTTGGGCACTCCCAGGGATCCAGGGGCAGCCACAGCTGCTCTGGGCACCCTGTGCCAGGGCTCAGCGCCCTCCCAGGGAAGGATTTCTTCCCGGTATTTCGGTAAATCTGCCCTCTGGCAATTTACAGCCATTCCCTTTGTCCTGTCACTCCCTACCTGCCCTTGCTGTCCCTCTCCTTTTGTCACTGAATTTCACAATGCATTTCACACTGAATTTCCAGTGTTGGATCCTGACTGGATCCCAGGGACTGGGACAGGGATGATCCTTCCTCCTCCCTCCTCCCTGCGCAGCTGCTGCTTGGAGGAAAAGGGGCTGGGAAGATGAGAATCTCACTGATCCCATCCCAGAGTTTCTCAGGGGTGCCTCCCACACAGAGTTGGCTCTGGGTCCCCCCAAAGGTTTGCTGCCATCAGGGGACACTGGCCCTGATACTGCCTGCTCCCTCCTCGCTCACTCTGATGCTGTTTCATCCTCCATGAATTTGTGGCAGGGAGTTTCCAGAAGGGAATTATGACCTCTGAGAAAAGCTGCTTCACTTGGTTTGTCCTTAACCCAGTGTTTGAGTCACCTCCAGCTGCGTTTTGAGGCAGAGTGGAGTCACATCCCCTCATCCCTTCACCCAGAAACAGAGACTTTAACCCATTTTAGGCTCTGTAATAGCTACTCTGGACATTCTGGTGGCTCTGAGGCACTCCAGGAGTTAAAAACCTCTGCACCAGGCTGTGGTTTCCCTCTGGAAATTCCTCTGCAGCTCCAGGAATCCCCGGGATACCTGCAAAAGGTGTCCCTGGAGCAGGAATCACCTCCCAGCTGCCATTCCCACCTCTTACGTGGGACACGCTGGCCACTGGGCACCCCCAGGGAGGCAGAATCCCCCAAGGTAATTCATGCCAATTACTGCAATCAGCTAATTAGCAAACAAGATCGATTCAAATGAAGTCGTGGTGTCAACAGCTATTATGCGAGCTTGTGTTTGCCGGAGGAAAGGCATCCTGAGAGTCCCTGCGGCCAAAAAGCCCTCGGGGGTGGGAATTGAGGAGAGGTGAAAGGGATGTGGGGGTAGCGGGGAAATTAAGGGAAAAAAAAAACAACAAACCCAGCGCTGAGACAAATTAAGGAGGAAAAGTGCTGAGAATGGAAAGTGAGGCAGTAATTGCTTGTGGACACAAAAGGGTGATGGAGAGGGATGATTCCCACCAGCCAGGCTGGGATGAGAAGTCAGATCTTCACTGGGGAATGACCCAGGCTCCTCTGCAGGGATCCCCCAAAGGTGGGAAGCAGGTGAGCTTCTCCCTCCTGGAAAATTCCCGGGTGAAACACCCTGGGAAGAGGTCTGCGCCACAGGACGCCCACCAGGACCAGCCCTCCGGTGATTTTGGGAGCGAGTGGCCAGCCTGGGCTTGCCTGGGATGCAGCGATCTCCCGAGGGCCATTCCAGCCCGGCTGGCTCCATCATTTCTCCTCCGGGAAGAGCAAGCCTGAAGCTGGATGAGGGTGGGACCCCCGGAGCCTGGTGTAAAGCCTGCAGAGACATCTGCTAATCCTCCCCTAAGCCCCTGGGATGGATTTAAAGGGAGTTTTTGTCGCTCGCCCCCGGGATCAAGATCCTTAGAGGATAAGCGTCCGAAGAAATGAAGGGATTCTTCTCCCCGCAGCGGGGCATGAAAGGGAGACGCTGCTGCGGCTGGGATGTCCCCGGGGGGGGCGGGTGTCACCTCCCCCGTGCTGTCCCTCGGGTGCTGCCCAAAGGGAAATACAGGTTGGATGGCAGGGAAAAGGTTTTCACAGAAAGGGTGATAAAGTTCTGGAATGTCCTGCCTGGGGAGGTGCTGGAGTCCCCATCCCTGGGTGTGTTTAACAAAGCCTGGATGTGGCACTGGGTGCCAGGGTTTAGTTGGGGTGCTGGAGCTGGGTTGGACTCGATGATCTTGAAGGTCTCTCCCAACCTCGTGATTCTGTGAATTCTGGGATTCTGTGATTCTCTGACCCATTCACCTCCAGACCAGAGAGCTCTCAGTAAATTGGTTTTGCTTTTACTGGCCAGGGCAAATCTGTTGTGCCCTTCTGGCTTCTAAAGCTGAAATGCAGCCCTGCAGTTACTTGAGAGCCAAGGGAAAGACAACAAGGCAATCCCACAGGTCCCCTGCTAAAAACAAACATCTGGCTAATGCCTTCACATGGCCATTGCTGTGCCTGTTGCTAAATTCATTATTCTTTTAGCTCTGTGGGTTGCAGCAGATTCAATATTCAGACCAGCAGCTAGAGGCATTATTCAAATACATCTCAAACCTGGATATTTACTCAGGTGCAATCTCTTTTTTGGAAATAATATTCCCAGACTAAGCAACATTAACATCACTCAAGGGGACATTTCTTGTTGGATTAATAGGGAGATTTGCAGAATATGAGGGTTCAAGTAGAAAAAAAACCAGAAATGCATTTCTGACTTCCATGGGAAGATCAGGGGAGGCTGAGCTGATCAACAAGGTGCTGAAATAGGGATAAGACATTCTCCTGCTGCTGTCAGTGCTGCCATAGGATTCCACTTTGCAATGGATTCCATTTGATCAGAAAAAAAAAGCCAGGCATTACAGAAGAGATGTGAGTCTCTCAACCCCTCGCTGCCCATGTCATAGAGCCAAAGAGGCCCTCAAGATTCTGATGCAGAGGGATGGCTGAGCTCAGTCCAAACTTTGCTTTGAAAAGGAAACAGAGAAACCACCACCAGGAAGCAGGAGGCACACAAAGCTGGTGACTGAAGACATCAGTGCAAGAGAAATTTTTGTCCTGCAGGTGAAGTTTTCACAGGGAGCCACCCTCATGGCATGGCTGTACCTCCACCACGTGTCCTTGCCCTCAGGTCACCAGCTTCAAGCAGAAATTGCATTGACTCCTAACCCGAGGTGGACATGAGGTGAGGAGCCCAGACAGGGGGTGAACTTCCTTAATGCCACAGAAATAAATGAGTCTGAAATTTATTCCTCATCCTTTAGTGCTTTAGGTGGCTGGTTGAAAACAACCCAAAGCCTCACACACACTGAACCCAGATCTTTTTAGTCTGTCATGAGTTCCTAAAGTAACTCTGGTTAATTCCAACTGAAGGCAAAATTGAGGAGCACCACCTTTTAGTTTGGAGTCTAATTTTAGTCTGAGCCCGTGCCACTCATTTTTGTGCCATGTTTTAATATTTGCTGTTACTTACTTGTGTTAAATTGAAGTGTGGAAGCCTGCAAGCTCCCTGTGCTCCCTTAAGAAAGCAAACAAGCTCCTGGGAAAATTACAATGTAACTTGAACTTATAGAAATAGTACATATTTATTTATCTTTATATTTATGCATCATAAAAAGATAATTACAAAAAGCCTTAATTCTGTTGGGTTTTATCAGAATCAAGATCATGATCTTGTTTCTAAAGCACACTCCTAGCCTAGACTAAAATTCGTGGTCACCTTTTTGCCCCACCTCTGCCAACAGAGCAACCCCTTGGCCCCCCAGCATCACACTGATGTCCTGCAAGTGTCCCCTGCTCCTGATGGCTAAAGGCAAGTCCTCAAGCCAAACACTCAGGATCCTCTTTGCAAATCCTCCTCTCCTCCCAGCATCTCCATTTCTCTACCCAACTCCCTGTCCACCAAAAGATCAGTGTCGGAACCCAGGAAATTGCTCTGGCTGCCCTGGAAGGCTCGAGCCCCTGCCCAGGGGGCTCAGAGACCTTGGCACAGAGCCCAAGACCCCTGTGCCTTTGATTTAGCTCTTGGAAAAAACAATTACCAACCTCATATGAAGAATTATTACAAGCCACAAGAGTTTAAGTAGAATGATAGTGAATTTATCACAGGGTGAAAAAATAGAGTTTTTGGGGTTTTTGGAATGGGGGTTCAGAGAGCAAGATGGAGGAATCTGGGCGTGTCCAGCCTTTCTCCTTCTTCTTCTTGGCCTCCATCTTCTGCTGTGATGTTGGCACTTTTAGATTGGTTTAGGGTAGAAGCTCACTGTATAACACAGGTGATGGCTATTGGAAAGTAATTGTAAACATTGTATACATAGTTTTTAGTATAAAGACACAACACCACCCCGGGGACAGGCAGAGTGCCTGGGACTGTCTTGCTGAGCTGACCTCGGCAGGACAGGAGAAAGAATTTTATAGATAAGGAACAATAAACAACCCTGAGACCAAGAAATGAAGAGCCCTGACTCCTTCTTCAAGCGCCGGGCTGGGAAAAGAGACTTTCCAACTTTTCTTGGTGTCACCGTGAGCAGCAGAGACCCTGACACTGAGCCTCCTTTGTGAACCCTGCACACACACAACCTGCAGCAGGAGAGCCAGAGATGGAGATGTAACCCCTGCCAGAAGCACTGCTCACTCTGCTGCTCTGGCTGTCCCAGGCACTGCCACAGCAGTGGGCTCATTGCTTGGTGCCTTTATGGAGCAGATGCAAACTGCCTGAAGTCTCCCAGGAGAGAGGGGTCACTGGGAATTGGGGCAATGGGGATTTAAGGAGGAAGGCAGATATCCCCAGGCACGCAGGGGGAATGCAGCTCTGCTGGCAGGATTGTGCCATGGAAGGGGCTGGCTCCTTCCCCAGGGAGCCGGGAACGTTTGGCCCCTCAATTCCCTGGGAGCAGAACTTGGGGTGTTTGCAGTTCAGGGCAGGGCTCCCACCCAAGGGACACAGCACCAAGCTGGGAGCAGGGAAGATGGGAGCTCCTCCTGAGTGGAGGGGAAAATGCCTGGAACCAGCTGGGCTGGGGCAAGGAGCTTTGGCACTGCAGCTCCTGAGATTTCTCTTTTTCTTTCGTGGAGCACAGAAAACCTGAGAGTGTGGAAGCAGTTGGGCAAGGAGACCAGCTTAATGAAAAATTAATTGTCCCAAATAAGACTTCAAGTCCTCTTTTCTGCAGCTATCCTGTCTCTTCTTTCTCAACAGAGATCTCTCATCTCCTTAACTTTCACTGGGGAATAATTTTTTTAGGAGGAGAGTCAGCTTTTCAAAATGAACTTAGGATGAAGATTTTATTTTTTAATCCTCCAACTTCCCCATTGAACAGTTGAGGACATAATTTGTTTGCTAAAAGCTATATTTTCCTCATTGAAAATTGAGTATTTGGCTTCATTTTGGCTTGTGTTTTCATCCACAAGTGGAAAGACTTCCACTGGAAGCTTTGGGGCCAAAACCAGAAGTATTTAGAAGTTCTCTTGGAAAGTGGTTTGTGTGGCTTGGCCAGGAGTCTTATAATGCAATTAAGACAACTTGTTCAGGCAGAGAATTACAAATGCTGATCTCTTCATGGCTGTGTTGAATAGCTGTAATATTGTCCTGAGGTCAGTGGTTAAATTCCAGCTAAATGTTTACCCTTTACTTCTTTTTTTTCAGAATGAAACTTTCCAGAAATAGGGAGAGATGTCTAAAACATCTCTCTTTAAAACTCTATTTATAAACACACATGGAAGTGTATTTATAGCCTTACAAACGCATCTGGAAATAAATATTGTCCTGAAAACAGCCTGATTTTGATTTATTCAGGGTGCCTAATAACCAGGCAGATGCATCCACACCCTGTTGGGAAGGCACCAGGAATTTATCAGATTTATCATCTGCCCTTGCAGAGCAGAGACAAGGGCGAGCTGTGGTGGAACCAGGTGTGGCCCTTGAAGCTCCCTGTCCTTATCTCTGTGGGTCAGGACAAATCCAGGGGGAGGAACACCTTCCTGGCAGGTCTGGTGTTTGTGATCCAGCATTCCCCCCTGCCTGAGCAAAAACTGTGGCCATGGAAGCAGGAACAGCAATGGGAGCAGCCTGGGGAGCTGGGGGGAGCAGGGAGCTGCCAGCAGGAGAGAGAGCAGGGAAAGAATGCAAAATATCTGCCCAGGTGTCACCTAAATGAGCAGAAAAGGGAAAGGAACCTCATTTCCTGCAGCAGTGAACCCAAAGTTCATCATGCACAAAGTGGGGAGGGGAAGGGAAGGGAAGGGAAGGGAAG
>JAYDZK010000202.1:69263945-69277641 GCA_034509185.1 Euphonia xanthogaster
ATAAAATAGATTAGTTCAAATAATAATAATAATTATTATTATTATTATTATTATTATTATTATTATTATTATTATTATTATTATTAATTCCTCCTCCTTCCTTGTACAGCCAGAGTAGCTGGGAGTCCTGTGCTACTTCAGAGGAAAAACATGGGGAAAAATGCTGCATAAAGCATGGCAAAGTTTAACAGAAAATAGGGAGTTTTTGGGAAGTCAGGTAATAGGGGGAAGTTCAACCTTTTTAAAACTGATGAAAGTAGATTGGAAAAAGTAGCAAAAAGCAAAATATCACCCCCATCCAGTCTCTTGCAGAGAGGGGCAGTGGGAGGAGCTGCCCTTGCCCACGGCTCATTTTGATGAGTGATTTCCATATGGATCATCCCAAAGTGAGGAGCCCAAAATCTAGTGCCCAGTTTTGCTGTATTTACCATTTTCCCAGTGTTTTGCTGCCTTGTATTTGGTGCTGACTGTGCCAGGCTGTCAGGGCTTGGCCCCAGCTGAGCCCCACAGAGGCACAGGCTCATCCCAGGGAATGGAATGAGGGTAAAAGTGAGAAAAGTCATGGCTTGAGACCACAGAATGTTTGGGAAGGGACCTTAAATCCCATCCAGTGCCACCCCCTGCCATGGCAGGGACAACTTCCACTGCCCCAGGGTGCTCCAAGCCCTGTCCAGCCTGGCCTTGGGCACTTCCAGGGATCCAGGTGCAGCCACAGCTTCTCTGGGCACCCTGTGCCAGGGCTCAGCACCCTCACAGGGATGAATTCCTTCCCAATATCCTAAACTCTGTCAGTTTAAGTCCATTCCCCCTTGTCCTGTCCCTCCATTCCTTGTCCCCAGTCCCTCTGCAGCTCTCCTGGAGCTCCTTTAGGCCCTGGAAGGCTGGAGGGAGAGGAAGTTTAGCACCCAAACGCTGGGGTTTATGAGGGGAGGAGAGCACTCCAGTGCCCCCAGATTGTTCCACCTCTCCCCCAGCACCCTCAGCCACCAAACCTCACCCAGGACATTGGGGACAACTCCCAAGTGAGCCAGGACAGCCAGGGGCATCCCTATTTCAGGGCCAGCAGGGAGGGAACAGCTCTCTTCCCATTTGGTGTCTTTTTGGGATATATTGAACTTGTGCTTTGAATTCAGCCAGTGAAGTCATTTTGGGGGCACAGCCCTGAATTTGTTCCCCCTCCACTTCCACAGACATAGACTGAAAGAGCAGCTTAGGTTTGAACTGCCTCATTTATAACCCATCCAAACAAATGGCCTGAAGCAATTGTGTTCCAGACTTCCAGCTGCCTCCTGGGACTTTGGATGTGAATTCCTAGAAAATACCAAAACATTCCTTCAATAGAAAACAGAGCTGCAGTTTTTAGTGGTGGCTGTTCCCCTGGGTCAGAGCACCAACACCCACCTGTCCTTACCTCCTGCAGCCACTCGGGAAACTCAGAGAGGTGCAACAATTCCTTCAAGGCACAGCAGAAGTTGTTCCACAGGACTTTTCAGCAGAGACAGAAGCCCCACTCATTTTTTTTGTTACCTACATTATTTTCTCCTGGCTCACGTAAATCCTCACAATTCACATGCAGCAGAGCACCCCCAAAATGAGAGAAAAACGAGTTTTCCTGAGTGCTGAGAGGATGTAGCTGGGTGAAAAGAACAGGAATGGAAATGGTGGGAGAGGATGAGGAGAGCAGAGCAGCTGCTGGCAGAGCTCACAGTCATGTCCTGCCCATTTCTAACACAAACCTCTGCAATTCTTTCAATATTGTTGATTTTATTACAAGAATAGTTTAAGACAGAACAAACAACAGTGGCAAACCCAAATATTTTAAAAATATTTAATATGCAATCCTTAAGTAAGAGACTTTACAAGCCTCAAATGTTAAATAACCTCTTTGCTGGCTGTGGTTGCACAGCACTCAGGATGTGCTGACCTTTCACACCAACACGTGGTGCTGGTGGAACTCCACTCTCCTGCACTCTGACATCCAGCAGCAGTGCAGAGATGAAAAGGAAATGTTTCCTTCCATTGTTTTATTGCTGTCTCATCCCACTGATATGGTGGCTTTTAGTCTGCTCAAGTTAGCTCTAAGTTTGGCAGGGAAAAAACCTCTTGTGCTCCCCAGTTACTGTTTATCCACATAAATTCTGCTGATTTCAGAAAGGAGAATGAATGAATGATTGAAAAAATAAATATTCTTATGCAGGAAATACACTGACCCATACAATTAATAATCATTAACTTGGAACATTAATTAATGACTCAGAGTGTCTGAAGTTTTTATTTAAAAACCCCCAGACCTGCAAAACACAGAGGCCACGGGGTGGGGGTGTCTGAGGCCTTCAGACACACTGAGCTGGCTCTGACTTCAAAGGATGAATCACCAGGATCTGGTTGGTATCAGCAGGACTGGCCTGCCCAATAAATAAATAAATGAGCCCACTCAGCCCTTCCCTGGAGGGGGTTCTGTCTCTTGGCTCCAGGGAAATGATGCAGCTTGTCTGCAAGCAAATTTTTTATGTTACATAAACCAAGGAAAACATATTTATATAGCAAAGGTTTCCTGAAATAGCCCCTGGAATTTTGAACAGAGCAACCATTCTTTCCAGGGTTTCAGGACATATTTCAGCAAGAACAAATACACACTTAGAGTATTTTCTTTTTACTCTTTCCTTCCAATCTGGGTACAGCAGCCAATGCTGTGTCCACCACAAAGTTAAACAGCTTCACAGTGCAGAGCAAGCCTGGAGAATCCTGAATGCAAACAACCCCAAATTATTTGATACAGACATCAGAATCTGCAAACAATAAAAAGTTTGTTTATAGCAACATGAGACTGGCTGCCAGGGGATAAAGTACTGATCTTTTTGGCTACAGGTGCAGTAGTGCTTGAGCTCCTGGCCAGCCTCTTGTACAATCAAGTTTTACTATTTAAAAGCAGTTCTAACAGAAGAAAAAGCAAAACTTCTGAGTTTGCAACTGGTGCTTCAAAAGAGCATCACCCTACCTTCAGGCACCACCCACGGCCCCGGGAGCTTCTCGTTTGCTTTTAATTATGTGCTTCATTCATTAAGAGCTTCAACTCCTGCAGTGTGTGTCTCAGGCCAGGGTGGGAGCCACAGCTCTGCTGTCAGGCTGGAGGTTGATGAGGGAGTTGCTGGCTTGGGCCAGCTCTGCAATGGACACTCGGCCTCGCTGCTTGATGTACTGGGCCACGGCTGCCATCTCCTCTGCAGTGATGTAGATGAACTTTCCCCTGTCATCAATCACACCTGCAGGGCAAAGAGAGCAGTGAGAGGCTCCCCTCACCTCCCCCAGGCATCACTCACTGCTTTGGGAGGGGATGTTCCAGCTGCTGAGGCAGCACTCCATACCTAGGCCAGGCAGGATTTTCTCTCCTGGCCTCTGCTGGGTGCTGGAGCAGCAGCCCAGGGCCCTGGGAATGCTCCTTTTGCTCAAAGGAACACGTTCTGGCACTGGGAACAGCTGGCTGGGAGCTCCACAGCAGCTGCTGCTGGGATCCCAGAATGTCCTGAGCTGGAAGGGACCCACCAGGATCACTGATCCAGCTCCTGGTCCTGCACATCCCACCCTGTCCCTGGGAGCATGGTCCAGACTCCCCTGGAGCTTTGGCAGATTTGGGGCAGTGCCCAGCACCCTCTGGGGGAAGAACCTTTCCCTGATCTCCATAAATCCCCCTGACCCAGCTCCAGCCATTCCCTGGGTCCTGTCCCTGTCCCAGAGATCAGAGCTGTCCCAGGGGAGGAAGCTGTAGAATTTGATCAATCTCCCCTCAGCCTCCTCTTCTCCAGGCTGAACAAGCCAAGTGCCCTCTGCTGTTCCTCACATGGATTCCTCTCCAGACCCTTCCCCTTCCTAGCCCTGCTTTTTTGGTGCTCATGTTCCCAGCTGAGGCAGCTGGGCAGAGCAGGAGGGTCCAGGAGGGCACTGAGAGCCCTTGTGGGGCCCAGCTCAGCCTTTCCAGCTTCCCCTCTGAAGGGAATGCAGCTCACTTCCCACATTCCTGGAGCCAGACTGAGAACAGAACTCTGGTTTTATGTATTCCACTGAGGCAGAGCCTCCCTGGCTTTGGGCACAGCCAGCCAGGACAGCACACATCCTTCTCCCTGCATTCCAAACACTTGTAGGGCATTTGAAAGGGTTTCCACATTGCTGAGACACTTGTGGGGTGTTTGAAAGGGTTTCCACATTGCTGAGACACTTGTGGGGCATTTGAAAGGGTTTCTACATTGCTGAGACACTTGTGGGGCATTTGAAAGGGTTTCCACATTGCTGAGACACTTGTGGGGTGTTTGAAAGGATTTCTACATTGCTGAGACAGTTGTTCTCCAGCTACCAGCACAAGATCAGGTCAAGAAATGTTTGTGCTGGCATCTTCCCCTACTTCACCCTTGGAAAGAAAAGACTGCCCAGCTCTAAACCAGCCTTGTTCCTGCTCAGTCTCTGCTGCAATTCCAGCTTGGACAGGGCTGGGAACAAGCACTTCACTGGCTCCAGCATCCTGCAGTGCTCTGGGATGTCTGCCTCTCCCACATGCCATACCCCAGTCCTGGCTTTAACCACCAGGCTTGGAAACCACCCCAAATCATCCCAGTGATCCTCTCAAATTCAGATTTCAGAAGGCCCCATTTGCAGCTGGCTGCTCAGCAACCCCAAAAGGCCTTTACCAGATGGGTAAATAAATAAAATATAAAATATAAATCTAGCTATCAGGTCCTACTAGATCCTTAGAACTAGATCCTTATAAATAGATTAAACTTATAGATTAAAATTATTAAATTTAAATTATTAAAATTAAAAATATATAGATTAAAATTATAAATAGATTGAACTAGATAGATTAAAATATATTAAACTATAAAACTAGATCCTACTAGATCCTTATAAATAAAATATAAAATATAAAAACCCATTTGCAGCTGGCTGCTCAGCAACCCCAAAAGGCCTTCAGCAGATGGGTAAATAAATAAAACATAAATATCTAGCTATCAAGTCCTGCTAGATCCTTCGAACAGGAATGACACTGGAATTCTCTCTCTGCCACAGGGAAGGCATTTTCTGCACCAGCAGCATCAGAAAGATCCCCTTGGTGCTTTGGCTGTCACCTGTCAGGGTGCCATCTGCCATCAGGTCCTGGATCCTGTTAATTGCATCCTGTGCAGAAGAGAAAAAGGAGTAACAGACTGATCAAAAGGGAAGCAAAAACCATTTCACATGTTCAGATCAACTCCAGAGGTTTACCTTGGAATCCCTCAGGGTTAAGGAAGTCAGTACTCCCACACAGAGAGATGGAATCAGCCCTTTGGTCTTAGAGGGGTGATTTTTTTCTTTTTTTGTTTTTTGGGATGTTCAAATTAAATTCCCTACCCCTTAAAAGAGCCTTTTATTGCCATTACTTGGCTGTTTCAAAGACCAGGGGGTTATAGGAATCTTCCCATGGAAAGGCTGTGCAGTGCCATGAAGTTCCATGAAGCATAGAGGTCCTTCTCCAAGGTCCCTGCTCAAAAATTCCATGTTTTTTCTATCTTTTCCTGCTCCTTTTAGGAGCAAACCTCTCCTACCAACCCAAAGCAACATTTTGCTGAATTTATGGCTGGGTTTACTCTACAGTTACTCCAAGCATGCAGTTCCACTGCACCTTAACTGCTGGTTTCTACAGCTCTACCTCTCTTTTTCTTGTTATTATATGACTGCAGAAGGAAATTATAATTTAGATTTTAATCAGATAAATTCCTGCAGTTTATCTGCACATTTAAATGGAGTTTTGGTTTAAGAGGGAGGCAGGGGCCTAGCAAAAATTAGTACTTCCACCCCAAAAGTCAGGTTTGTTTTTTTTTTTTTTACCTGTGTCCTTAAACCCAGATGTGAAGCCAAGTCCTCCAGCTGGATAACCTTGGTTTTCTGTGGGGACAGACAAGAGTTAAGCTGATGAATGAGAGAGTTGTGATTTTTTCTGTTTTTCCATTCCAATAAAAAATGCATTAACCAGACAAGGCAGAACCTGCTCCTTTAAGTAACTTTTCCTAGTAAGCACTTTCCTGTGATGAAAAACTCTGAGGTTACCCAAAGCAGGGAGCTCTGTGGAAAGACTGAGTGCTCTGACCCACTTAGGGCAAGACTAAACCCATCTGCCAGCCTTGATCCTGGACTTTTCCTTACCCTGGGATGAGCACAAGGAACAGCCATGACTCTGCTCCCCCACCTCCTGAGTTTCTCAGCTGCTACCTTGAATTTCCAGAGTGTTTTATCAAGATCCCTTTCTTCTTTTAGGGATGTTTCAAAGCACCTTTTAAAACCATCACTGGTGTGTATCAGCACTTACATAAAACCCAGGCAAGACTGGCAGCATTGAGTGCTTTAGTTCTGTATAGCTGATGTCATGTGTATTAATGCCATAATAATCTTCCTAAGCAAGCCAACACCTTATGAAAATTGTCAGTGCTGGAGCTGCACACTGTCACTTTGCTTTTGACAGATTCTTCCTGCAGCTTTTCTCAGTCAAGGCACAGCCACCACTGCTCCCATCTGGTTTTGTGCTTCTCTGTAGCTCCAGAGAAAACACCTGCAGGGTTTGTCTGGAGCTACTCTGTTCCTGTTTTCCTCTCTGCCAAAGTTTTAGGAACTCATCTGTTTAGTTGCAAAAGGATTGCAGTGCTTGTAAGGAAAAGCCCAGTTAATATTCAGGTTTCCATTCCTAAAATCCATGTATGTACAGCCACAGGAGCTGCATCTCCACTAACAAATTAAATACTTCCAACAATAAAATCCTTTGTTTCTGGTCTTGAGAGCATACTGGGAGGCCACTGAAGAAATCAAGGGAGGCTGAAATAGATGAATCTTTTTCATTAATAAAATCAGACCCAAAAGAAAGGCACACACAGATTTAGCAGCTGTGAAGTTTGATGCAGCCAAGCTAGAGAACTGAATACCATGGACTGAACACATGGAACTGGAACCAGTCCATGGAATTCAGTTCTCAGAGCTGGGAACTGCCAACATTCGTCACATCTTCTTTTAAAGGGACTGGGGGGGCTGGTGCAAAGCCACATGAACAGGAAAAACAGGACTTAAACCTTCACTTAAAGATATTCCCCCCTCAATGACCAAGTTTAATGGATGCTTTCCAAGACAGATCCTGCTGGGAATGAGAGCCCAAGGGGGTGGGGTGGGATGAGGGCGCACCCCCCACACTCTGGAATACAACAACATGAGGTCCCAAGGGAATAAAACACTGCTCCACATGCATCATGTCCTAGAGACAGGCTTAACTTCCCTTCAGCAACAAAAACACATCCACATTTTCCTGAATTAATTTCATTTTAGGAGTGATGCTGCTGCTGAAGTCAGCAAGAGGCTGCATTTTGCTCCCAATACCCTTAAGAATGAAGCACAGGGTGAACTATCTCCAGTCAATGATACCAGCATAAGAAATTATTCAACAGAAGAGCTAAATTCAATTTTATTTTTAAAAAAATGCCAATTACTCTTAATTTATACATTTTTTTCTGACAGCTATGAGCAGCTCAGCACCGCTTCCTGTCAATGGCTTCTGTGAACAGAACAGAAGATGAAGGCAATACATAATCTATAGATTAAGCACACTTTCAAGATTAAAGAAAAATACTTAAAACTTGTGAAAGAAAGCAATGCCCCAGTTCTGCAGCTCAGCTCTGCAGAGGAAATCAGGTGTCAAATATTCAGACTTTGGTTTCAGGTCCAGGTTTAATTTCTCTGACGTCAAGATGAAGTGACTGATAGAGAATTTTGTGCTGAAACACTCAGCTGGGAGTTTGTGACTAATCTGGTCCATCCACCACAACCCCAGGGACAATGGGCAGAGCCTGCCCTGGCTGTGTCATCATCCCCTGCAAAGCTCCCAGTGCTTGTGGAAGGTTCCAAGGGACACTGGGATCTCCTTTTTTACCTACAGAGGTAAAAGGGAGCCAGAGAGGAGCCCAGCAGAGCTTTGCAGGGCTCTGCTCTGAGTTCCTGTCCAGAACTGCCTGGCAATCACTCCAAAGGACTCCCCAAGGAGAGTTAGCCACAAGGCAAATTTCTAAGTCCAAGAGATAAATCTGCTGTAAATTCAGGGTTTTGCTGGGCTAATGAACGTGCAAAACGTGAGATTTTAGGATACAAAATGATTAGCAGCTCACTGAATATCAAGTGATACTGGCAGCAAGGGATTTGCTTGCTGGAGAAGCCTTTCACACAGGTCACACATCCTGAGAGTTCAGATTCCAGTAAAGGAAGAAAGGGATTCATTAGGAAAAAAGATTTGCATGACAGCGTTGGAGTGAGAGGAGAAAAATGCATCTGACCTTTGATACAGCAATTTGCCCTGACAGATCAAAAGCACAAATGAGCACAGCCCAGATTTTAAATGCCCAGCCATACAATGAGATGGAAAGGAGACTGACACACCCTGGTTAAAACAAGGCAGCTGCTTCTTAAACTGCCCTCCTGAACATAAAAAACCACTGGAAGCTGCATGGATAGAAAAAAGTGAAGGAATCACAGGAAAAACTGGGATTGAGCTTTCCAGTGCCAGCGTTGGAGGCTCAAAACCACCCTCCAGGTACAGCAGCTCTCCTTCCTGCTGAGCTCATGGAGACACTGTTTTTAAATCAGTGGCTGATGCTCACAAACAAAAAAGCCTGAATGCCCCAAATCCCAATCCACAGGACACACTGCTTCCATGAACTCTGAGGGAGATCCACCAGGCCATATCCTGCCCCAAAGCCAGCACCCAGCTGGAATGAAATTCTTTTAGACAATTCTGTTCGTGCTGGTTCAGGAAATGACACTTATGGAAGGGATCACTTTTGTTACTTGTTGAATATTTAAATAAATGAAAGAGGAAGTAAAGATGTCCCTCTTTGACCAAAGGTATTTCACACCATCTAAGGAGAAAAACCAAAGGCACCTTACCTTAACATATTCCAGGAATTCCATGAGAAAGCTGCGAGACTGGAGACAGCAAGGAAAACAATTATTTTTTGAATTCATGAGCATTAAATATACCAAAAAGTTGCTGAGTATAAATACTCTGGAAGGGTTTAGATTGCATAATTCCCAAGTTTTAACTACACACACTGAGCTATTGTACTAGGAAGAAAAATAATCAAGATTTTATCTTCACAGGGGATTTCTGACAGGTATTTTTGAGACAGAATGTGGCTCAGGTACAATTTAAGTATTTTGTGAGCATTAAATGCATCAAAAACTTGCTGAGGATAAACACTATAGAAGACTTTAAATTGCATAATTCTTTAGTTTTAACTACACACGCTGAGGTATTGAACTAGGAAGAAAAATAATCTAGATTTGATCTTCACAAGGGATTTCTGACAGGTATTTTTGAGACAGAATGTGGCTCAGGTACAATTTAATATTTCCCAAAAGGTTAGCATATAATTTTTTAATTCTTCACATCATAAATACCCTAAAACAACCACATCTGGGTGAGTTTAAGCACCATTAAGTCACACACCCTGGACATTCTGTGCAGAGGAAAACCCAGAGTGACTCAGGAGCTGCAGCTGGCCAAGTGCAGCACAGCTGCACAGCACCTGTGGAGGCTCAAGCATTTCAGAGCCATGCACCTGAAACCCAGTGAGCAGCTCCACTGCAGAGGCAATACAAACACTGTGCATTGAAGCTAAAAGGAGATCAGGTTCCTCTGGAACCCCTTAATTAACTGGTGAGCTCTGGAGGCAGGAGCTTGATTTTCAGCACCAGGCAGAGTCAGCTTTGCTAACAGGACACTGAAATGCTTCACTACTTCAGCCACCACGAGGCCAGCGTGAACTACTTCATTTCCTTCTCATTTCTGCTGCCTCCAAATAACTCTGGACCTGTCATTATTTCTGAATGTGACTTTTAAATCACCTGCAGTTCAAGTTCTAGCTCCCCTAACACCCCTACCAAAGTGATCTCAGGTTGAGATGCAGGCATCTCAAACCCTTTTAGGTGAGGAACCTAAAACCTTCTCTGTTCTGACCTGGAGGGAGATGAATTTCTCCTTGACAGGCAGCTGCAGGAAAGTGGACAATCACCACACTCCAGCTTTAAAGGGCGTTTAAAGTGGAACACAGCAATATTTAGGGATAATCTCATCTCCTAACAGGACAGGGACAGATTTTTTTGAAGGAATTGTCAATAAAAGTGTGCATTTTTTGCTGTTCTCTGCAATTCCCCATCAGCAGACAGAACTTCTCCTGCTGTTAATCCTGGTGTGATGGAGGAATTTTTCTTGATGGGAAGGGGTCCATAGTGAGAACCTGTAATGAGTCAATGGTGCTTGACACTGGGCACAAAGCCACTCTCAGTCACACTAAAGCAAATCCATTTAATTCCAGAGTCTCTTCAGCAGAGCAGCAAATGCACACACAGCCCTGAAATAAATCCTTCCCAAGAAATGCACTGGACAGCTCAAAGTGGCAGCTACAACCCAAAAGCAATTCCAGGATGTGATAGCAAATAAATTGTGTCTAACAGGTTTTCAGCAGACAAAACAAGAACTCTGCCTCCCACAACAGCAAAACTTTTTCAGGTTTGCTGTGATTTTATAGCAAATATCACATTTCAACCACCATCCCCAGCAGCTCTGCAGGCAGCCCCAGGAGCAGCAGTGGGGGTTTGTCCTGAGGATTCCCTTATCAGAAGCCTTTAGAGACAAGAGCTTGGTTTTTAATTTGATTTCACAGCAGCTCTCTTGGTGTAGAAAATAAAGCCAAACCCAAATAATTGCCCCCAAGGTCTGTGGGCACTTTCAAACTCCAAATTCAGCGTTACTGGCTCAGCCTCTGGGTAAGGCAGAGCTGCTGACAGTGAGAGATTATCTGAATTCCAGAATGAGTTTTATTGCAGTTCTTACAGGGAGGACAGAACTCATTTCCAGCAAGTTCTCTCAGAACTCTAAAACACCCTGTAGGAGTCAGGTATGAGGAACAGCAGCATTCCCCAGGAAATATTCCAGGATTAACCTGTGCCACAGACACAATTTAGCTTTCACAAGCAAAAACCTTTGGCTGACTCCTACTTTTAATTTCATTTTACACGAGACAGAATGCAGCAAGTCTAACAGGAGAAGGGGAACTGCAGAACCAGCCTCACATACCTGCTCCTCTGTCATTGATTCCTCAACCCCTTCCTCTTCAACCACAAAACTCTCCTTCAGCTTCAGGTACTCTTCATATTCTCTCTTCTCCTCCTCTTCCTTTGCCTTCCTTTGTTCCTCTTCCTGGACAGAAAAGATGACAAGTGGTCAGTTTGCTCTTTCCCAAATCAAGTTTGAAGTGAAGCAGCATCTTCCTTCTCTGCAGCCAGCACATAAGAAGTTTTTTAGCTGAGTCTAAGCTGTCCCTTGGTGGCACAATGAGTTTCAGAAGCCACCCTTGAGGCAGTGACCATCTCACACCCAGGGCTGGTTCGTGGCAGAGCTGACAGAAAACCTCTTAAATAGCAACCTGCCTGCTTCATTTGCATCAATCTGCTGCTCCTCACAGGAAGTCCCTGCCCCTCCCTGCACTCTGATGCAACGTTGACATTTTTGGTGACTGGCCCCAGGTCTGCTCTGCCACTGCAGGACATTGGGAGTGCTCACAAGGAACAGTGGTGGAGAGAAACTGTGAAAGTTTCAGGTAAAATCAAGTTTTCAAAGAAAACATCTTTCTTATGAAAACTTTCTTCCTACATGGATAATATATAAAATTAAACAATGCCTAAATTATTATATAAAGTGTTTTAGGCACACGAGACAAGGCATGACTGTATTAACCAAGTTTTTACTTTTACTTTACTTTTTGTTTGTTAAACAAAAGCCTTAGGCTTTTCATTATCTGCAATAAAAATACTTCATGGCCTATATTGAAATAAATATTAAAGCTTTAAAGGCCACAATAAAGGTGCCCCTCCCTGCACTCTGATGCAACGTTGACATTTTTGGTGACTGGCCCCAGGTCTGCTCTGCCACTGCAGGACACTGGGAGTGCTCACAAGGAACACTGGATTACACTGCTGGAGAGAAGCTGTAAAAGTCTCAAGTAAAATCAAGTTTTCAAGGAAAATCTCTTCCTTATGAAAACTTTCTTCCAGCAAACTGTGCCCTCATGGATAATATATAAAATTAAATAATATCTAAGTTATTACATAAAGTGTTTTAGGCACAGGAGGCAAGGCATGATTGTATTAACAAAAGGAGTTTTCTACATGTTGTTTGTTAAACAAAAGCTTCAGGCTTTTAAAAAACCTTCGTGGCCTATATTGAAATAAATATTAAAGCTTTAAAGGCCACAATAAAGGTGCCCCTCCCTGCACTCTGATGCAACGCTGACATTTTTGGTGACTGGCCCCAGGTCTGCTCTGCCACTGCAGGACATTGGGAGTAAAAGTCTCAGGTAAAATCAAGTTTTCAAGGAAAATCTCTTCCTTATGAAAACTTTCTTCCAGTGAACTGTGCCCTCATGGATAATATATAAAATTAAATAATATCTAAATTATTATATAAAGTGTTTTAGGCACTGGAGGCAAGGCATGATTGTATTAACAAAAGCAGCTTTTTACATGTTGTTTGTTAAACAAAAGCTTCAGGCTTTTAGGCAATAAAAAGACTTCATGGCCTACCCTGAAATAAATATGAAAGCCTTAAAGGCCACAATAAAGCTGGCCCAGAAAAGTCCAAGCCCAGCATCAGTGAGGTGGTGATGCCTGGGTCTGTGGAATTCACACCTTCACAAATCAAGATGGTGATTAAATGTTTGGGAATGTGACAGACTGCTCAGAAAATGTTTCAAATAAGAACAGGTTTTTATAGGGAACTCCTAAATTTGCAATTTTCCATTATTTTAATTTAAAAATTATTTTGTTCTTCTACAAGAGAAGGCTGGACTAACGTTGAAGGTTGGATTTGATGATCTCAGAGGCCTTTTCTGATCTAGAAGGTTCCATGGCTCCCACAGAACAAAAATGTTTCCCTCCAGGAAACGTCGCACAGAGGAATTTCTGTTTGTGCAGCTCCTGGTACAAAGAGATCCCTAAAGGATCTGGCCTCTGGCTCCATCACATTCCAGAGGCTGATTAAAACAAACCCAGGAGTTCTTCAAATTTCACTGACAATCCCGGGGCATTCCTCTAGCACCAGCAGAGAAATGGATTTTTTAGGGAACAAGGCTATTGATCTCTAAATGCTTGCCATGCTACATCTTGGACATGGGTATGGGAATTGCTTCCTTAAGGAGCTGGAATGTAAATATTTGTTCCCTACAAAAAACCAGAGGGAGAACAGGTCATTCAGTATAGAGAAAATGTATCTATATTAAAAAATGTGTTTTGGTAAAACACAAGGAATATTTGGTGCTGTTTTTATTTAAATATATAAGAATTTATTATATTGTATAAATAGACTATATAGAAAACAGTTTTATTTTAATATAAATATATATATTGCTATAAATATATAAACAATAATTAATGTATATAAACATATAAATAGTTTTATTTTTAATATAAATATATAAAATACAGATATAAAAATACAAAAAATAGAATATATAAAACATATAAAATGGTTTTATTTTTATATAGATATATAAAAATATATAGCTATAAAAATATATAAATAAAATATCTAAAGCATATAAAAGTTTTATTTTTATATAAATATATAAAATATGTAAAAATA
>JAYDZK010000202.1:69277741-69306650 GCA_034509185.1 Euphonia xanthogaster
TATAAAGATATAAAAATATATAGAAAAAGAATTAATACATAAAACATATAAAATAGTTTTATTTTTATATAAATATATAAAAATAAAAATATATTAAAATGTATAGATAGAAATAGATATAAATAAAAAATAAAGAAATGGATAAATAAATATTTTTTTTAAATTTATACCAAATTCCCAGAAAGTCAGAGGAAAGAATGCTGCCAACATCCAAGAATGAGAAAAACAGGACTGAAAGGATCTTAGTGTATCTGCAAAGCCAAATCCATTTTTTAAAACTGCTATCTCAGGAAAAATCTACAGATCTGAGGAAGCACTTGAGACAAAACAAGATCATTTCTGGGTCATTCATCACCACAATAATGAATCCAACTGCAGTTTTTTTTCTTTACATGCACTCCAGATGCCAAGAACAACATAACCATATTTCATTTGGAAGCAATTGTTCTTTTCTTGTAAGGGCATTAAATTTAATCTTGATCCTGGAAAGACAAGAATAATGTTCTTCCCCTGGTCTATTAGAGAGGTTGTACTCCAGCAGGATTTGAAAGGAGGGAAAAGAAAAAAAGCCAATCACAAAGCCTCAAAATTGCTTTGGTAAATAATTTCTAGATGGTCCTGCAAAAAAGGAGAAAAGACCAGAAGACACTGTCCCATTTGTAACTGAGAGCAACAACAACTAAAGCACATTTTCCTGCTTCTGGAAGGTCTAAAAAATGAGCAAGGCTCCTTCCTGTGCTCCTTCCCCACCTGAAAATCAGCACCTTGCAGTTTTTGGCAGTATCCCAGCAGGTTCCTATCAGCACTTCCATTCCCAGCAAGGCAGAAGAGCAGAACACTCAGCCACCAGCCCCTCTTTTGCCAACAGGATTTTGTTTTCCAGATGCTGAATTTTGCTCAGCAGAGCATTTCCAGGTGCTCTGAGGCACTGCTTTGGCAGCCCTCAAAGCTTCCTGGTGGTTGTAGCTTTCTCCAGAACACTAAACATTTCCAGCTGCATTTTTTCCCATCTAAAAATTAAAAATTCATGAAGAGCCTCAAATGCTTTACAACCTAAATTCACCTATGATTCAATCTGTAGGGAAAAAAAAAAAAAGGATTTATCCAAACTGCAGCTTGGTTCAGAGCAAGAGGAGAGATGACTTTGCACAAGTGCCCAGGGAGAAGCCAGGTGGAGGCTGAGCAGGGGAACCCTGGCACTGTCAGGATGACAGGGAGTATTTATTCAGAATATTTATTTATATTTATTTAGAATATTTTTATATTTATTTAGAATATTTATATTTATTTAGAATAGTTGGGCCATCTCTCTCATGTGTTCATGGAGCAGCTGTGTGGGAGCTGCAAGGTCAAATTTAGGCAACAGAATTCCCACAAAATTCAAGTGTGTCCATACAAATAACCCAGAAACATCCCCAGCCCCTCAGGGTCTCCTCACACACTGAGCTCAGAATTTCCTGCCAGGCACAGAGAGGCCACTGAGCTCCAACCCACCTTTCAAACCCCACATTTGGGCACTCAGGCTCTTTCTGAGCTCCAACCCACCTTTCAAACCCCACATTTGGGCACTCAGGCTCTTTCTGAGCTTGTGGCTCAGAGCAGAGTGGCTGGGCCACCCCCCAGCCATGGGTGGGGTGCTGGGGAAATCCCAGCAGATGGAAATGTGGTAACTGCAGATGCTCATCTTCAGCTGCCTGCTTTTATCTTTTTTTTTGGTTTTTTTTTGAAGCAGGCTTCTCTCTCCTCACCCATCTCAATTCTACCCAGACTGAGGGCTTGAACAGTGTAAAGATTTTCTTTTTGATTAGTTTATTCCACTGCATGTGAAGAACAAACTATCCCATTTTGACCACATCTTTATTGAACAAATAAGTAAATAAATGAGTCACTCAAACCTTTGTTTTCTGTTCTTTTTCACATCCAGTCCCCCCTGCCCACCAAGGACCTGGATGTGCTGTGAGGCTCCTTTCACCCTCTGTTTGCCCCTTAATAATCCCAGGGATTATTTCCAACACACCTTTTACCAGGTGAAACCCACAGGATCCCAAAATCTCTCTGAGGCTCCCAGCTGGAAGCACACATGGATTTTTGGGATCACAGATTGCTCAGGATGCTCCTTGGGTGCATCAAACCTCACTGGTAGTGAGGAAGGCAGAACAAACACTGGACACCCTTCAGGCACCACCTGCTCCCTGTCCATGCTTTATTTGTGGCTGTTTCCTGAATTTTTAGGATGAGGAAAAGCATCCTGAGTGTTTGGAGGGCCATGGATCAAAGAATCTCTCCTGGTACAGCAACCAGTTTTTGTATTGTCAGGACAGGTTCTGCAGGAAGCCAAAGTGACTTTGCAGAGAATAATTTGGCACAGAGCAGATGAATCTGGAAGATTCCTGCCCCCCCTCACTGCTTAGACAGAAAATGTCCTAAACCCCTCAAAATCTGAGGAGAATGAGGTTTTTCTGCAAGGTTTCCAACTTGTAGTCCCTCAGGAGAAAATCATTTTGAGGGAAGTATACACACTTAAAAACTGATGCTTAAATTGCAATTATGGAGTGGTTCTCCATCAGCCTCCAGAAATGCACTGGTAATGTAGGAAAAATGGATATAAACACCAAACAGATAATGAATGAAGATCTCTGCTGACACACACAAATCTTGCTGTTCACAAAATAAAACAACTAAAGTTTGGTGCTTCTTCTTACATGATTAAATATCAAAGAGTCAAAATTTTAGGGTCAAACCTTCCAGAGGATTCTTGTGATCCTGGCTGACCCCCATTTCTACAGCTCTGAAGATCCAAACCATTTTTATTCAAATTTTACCAAAATCTAAGTGCATTTAGGCACTTAAATGCAAATTTACCAAAACCCAAGTCCATTTAGGCACCTAATTTAAAATTTACCGAAACCTAAGTTCATTTAGGCACCTAATTTCAAATTTACCAAAACCTAAGTTCATTTAGGCACTTAATTTCAAATTTACCAAAACCTAAGTTCATTTAGGCACTTAACTCTTAACTTCAAATTTACCAAAATCTCTGTGCACGGGCAAAGGAAAAAGAGCTTTTTTTTTTTTTTTGTGAGCAATCTGCCAGTTTTTGTCTGAAGACTCTGTTTTGCAACATCAGAGGAAATTCACTCTCATTGATAAGGTGTCAGCTGGTAAACCAGCTCACCACCAAAAAACTCCAAGAGTGAAAGGGAAATCCCCAGGGTAAAGCAGAGCTGAAGCAAATGCCAATTATAAAGGAGCCTCCTCAGTCCTGCAGCCAATCAGCTCAGCAGAACACTGGAAAGGAAACCTGAATTTAAAAATACATTATCTGGTTTGCAACACTCAAGCCAAGGGGCAACCACATTTTATTTATAAGTGCACACAAATCTATTGAAATAGAAGCAGAGGGTATTTTTTCTCAAGGCTAGGCAAGATTTTAGCCCCCATAACTCCCTCAAGGTACAGTTCCTACCTGTCAGCACAATTTTAGTAGCAGTTCTTAGGAAAGAGACTGAAAAAAAAAAGGGTTTAAGTGGAATTTAGGTACCAAAGCTGGCTGTGCTTGTTTGGGGATTTGCCTCTGACAGTGAACCTGCAGAAATACTCTGGGAGAGGAAGGGGAGAAGGAGGTACCTGACAACTGCAACATTTCTCAGGCAAGATTCAGTGATAAACTGAATTTTTTGTGCCTTCTGGGATCATATAAACTACAGCAATGTCAGTGACCAAAATGTCTCCAAAAAAACCAGCTCCACACTGGCTTTTATCTCCTACCAGTCACTGCTCGAGGTGTCTCTCAGAATTTTGCCTTTCAGATAAGGGAATGGAATCATCACATGTGCAGTCCACAAGGCCTTCCTGGGGACAAGCCATTACTTGAAAAATTCCTCCTCTAGAGGAAAATAAATGACATTTTATCCCGTGTATTCCATAAACCCACTGATCCTTTCAGAGGCTGTGCCTTTTCCATCACACCATCAGGGCTGTAACAAGATTGGAGAGATGAGATGTTCTGAGCCTAAGGACAGGTTCTCTTCAATTGTTCTGTTTCTTGTTACAGGCTCCATGAAGACAAATTTAAAATTACCAGAAAACAGCTGAGCAGGGACATTAGATATTGTCAGACACATTTACTTTGATCCATGCTGCAAATATCCAGCTGTTACTGGATTATCAACTTAGACACAAGCAAAAAAATTAAATATTGAAAGCACTTTCCTCTGAGAGGCAGAATATTGTTCCTGATGCAGCCTGCTGGGTGGGCTTGCTGTCCTGATAAATACTGGGAAAACAAATAATTAAACCAAACTAAAATAGTTTAAAATTACAGGATTTAAGTAGGAAGATACTGGCCAAAGTGACCAAGCTGGATTTGAGCAATTTTTCCAGCATTTGAGCAACTTTCCACTCTGTGGAAAGTTGTGCACAAGATTTAAAAATAAACAAACAAACAAATAAAATCAGAGTCTTAGTTTGTATTCCTCTTTTTCCCAGAGCCATGTGAAATAGAAGTGCTGTAGTGCAGTCTTGACTAGGGATACTGCAAACTGAACCAGAAACAAATAAAAGTTTTCTCATTCAACCAAAAACAAATTACACAGCCCTCAACTGAACAGAAACCAAAGGAAAAGAAGGTAAATAAATATTTCTGTGTGAAGCTGAAATTTCACCTTTATTTTCTACTGAACTTTTGAACTGTGCCTGAGTTAACCCAGCTAAATTCCTAAAGCCCAGGTGAGATCCCAGCAGAACAGCTCAGTCCTGTGCCACAGCTTCCTTGGAGGAGCAGCTTGGCCCAGCTCAGGTGAAATTTGCTTAAAAATTCACCTGCTGTGCTGTTCTGTGCTGGCTGCCACCCTGCAAGGGACTGGAAGTTCCAGTGTCACTGAATGTCACTATCCAGCCAGTGTGTCACAACTCCCCCAAAGCACTGGAGCCATCCCAGCTCATTATTCAGGGTTTCAAGAACATGGAGTTCTCAGAACTTCAGGAAAATATTAAAAATATTAATTTGTACATCTCTCTTGCAAGGGAAGCTGTGGAATTATTGGTCCTCTGGAAGTTTGGTCAAGCTGCTTTACAAAATCTCTGATTTTTCTACATATTCTGATGTTGTAGTGCTGACGTTCTCCCCCTCCAATTTCTGAATTTCAAGATTTCTACTGATGGAAAGGAACTGAGAGTTCAGGAGGAAAAGGATTCGTGGGGAATAACACCAGAGCTAAATGGAAATTCACATAAAAATCTCATGGATACAATCTGTATGTGTAATGTATGGGCTATTTTTTAAAATTGCTTTATCCTCCCTTCATGACCTTGACAGAGGAAAGGAAAAAATGTCTTTTCCTTTTAAAAATATTATCAGTAACACACCCCACTTACACAGCCTGCTCTTGGAGCAAATTAAAATAAATCTCCATGAAGCAGAGACACAAATTTCCAAAAAACACAAAAAAATTCACAGTGAGAGCTGAGGGCTGTAATTTTTCAGCTCAGAACTGTGCAGAACACCTCTGTCCTTTCCAGCCCACAACTTGCAGCAGCACCAGAGCATGGAGTTCTCGGCCAGCACCGATGGCCTGAGTACAAGAAGCAGCTCTGAAGTCCAAGTTTTCCTCCCTCACTAATGACAAGTATTCAACAGAAGCATTTCAGCTGAGCAGTACCTGTTTTTCTGGGTCACTCCTGCTAACGTATGCACAGCTCAGGAATCTTTAATTGGGAAGCACATGCAAATACATCAAATTAGAATGAAATCATACAATTTCACACAACACTTGCAAAATCATTTGCTGCTGCTGCTGCATTTCACTTTCTGCCCTGCTGGTTCCAGCTGGCAGCTCCCAGGCAGCAGGGGAAGTTGTGAATCTCCATCCTTGGGAGACATTCACAGCTGAGCTCCAAAGCCTGGATGTGGCTGGAGCAGGACAGACCCTGTGATCCCTGCAGGTCCCTGGGCACAGAGCCCCAGAAACAATCCCAAAAGCAAAGCTGGCTCAGGATTTCCATAAATAAACACAATTATTCCCACCTGTCTTTCCTCCTCCAGACGAATCCTCTCCTCTTCTTTCCTCCTCTCCTCCTCTCTTTTTGACTCGAGTTTTCTCCTTTCTTCTCTCTCTGCTTCTTCAGCCTGAAAGAAACATGATTCAAGCCAAACCTTATTCTTTTTGAATCTACATTTTAAAATTTCATATGGTGATACCATGAGGGGGTTTCTGACCAGCTTTAGATGTAAAAAGAAACATTAATAATAATAATAATAATAATAATAATGCCACTATAATTTCCCTTCCCCTCCAGCACACTCAACATTCTGGTGAATTTAGAAATTACCCTCCTCACTTTTCTCAATAATTTTTGAATGTGCTTATGAGGTAATTACAACAGTCATGTTAAACAATGCTGTGCCATGGAATTCCAGTTCTCCTCACTTGAAGTTTAGTTAGAAAGGACCCTAAGGAAGAAAAAAAAATAAAATAAAAAAGGATTTGGAACACAAACTGTAAAAAAAGGCATTCAAATGTATCATTAACCTGGGCAGAATCTCTTACAGAAAAAGCTGCAATGATCTCTTAAAATAATTTTATTTTTGTTGCTAATACAAAGAGGTTGTTGCAAAATGAGGGAAAAATACAAAGGGTCTTGTCTTGGTGCATTTAGCTTTTTTAAAGATTTTTTTTTCAGGCTCTTCAGGATACTTACATCTGAAAATATATTTAAGAGGACAAGCAGAAAATATTCCAGTGGAGGATTTGGCTTTGAGTGTTTCAGATAAAAAGCCCCATCCAAGGAATTTATCTGTCTACATGGGAAAATAAAAATCAGCGTGTTTTAAAATGAAACAGAAGATTCCTTGCTCCACCAACTGATGCTTATCCAACTTCATTCAACTTTGCTCACACTTGCCACAAAAAAAAAAAAACAAAAATTAAATTTAATGAGTATGGAAAATAACAAAATGATGAAAGCACTGAGTGAGAAAAGGTTCATCATGGAAGTATATATATAACCAGTACTTAAGTTTATTACCAACTGCTCCATCTACTAGACTGGATTTAAACCTCAGGTGACACTAAAATTCCCAACTTGGGATTTCACAAGCTCTAAAAATGTTCATACAGAACAATACAGAGTCTACTAAAAAAAATAATAGAAGAATTCCAAGGAAAATGCACTAACTGCTGCCTTCAGAAGGCTGAAATGCCTCTTGCTTCCCTGGAATTAACAGCAAAAAGTTTTTTATCTCCCCCAGTCTGTAAAAACAATAAATATAGCTAAACCTAGATAAAACCAAACCACATTTCTGCCCTCTGAGAGCACCTGAAGCACTCCTCACACCTGCCCAGGGTGTTACACCAGCACCATGGGGACTGGAATGTATTTTTAAGGGGAGACAGTGCTGGCATTAAGCTGGAAAGCAGCAGAAACATCCAGAAAAGAGCACTGAAGAGTTTAACTCCTCTCCTCCCCAGGAGTCTGAATGGAAAGAAAATGAGTTTTCCATGGCCTTTTTGGGTCAGCAAAAGCTGAATTGACACTTTTAAGATAAAACAGGCATTTAGTGATGACACTGCTTTGGCTTTCTGTGCCATTCCCAGCTCTCTGCTGAGCTGTTCAGGCTCTGCTCAAGACGTGGCAGGAAATCCTCACCTCTCTCTGTGCTCTCCTGGCTTGTTTCTCTTCTAATTTCCTTTGCTTCTTTGCTCCAATTTTCCCAGACACCTGAAATTCTGGCACCTCCTCAGCATCCTCTTCCTCTGCAACATCGCATAAATGACAAATTTTAAATCATCTGTCAAAAGTCTCTCAGAGAAACTTCAGTGCTGCCTAGGAAAGCAGCAGCAGATGAAAAGGAGACACACACACACACTTCAGACAAGACCTTTTAGATGGAAAAAAGGGAAAAAAAATCACAAGAGACTGCCAAAGCCAGAGAGCAGAAGTAACAAGGCAAACACACACTCAAGTGAAGGCAGGAAGAAAAATTTCCTTGATCCTTTGAAGGGAGGCTTTTCATTAATATTTCTTGCTTTCCACAATTAAAAGAGAGATTTCTCTCTGATACAGAAATTGTGCTAATGCTTGGCATTGTTTATCTGCTCAACACTGGCCTGCAGAGACTTTCTTCCCAGTTACCCTCAGGCTTTGCACAGCACAAAAAGTGGGATTCAGAGGCACCCCACTCATCCACTGGTTCTGAGAGAAAAAGCCTTTCAAGGATGAGGGGGAAAAAACTCCTTGAAATGCAAATCTCAGGTCTGCCTGCAAGAAAATGACATGTAAATATTTGCCTGTTGTATGACAAATGGTTGTTTACAGAGGTGATTTCTGCAATGGTGAAATATGAAAGGGTTTTATGCTCAAAGGGTGTGCAAATGAGGATTTCTGGTCACTCAAGGGCTGAGGAAGAAGAGCTTTTAAATGCAGCCATTTCCTCCCTACCCAAAGCTCAGGAACATTTGGCCACTTTATTTGCTGGTCTAAATCAGTGCTGGGGACTGAGCTCAACACTCTGAGAAATCCTCAGCTCATTGCACAAACACCACACAACAAATTCACATGGCAGGCTCAAAATGAAAACTCTCACATATGGATCCCCTTTTTGGGTAAAATAATTGGTGCTTTGAGCATCCCCAGTGCTGGTCTGCTTGATGCTGAGCAGAGATCCAAAACTGGAAGAGATCTGTGCCAGGATGTTTTCTGGAGGGAGCTCTCTCCAGAGCACCTGGTCCCCTTTTTTGGGAACCCAAAAAGCTGCTGTGAAAGGAGCATATGGATGAATGACACTCACACTTCTTTTTTATGAAGAATTAGGTTGGCAACATTCTTGTTTTACTAATTCCAAGACACAGAAGGGGACTGTGGTTAAACTACCAAGGCATCATGAGAAATAAATGTATCTGAGAGCTGTGTAGGGGGCTCTCAAATAGCAGCAGTTTTCAGGAGATGGAATTAATAGGAGCCTGGTTGCTGAGCTGGGCTTCAGAGAATTACTGGAGTCTGATTATTGAGATGATCAAAAGGGTTCCCCCTTCCTGCATTAGGGATACTCAGACCTGACACAGTTGCTGCTATAATTTTAATGATATTAAAAATAACTTTATTTATATTTTAAATACAGCATGGAAGGGAGCTCCAAACACAATGGGTGAGCACACCCAGCGCTAGTTATTACTCCAAAATTAACAGCTCAGTTCTGGTATTATTGTTTAGAAAATTATTTCTTGCAAACACCACAAATATAAAACACCATCTGTGACACTGTTCCACCTGAGGGCTGCTCAGATTTCATCTATATTAAGATTACCTGAGGCAGAAATCTGAGGAAGGCTTGTTTTAAAGCCTTTTTTTTACCAGTCTTGGATCAAACACACTTTTGTTGCTCAGGAGCATTTCTTTCCTCCTCTTTGAAGCATCTGATGTGACCCCCCTTAGGCACCACTTCCTCCAAGCTTCCTGCAGGGTGTGGAGTTCCACCCATCCAAAGGGGATGCAGACACAGCCCATGATTCAGCAGAGCTGCAAAGGTCACCAGGGCACTAAACCTGGCTGCAATTAAAATTTACTGAATCAATCTGAACATGCTGACAGCAACACAACAAACACACAGCCAAAGCTGAATCCATTTGTTGTCACAGCTCCACCAAAAGCAGGGAGGGTGCTGCACACAGCCAGCAATTCTTTATTTCATGTTAACCAAGCAGTGATTGTTTTTCAGCAGCTTTTAACAATTGCTTTTCACACACTTGTGGCTGTGACAACACTGGGAGACTCCATGGGGAGTGAGTCCACAGAAATTTGGCCTCCATCTGTCCCTGAGCTTGGGAGGGATGCAGGAGGGTCAGTTCATGGAAAGCAGTTCAGCATCCCCCAAGTGCTGGGCTTGGGCAGCCAGTGGGGAACCCCACACTCTGACAGCATTAAAAAGGAAAGAAAGCAGGTTTAGATGGGATATTGGGAATGATTTTTTCCCCTGTGAGGGTGGGGAGCAGGTTTAGATGGGATATTGGGAATGAACTTTTCCCCTGTGAGGGTGGGGAGGCCCTGGAATGGATTTCCCAGAGCAGCTGTGGCTGCCCCTGGATCCCTGGCAGTGCCCAAGGCCAGGCTGGACAGGGCTTGGAGCCACCTGGGACAGTGGGAGGTGTCCCTGCCATGGCAGGGGTGGCACTGGATGAGCTTTAGCAATCATTCCAACCCAAACCTTTCTGTGATTTCAACAGTCCCAGGAGTTCCCATCCAGAGGCAGAAAGCACCAGCAGTGTGACAAACTCTGCCTCACACAGACGTGGGGCTCTCTGCTGCCCAGCTGAGAGGTGGCTTTGGGGAACTTTTGCTTTTCATTGATATTTTGAACATACTGAGAGGCAGCACAACAGAGAAGTTATCAGTCACACAGGTGTCAGAATTGCTGGAAATTTTACAGACTTCTTTTTAAAAATGCTTCCCAGTACCTTTAGAAAATGTGCTGATGTTCTTTACCAGGACAGAAATTTAGCAGAATTCTGTATTGTGTCCAGAACAGACAAAAACTTCCAAAATAAACAATCAGCACTGTGTATTTTAGTTATCCCAGAATGGTTTGGACTGGAAAGGACCTTAAGGATCATCTTGTTCCAAAACCCCACTGCCACTCCCACCTTCCACTAGACCAGGTCTCTCCAAGCCCCATCCAGCCTGGTCTAGCTGCCCTTGTCTTGCTTCCTTTTAAATTTTGGGTGAAGCAAATTGATTCCCATCCATGAAAAAAAATGAGAGTTGCACAGAAAGTCCTTTGGGCACAGCCAGTTGCCTTATTTACTATTTATGCAGCTCCTAACAAAAGGAGTAAGGGAAAGGAGAGGGGGAAAGATGCCAGGCAAAAGCAGAAAATGTTATTAACAGCAGGTAATTAATACCCAGTAGATGTGTGACACCAACCACTGGAAAGGTGTGGCCACCCCCCAGTAACACAATCCTGTGGTGGGATTAATTACAGTCTAGTAACTGGCCTTAATTTTGTGGTTTTTAATTTTTAATTTAGAAACTGAACAAGAAACTGGTTGATTAATCTGAAGCCACAAAAGCAGGCAACACTTAGGGCAGACAAGTGCAGCAGAGCTTTAGAGCAGAATGTGAAGTTTATTCTCAGCTAAAAGCATTTGGCAGAAGTGAGAAACCACAGACTCCCCCCTGCCCAGCCTGTCTGTGCCTGAGCAGGACCAGACACTCACTGGGGGCACTCTGACAACACCAACCTCACTGGATGAGTAGCAGCAAGGCAAAACTGACTTTTGATTCACTAGTTGGGATATTAGTCAAAGTTTAACTGCACTAGAAAAGTTTTCCCACTGATTAAGCATTAAAATAATTTCAAGTAACCAATTAACACAGCTCCATTTCACAAGAACAGCGTGGGACCACATCCCTGCTTCTAAATTTACACATTTTCCAGAGCTTTCAGTGCTCAGAAAAAAGTGATTATTTTAAGAGATTTCAGCACAAACACATTCTTCTTGAACTTATGCACAATATCCATCACTCAATGGGGATGAAGCATTATTTTTATATTATTTTCCCCAAAAAATCAGCAGAAAACACTCATACAAGATTTTTTTAGCTGCAAGATTTGAATGCTGAGCTCAGAAGCCACACAAAGCAATAAAGACTATTTTAAAATTATAATAACTGGGCATTTGAAAAACTTTTACAACCTTGCCATGCAAAAGAAGAGAGGAACTTATGATTTCATTTATGTTGTACTCACAAACTTTTCTTTACCACGCTTTATTTTACAAACTCAAGCACTCAAACTGTCAAGAGCTGTTGGATTTATCATTACTGATGCTGTGGAAGTAAAATAATTTAACCAAATGTTCACTGTGCTGGAGATTCCAACACTTGTGCTCAGCTGCACAATGCCAAAAGCTCAGAGAAAAGTCATGCAGATGTTGGGATATTTAACCTTTGGGAGTTTTGTGTTGCTGCCACAAGTAGAGAGCCCACAGACTGGGCTCTCTACTATTATTGCTATTATTAAATAATAAATATTTAAAAATATTAAATAATAAAAGCAACCTGACAAAAGCAGAATATTTCTTTGAGGGAGTCCTTACTTTCTGCTTGTTAAAAAACCAAACCAAAACAACAATCTACAAAAAAACCCCATTTTTTGGCAACACATTTTTCAACATGTCACAGAGGTCATTTTGAAGATGTGAAAATGAGTGTCTTTCAAATTCAAACCCTTGAAAAATACTCCCTGGAAATGGACAGGGCTGCTGAGGCTCTTCTAGCACATCTTTCCTGTTTCCTTTTCTTTTTCACCCACACCCCCAGCAGAGCCAGAGGTCCCTGCTGTGTGACATTTTGGAAAGTGCTGGCATTTCTTACACAAGTCTGGTTCTTGCTCACCACACCATGATTTGGGGCAGTTATAAATCACAGCATGATTTAGGGCAGTTATAACCACCAATTTCTCTCTCTCTCACATCAACAGCAGCAAAGTTTTGGCCTGACAGCCCCCTCCAAGTGACAGAAAACCCTCATTATTTTTAGCACAGCTGGATCAAGAGAACCCAAGTGTACCTGTCATTATTTCACCTTCAGGGGTTTCTTGCCACTTGAGAGGAAATTATGGTTTGGATGGAAATATCAGATGGATGGGTCACTTTCTGCTCCAAAATGCAGTCTGAAGAGAAGCACCTTCACCTCTGAGCTCCTTGGAGCAGGTTTGGAGGGTCAAGCTCAACTTGAGAGCTGGACAAGTGTTTTTTCTGCACAAGTAAAAGCTCACAACAAAACACCCTTATGTCCACCCAGAGGTGAGCAGAATCCAAGTGGATGCACTCAGAGCATCAGTCAGGCAAAAACAAGAGCCAAGCACACCCTCCTTGCATGGAAAACAAAAGGAATTTCAAATTGGAAATGGGTGATGGCATTTTTTACACTACCACATGCCCCAAATATCCCTCACTGCAACTCTAATTTATCCCCTTCTCCCACTGCTTAGCTTGGCTTCTCTTGCCCTAAATGGTGAATGCCTGAAATCCTCACCCACTTCTGCCTTGAAGCATTTTCATCTTGGCTGCAGCCAGTCCACAAAGCCACCTCTGTCTGGGTTCAATTTAAATGAAGACACCCAGAGTTAATGAAGTCTGCTAGCTGGGCTCTCCACCTAAGCATGTGAATCCACAACTCTCCTTCCAGACTCCTCTTCCACAGGGACAGGAGCAGGCACCCTGCTCCAATGCCCAGAGCACAGAGGCTTTTCACAAGGCTCCCAGACTGCAGAGGGCTGCAGGAAAGGCAGGAGCACTGTGGCTGGGATTAAACTGGGCAACTTGAGGCAATCAAAACCATTTTTCTAAAGCCAGCTTGAAAAGTCCCAGCTCAGGGGTCCCAGTCATTTTGAGAATCACTTTGTCACCAAGGAGAACCATCTCCCAGCAATCTCTGGCCATCAGAGGGTACCTGCAGGTGCTGATGTCCTCCTGCCAGGTGATCTCCTTGCAGCACTCATGACAAACACTGCTCAGTGAACTGGGGCAGGGTGGGCACCTGGCTGGGGCTGTCCCATGCCACAGTCCACAGGGACCCTGGCAATCAGGAACCCAGCACTGGCTGACTTTTCCTTCTGAGAGGGAAGTCAAGATATTTGCTGCTGCACCATTGTCTGTCTGGGACAACCTATAACTGATTTAGTTAGTTACCCCAGCAAGCTGAAGAATTACAACCTGGTTTTGGCCTGAGACAAGACCAAGTGACAGAAAAGCCTCACCCTCACTATTTTTAGCACAGCTGGATCAAGAGAACCCAACTGTACCTGTTGTTATTTCATCCCCACGAGTTTCTTGTCACTTGAGAGGAAATTATAGTTTTGATGGAAATATCAGATGGATGGGTCACTTTCTGCTCCAAAATGCAGTGGGTGTAGATTTGAATATTGAAAATAATCATCTCTGTATTAAATGATTAAATGATTCCTTATTAAATGATTTAATTAAATTCCTTATTCCTGTATTAAATGATTCCTTATCCAGACCTACAAGTAAAATTGAAGCTACAGAAGGGACAATGAAGTTTTCAAGGTTTTGAACTTAGTGCCCAGGCTTTGGGGGTGTTCTTCCTCCCCCACTGCTCCATGAGAGATTTGAGGCCTGGCACAAACCCAGCAGCTCAGCACAGGCAGCAGCAACCGTGGGCTACAACTTCACCCTCAAAGCTTCTTTCTCATTCTGGAATTGAAATCTGATTGATAGATGGAAAACAGAAAACCCTCATGCTAACCACAACTCCAAAGTCTGCAAGTGCAGCTTTGGGGACATTTCCTAAAGTCAGCAGAACTGGCTCCCAACAGGGAGAACCCTGAGGTGGCAACAGCACTTCCTACCTGACTGCACTTTGTGACTGTCACAGGGACACAGGGATGGTCAGGACATCCCCACACCCTCCCTGAGGTCAGGGCTCAGATTCTTGCTGCAACGGCTTGGTGAAGAAATCACTTGGCAGAAGTCAGAGTGACACACAGAAGGATCAGGCAGCTTTGCCCAAAGTTCAGCACAGGCCCAGAGTGGAAATTCCACAAACGGAACAGAAATTTACCAGTAAAACATTGCAACAAATTCAAACAAACAAACAAAAAAACCCCTGCTTTGGTTGCAGATGTTCAGAGGTTTTCAAAGGAAAGAGTGGAGAAACCAGACTGGCTTGGGTTTGGTGTTTCTGTCTATATTGCCAAATAGTTTTGCTCTTCAGCCATGCTGCTGCACTGGGCTCCCTTTCCAAGGAGTCAATGAATTCTTTAGCACAAAACTCTGCTGAGGAGAGAACTTGCCATTCCAGCTGGTTGAAATGCAAGCAGCAATCAGGGAAAACAGCTCTATACTGCAGTGACACAGAGAAAATGCAAAAAAAAAAAAGGGATAAATCCCAGAGTGATCCCAGGCTTGTGCCACATGTCCATAGAGAGGGCTTTAAAAATTCAACACATCCTTTTTTAAGGGGAAAACCCTTACAAAAGACAGGTATCTTAATCCCTTAGCCAAGCCAGGTAGCTCACAGGCAGGCTGAAGGGTTTGCAGCACAACTAGCTAATCCCAGTTCCTAATGGCCACTGGTCACTGAACACCTCAGTGCTGGGAAATCAGGGACAGCTGCCTCTCCTCTGCCCAAATCTCTGCTCACTCTCCAAAGGCTTTGCTGCTGCTGCTGTGCACCTGTGCTCAGCCACTTGGAGAAACCATCCAAAAAATATGAATAAAACCACCCACAGAAGCAAAAAGCAAGAAGCTGGTTTAATTTGGGTAAGAAATTAGGGAAAACAAATAAAAGAAGGCATGTCATTTCAAAGGGAACTTCAAGCAAAAGCAGCAGTACTTGCATCTGATGTACAGAAAGCTGCAAAAGAATTATTTATAAAGCCCAATGACACAGATTCTTCTATTGCTAAAGTGACAAAGAAAGATAAGATAAGATGAGCCATTTGCTTTGACAGCTTCACTGTCGGCCCTCAGCATTCAAACTTTTGATGTCTGGAGTTGAAAACTGAGTATTTTTAGATTCAATTTTCTTTCCAGGATGTTACCACATGAGAAGAAATAACCAAAGTTGAAAAGTTCACACCTGTCCAATCTCCATCTGTGAAACTGCTGAACATAATTCACTGGAAAAGGACATTCACCTGCCAAGGTGAGGCTTCCTCCAAACTGCAGGGCAAGAAAAGCTGAAGCAAGTGCAAATAGTCCCTAATGAAAGCATCACAGAGGTGTGTGCTCAGTGCTTTCACCTCCTGCATGCCACAAAGACACCCTGATCTCCACTGCAAACCAGAACTTCAGCAGAAAGCCTGAACACTTCACCCACGATCTGAAAGTAGAAAGAATCCAGGGGGTGAATCATGCTGATCTCATCTCTCCAGCAATAAAGAGAATAATGTGTCAAGCTTCACCAGAAAAGAGAATTATACTCAAAGGATGTAGAAAGATGTTGTTTATCACCATATTTTTGTCTACACTACAGAAATGTAGCTGTGAACTGTAAATGCAGCTCAGGATTTACACAACACATTGTCAACAAGCTTCTGGCACAATGCTGCAGGCTGTGGTGACCTCCAGCTACTCCTCTTGATCCTGAGCACCACCTGGATGGCTCCTTGAGAGAGAATTCCACGTTTTGCAGAGATTACACTGGGGAATTAACACTTCCCACCAATTTAAAAGGAATCAGTAAGGCACTACAGCTTGCTGTTCAATGCAAGGTGTGCATTGTGTTTACCCAAATTCACAGAATGACCAGGTCGGAAGATCAAGACCATCGAGTCCAACCCAGCCCCAACACCTCAACTAAACCCTGGCACCCAGTGCCACACCCAGGGATGGGGACTCCATCACCTCCCTGGCAGAAAATTCCAGAACTTTATTATTGTTTCCATAAAAACCTTCTTCCTGGTATCCAGCCTGTATTTCCCTTGGTGCAGCTTGAGGCTGTGTGCTCTGGTTCTGTCTGCCTGCAGAAAGAGCCCAGCCCCAGCTGAGCACAGGCACCTTTCAGGAGCTGTGCAGAGTGATAAGGGCACCTAAATTAAGGTAATTTAATTTAATTCCTTGCATGGCTATGCAGGAATACAAAAGTTTTCAGGAAGGATGTGAAGGGTCTGGCACCACAAATATCCTCCAGGTGAATCTTCCAGGATTCACCTGAGGGGGAGGCAGAGATTTAATGTAAGAGGTACAGAGAGAAAAGTGATTAAGCAGGGAGAGAAGACATGTTGCTATTTTATTGTAAATTTTTTATACTTTCTCAGTGATTTCTCATGGGCAGTTCTTCACAGCCCAGTTAACAAACTCTAGTTCTCTTAACTACTTAACTCCCTCTTTTGTAGCACTCATCTTTATTGGATACAGCTGTGGCCTGTTAAGGGCAGGCTTGTTCTTAATCTTCACAGAATGATGAGGTTGGAAGAGGCCTCTAACATCATTGAGTCCAACCTGTGCCCTCACACCCCAGCTAGACTGTAGCACCAAGTGCCATGGCCAGTCTTCTTTAAAACACATCCAGGGATGGTGATTCAACCACCTCCCTGGGAAGAGCATTCCAGCACTTTATTATTCTTTTGGAGAAAAACTTTTTCCTAATATCCAGCCTCTGCATTCCCTGACGTAGCTTGAGACTGTGTCCCCTTGTTCTAAGGACAATTAATTAGTAATTAATACAACTACAACTCCTCAAAAATAAAATTACTTTCTGCACTGTCTTTATTTTTTTACATTTTATCCCCCCAACAAAGACAAGATTATGGTGAAATTGCAAATAACCCACCATCAAAACTCAACAACTTCCTCCAGGAGGCAGCTGCACCCCTTGCCCAGCTTTAACACCTGCAGTGAAGCTTTGTTTCAATGCCTGCAAGATGAGCTTGTTCTAGATGGATAATGAGATGATTGGCTCTCTCAATTAAGGGCTGACTACTGTGTGAATGTTAAGAGAAGCTTTAGTGATGTATGGTGATGTTATTGTAGTTTAGATGTCCTCTGTTCTCCCCATATTCCCTTTCCCCCCTGTACTGCTGCCATCAGACAGCCTGGCTGCCTAGGACAGGTACAAAGAAGGCTGCACGTGTGTCCCTGGCATGGGGCAGCTGGGAATGGGAAAGCTTGGTGCTTAGGGGGTGAGCATGGCAACACCTGAGCTCCAACCGAGTGACAAGAAAGCAGTTTCCAGTGATAAATGGCACAGAAGAGCTGCCTGACAGACTTTGGGAAGGGCCAGGGCTGGCTGATGCAACCTCCAGGGGTATAAAAGACTGAGCATTCATCTTGAAGATGAACTGGCCCTGTGGTATCCACGAGGGCAGTTCCCAGTGCTGCAGCTTTTTCCTTATATAGTCCTTTTTTGTATTTTTGTTAAGGTTTAATAAACCCTTTTAAATTTTCAGAGTGAGCAGCTGTCTCTCACATCCCTTTGGCCCATCTCCCATTGCTCCTGAGTGGGAGATTTCCTAAATGGACCTGCAACTGGGTCCTCAACATGCCTTTCTGAGACTTCCAGGAGACCTTATCAGAACCCTGCCCTGCTGCTCAGGTGTACCTGGGCTGGGGGAGACCCTGCCTGGGCTGTGGTCGCTCTTCACTTGCCCTCTCTCACACCCCTGCTAGAGCTGTGCCTGACACAGGTGACACAATTTGAGTAGATGGATTTTCCCAGATCTATCTCATTTAAGCCAATTTGCATGTGAGGGGTGAAAAAAAGGATTGTTCTATAGCCTCCTTCCTGCTATTATTGCTGAGCTCCTCAGTCCTCAGGAAATTTAATGGTGACTAAGTACTGCACTTCTGATCTTATCCATTGTGCTAAGCTCTTCTTTTTCCTCACAAACTCCTCTAAAAATGCCCTTGACTAGCACAAGTAACTTGTTCATCAATATCCATGGGTATTGATGACAGCTGAGTTTTGTTCAGACCCAGCCAGATTTCTCTGCCAGCCCCCAGCTCTGCTGACCAGAGCAGAGTGCAAAAAATGCAAATGCACTGCAGAAGCCACATTTGCATTTTTGTTCTGTTGGATGATCTTGACTGCAGGACATTGGGAGGAAGGAGGGGAAGCTGATGTCTTGTAGGCAAAGCAATAGGGGGTCTGAGTACATTTACACACACAGCATTCATAAGTTAAATTTTAAGCAATTATTGCCAGACCATCAGGGATTAATACCACACAATGGAGGGCAGAGGGAAGTGCTTGCTGCGTGGAAGAAGGAAGATTGCTGCTAACAGCAAATCCAGTGATGAAGAGAGATAAATGGGCAAAGACTTGCATGCAGACAGACACATTAAAGCAAAGCATTATATTATTAGGGAAGTAATGATGCTGCATACCATAGACCTTTCAAGGAAGAGCATTACTAAGAATATGTCCTGGCAGTCTGAAATGAGGGAGTGCTAATAGGAGACAGGAGCAGGAGCACAGGGTCATGGCTGTGATTAAATTTGATCAGGCAACATGCTCAGGAGCACAGCTCATGAAATATTTTTCTCTTCACAGAGGACAGTCACATGTGTGGGTAGGTTTTCAGAGTGCACTGCAACATCAGAATGAGTAGCACCACAATGCTGTGCACTGATGCTGATCTGTGAATTGTGTCATTGTAGATGGCTGATGTTTGCACATAATTAGATAGTTGCTGGTTATTTAAATGTGAGATCAAGGAGTGTCTCTTGGGTAAAAAAGACTGGTTAAAGATAGAATATTCCCTGGAAAAGATGGAAAGTTTTTGGAATAGTAGCCAGGGATTGCTGCTTCAATGTGCAGTACAAAGTCACATGAGAGCTGTTACACATAGCACACTTAGTGCATCTCCTTCACATGGTGCAGAAAAATTTCATGAGATGCAAATCACTTCCAAGTAGATTTGAACTTAGCAAGTACAAGCCTTTTGGCAGACAAGTCTTAAATATGATTTTTCTCTTCTCATCCAAGGCATTCCAGTGAAACCTTAGTCAAGAAAAAGGATTGGTTCCTGGGAGAACTAGTTTGGCTGAAACTTCAGTTCTTTTCTTTGGTATTCCCAGCTAAATGTCCAGATTGTATCTGCAAATGTCTGCCATCTAGAAGTTAATCAGGACTAAAGATATTTTGCCTAGGGCAGGAACTTTTCTCAATAGCCAAAAGTGGATTTCTAAAAGGAATCAATGCAATAAAATACACCAGTGTGTTGTCAGGTGCCAACTGCTTCTAGCCCAGAGACTTTCCAAGTCAGAGCTGGTTTCTACACATCTAATCCACCTGTCTAATCTAGTATTGTAACCCAGCATTGTAACTGTGGTAGAGAAAGCCAGAGATGTCCCCAGAATGATTTATCCACTCTGTATATGTATGTCCAGGACAGATTAGATGAACTGCTCTTGGATTCCACTTTTGGTCCTTTCAAAAAGCCTGTTACTTGAGGCTGCATTTTAGTGTCACGTTGCATCTTAAAGGGCAGCAAATTCATTGAGGATAGCAGGAGAATCAAAGGCAGAAATGAATTTGAGAATATGAGGAGACAAAATCCAGGATTAGCAAGCCCACCACAATTTGCCATTTTAATCAATACATACAATTTTAAAACTACACACATTGTTGGATTAGTTTGGCTCAAGATAGCCACATGAAACAAATACCTTTCACATTCTTACAGGCTGAATTGTCAAAGCCACCAAGTGAAGCTTACACTGAGCAACAGGATCTGAGTTTTCTATCTCAGACAGTGCTCAGAACATCAGCATTTGCCTCCTTCCATCCTCCAAACTGTACCTTTGGTTTTGAGAGCTTCTAGATGCAAAGCCGAGAAGGGAAGGAAAAAAGCTGGGAAACCCTAATAGTAAATATTCAGCTGTCAGGAAAGCAGAAGAAAATATAGTTATGCATGTTTGTTTGATTAAACACATAGCGTACATATAATATGCAAATTCTGCGCAGGCCTTGGGCTCTTGGCAAACTGCTAATGCAGCCCTGAGTACAGTGAGGTTTGAGCTTCCCCACTGCTGATTGTTTCCTTGATAGGTCTATAAATATAAAATATTAATCTGAAGAATGTGATAATCTGGAATTGTGGGAGTGTGTTTAAATGCAAACTGATACCACTATTCTTTTCATGACATCACATGAGCAGAGGGTGGGAAAATTAAATGTCTTGTCTTCTCCTGGGTACTGAGAATCCAGCATTTGAATTCTGTCTCTCACAGGATAGCTCTGTATCAAATTCAGGGTGCCCCTGACACAGGGAATGATTGGCATCTGACTCCATTGATGCAGAATGATGAGCAAATGCTTTATTCAAACTATATAATATTACCTTAGACTATACTATATTAAAGAGATACTATACTATACAAAAGATACATACTAAAGAAAAACCCCTGACTGTCTCCAGACAGCCAGGGCACAGCTTTGAGCCAATTGGCCAAGGCATCAAAACAATCCTCAGCAGAATCCAACTGACAAATCACTTCAGGTAAACAATCTTCCTAACACATTCCACATGTGCAAAAACAACAGGAGCAGCAAGTACAGATAAGAATTGTTTTCTCTTCTTCTCTCTGTGCTTCTCCAGGAAAAAGCCCTGAAAGAGAATTATGTCCCTGTTCAGAGAATGTGAATGCCACAGTTCTAGACAGAATATCCAAAATTCTGCTGGATAAACACATCATGGGATGGGTTAGCAACTGGCTCATGGGCTGGGCACAGAGGGATAATTATAGTGAGCGGGGTGACATCAGAATGACCACCTGTCACTAGTGGGGTTCTGCAGGGCTCCATCCTTGGCCTTTGCTCTTCAACATCTTCATAAATGACCTGGATGGAACACTGAGCAAGTTCACAGATGACACAGAACTGGGAGAAGCTGCTGACTCCCTCAAAGGCAGAGAGGACCTGGAGAGACACCTCAGCAAAGGGGAGGGCTGGGCAATCACCAACCATGTGAGTTCAGCAAGGGAAAGTGCCTCTTATGACTCTTGGGGATGGTCTTATGTTTTATGATCAGGAGTATTTGCATGAAAAGTGAATATCCATTCTGGCTTTCAACAACTGCTAAACTCACTTCTGCTGACTGTACTTCCAGGATGATGGAGAATTCAGAGGGCCTCAACAACAGTAACTGAAGAACAAGAAAACATGACTTAGGGAAGCTTTTACTGAGCCCCTGAAGAAAAGACTTTCAGGACACATAGTATTGATTTTCAAATATAAAAAACATGCAGAGAACTGAAAAGACAAAAGGAACAGCATTAGTCTTGTGGATAAAGCAAGATGTTGTACCTGCTTACTGTAAATCCACTGGTCACTAGAGTGAAGCACTGGTCTGACAGAGTTAAAAGGGTGTGGAAACCCTGCCCTCTGATGCTTTTGAGATGCTTTCCCCCTGTCCTTTTCTGCTTAAGCAACAGCCAGCAGTGGTGGTGGCTGCATCAGGCTTAAGCTGGGAAGAGTCTGTAGGACTCTCTGGGAAGAGTCTGTAGCTAAGGGCCATAAAAGCTGCTGAAAAGCTGAGGGCTGGTTGAGCATGCAGTAACTGAAACACAGCTGGTGTGCAAATATGACTGCAAGAGAATCATCTCGCTCCACAAACAATGGCTCACAGGTCTCTCCTGCACAGCAGGATCAGCCCTTGAGTTGAGACACCTCTCAAGGTTACTGCTTGAGGCTGAGAGATTCCTTGCTGTAACAGATTCTTGTTCATGGCTAACTTTGAAATCTTAGCTAAGTAATGTATAGGATAGATTGTGGACCTATAATTCTTTAGACATAAAGAACTGGACAAGTCTGGGACTAAGTCTGGTTCCAGCTAAACCTAAACTCCTCCCTAAGAAGGTGTTCAGAAAGCAAGAACATCCTTTCTGAACCTCATGACTCAATGGCAGGATCTCCCTGACTGCATTGTCTCACCCTGTCCCCTATGCAGTGAATAATCCAGTGTACCTTGCCATTACACCAAACACTTTCTCATTTATTATCAAACTTTGCTAAATCACTGTTTTCTATCAATAAACATGTTGCTACTTCTCTCTTGGGAGTGAAGGGCATCACTCCATCCGTGACAGCATCCAACAAGGTTTCTGAGTGCTTGTTGTTAAATATTACATTCATATCACAGCTTGACACTAAGGCACAAACAAATTAATTCAGTTAAATATATAACAATTTTTTCCAAGCAACTAAACCATCCACAGCTTGAAAGACCTATTCTGCATTTTCAGCATGGTGCTAAAACATGCACATTACTTTTTTTTTTCTTACTCTAGGAGGAACTCTGTTTAAAGTCAAAGAATGAGATCAGCTGGTTTAGATACTCAACACTCTTAACAAAAAACCCAGCGAAGTCCATAAAATGTGAAAATGTTTTAATGTGAGAATAAAGTAATAAACCAAAAGCCCTTCACTGTTCTTTTCCATCATGGCTTTTAAATAGCAAGAATTCTGCCAGTGTATAAAAACACAGGAAGGGAGGGTCACGAGTCTTCTTTCCTTTATCCCAGCGGAAATCAAGAGTAACCCCTCTGACACCTGAGGAATTACAACGATGTAAAACTGGTGTATATGAGGGGGAAAAAAGCCATCCAGAGGAGTATACTTCATTGGTTTCAATAAATTCTCTTCCTTTTTAACACCAGCTGTATAAAAACCTCCAATAAAATTTTATGTGCTAAGTCTGGTGCTGAAATGACCAGACACTTTCCAATAACATAAAGCTGCAGTAAGCAATTAGAATATTTCTGCTTAAATACGTTGTTCCAATTTGTTTAGTGTCTCATCCTGGAGTAATTCTCCCACATCATCCACTATCTCCAGTTTTATCAGCATGATTTTCTCCAAGATACAGAGGAATATAAAATTGAAACTTGCATTTCTATCTACATCTTTCTATGTATTTTCCCCAGATGCTATATTTCACCTTAAGTTTTGCTATTGCCTTGTTAGCAATCATATTCAAAATGCTTATATTTTATACTGCTTTATTCCTACCATGAGAATATCAAACCATCTCCAGCACAAATAGTATGAAGTCATGGAGACTTACAGATTTAAATACTAGAGTGAACATTAATTAGTATTACAGTCTTTTATGAGTTCACTTAATTTTTATCTTACTGTTGTATTTTGAATTTAGGTGGCAGCATATAAAATTTTTACTATTAAACTCTAGACTTTCAAAGTAATTTGGCCAGAATTTAGATGGCATAGGAAAGTTCTTTAAACATATGTTATTACTATTAAATCCCCACATTTTCCCCTTCAGTTAATGAATGCATACATTTTAGTGAAATTGTGCAAATGTGAAATCTATGGTGCTCCATTTCGAGGCTGTCCTATTCCTTCTGTTACAGCGAATAATCCATTAAAAAGGTCAGGACTGACTTTCTTCCTACAACTACCATGGCTATTACAGTGAGCAGAAGCAAGTATTTGAAATGTTTCACTATTGATTAGCCCAAGCTGCTTGTTCAGGCTCTCGAATGTGAGCCAAGATTTTAAATGCCTGTGGCAAGCAAACCTGTAACAGCCACTACCAGGTGATGATCCAGCATAGAGACAAAACATGTCAGTGATGAACTCTGCAATCAGTCCTTGCATGGTGAAGACATCAGATTTGAGAGTGTGGATGGGGAATATTTTTTTAGTCTGCTGATCAAATTTAGCTAGATTAAAAGTTGTTGAACTGAAATATCACTTAAGGTACCAATTTTGGCTAACCAAAATTCTTATATGGTATCAAACAAACGGGATTTTTTAGGGTCCTCCATCACATCCACACTCTTAAACAAAGTTTGTTTTCCTCCACCTTTTGAAATATAAGTACATGTTTGCTGGTTTCCCCAGCTTTTTAGAGACAGGGAAATTGAGAAGTGTTTTAAAAGATTTTATTCCATTATCGGTCTGGATGAAGGGTGAGACATAAGAGATGCAAAGCTCTGTGCCATTCTATCAGAAGCCAACCTATTTCCTGGTTACAATACCTTGTAAATGTTTTTCAGCCTATTAGCTTTTGCTACACAATGCTGCTAATACTTCTAATAACAAATCACCTATATTTTCACCACATGTGGTCTTGCTACAACTCTTTCACAGTTCTAATTCTCTAAAATATCTGGGTTTTTTTGCAAGGCCATATTTTGAAACTTGTTGAAGCTTGTTTCTAGTTCAATCTCTCAACCATGTCATCTCTATTCCATGGCATTCCTAAGTCAGCACACCTTATCTCAGTGTTTGCATACACATGTACAAGACTGTGTGAGCTTTCAGTCAGTCTTCAGAATTCCTTACAAATCCATTTCTCACACATGTTAAAATGTAGCCCATATTCTCAAACTGGAATTGAGAAAGATGTCACATTTGCACTGGCCACAGAGCTTGGTTGCTTTACCTTGAGCATCCCTGTTGAGTCTGTGCTGCGTGGAACAGCATTTTGGTGCAGGAGGCTGTAAACCTGATTTTGTGATTCCCTCTATCCTCTGTGCAGTGCCATGCCCAGGGAAGAACTGGCTCACTGTAAATATTGTGAAACAGAGGATTTTCATGAATTAGAATGAGAATATTTTCAATGCAGGTACAACACTACTTCTACACCAAAGGGGAGCCAATTATCCGAAGTAGGACAAGAAATGTCTGAGTTCAAATCCCAAATGTGTAAACTGTGAAGTTTGGAGTCCTTTTCCAGTGTTAAATCTTCAAGGTGAAGATTTGCCTCCCTGTCATACAGGAACTTCCCCTGTTCTAACATGTTTTGCAACACATGAAACAGGTTTTAAAAATGCATAGCAACATTCACTCAGTCACTGAATTCCATCAGTTGTGCTGAAATCCATGATTTGCCTGTATGTATTTGCATATGTATGCATCTACTCTATGTAAGTCTTTAAATATTACATGCATGCAGAGTGTAACTAATAAACATTTTAGAGAGGAAAATTGAGGCATAGAGTAGTTAAATTTGCTAGGGAGATTGCAGGCATCTGTATGAAAAGCACGAGTTGAAGGAAGAACTCCTGCACCCTTACTTGAACCAGTGCTGCCTCTGCCAAATAAAGAATTTGATTTCTAGCAAAAATTCACTCAGTTTAACAGCTTAAATCCCACCATCCACTCTTTTTTGTGCCTGTCACTGTTTACTCAAAAGTATCTCTCTAAAAGTGTCTCTCTAGAGCCTATGTTTTTCAAAAAAACCAGGAATGTATGATTCTCTGAAAACATCAATTAATGTCATCCAAACTCTTTCCAAATGAAAGATGAAATGCAAATAAAGATTATACCCAATGTGTGGAGTGGATTCAACACACCAATTACATGAGAGAGTGTGGTTAGACTATCAAAAATGCACACATAGTTAATTGTTTATAAAACAGACACCAGACAAGAAGATAGAAATAGTTACAATAAACTTGATTTTAAACACTCTGTAATTTCATATTGCAGATGTGTATATGGTGTCCCTCCAGACTGAGACTTTTTTTCCCCCAGAATGCTCTGTAGTTCTTACTGGTTTTATCTGGTGAATGTTTCTCATTATATATGTGACTGCCATTTTTTGGCCATTCTTTTTTGTTTGGTTGGTTGGTTCCTCATTATTATTCTCATATTTTCCTCTTTTTTGGGTGAAACCTTACACAAAAATTTTTGCTCTTTTAATTTATAATGAAGATGGCTAGTTTTCATTTTCATAATTCTGGGTATTTTCACTTACCACATAATCAGTAACTAACTTTAACATTCCTATGTGGTTTTTTTGTTTTTTTTTTTAGATCTTAGTTATGCAGAAAGATGAAAACCAGGTCAAATTAATTGGTCTGAGGCTGGCTGAGTGATTTTTGTGTCTTTGCATGGTGGCCAGAATAAATCCTGCATTGCTGAGATTGAATATTTTACAATGACCTTCCTGAGAGTTGCCTCAGGAGGGAAATGGGAGATGAAGAAGTGAATTCTCAGGCAGTAGGAAAGATGTTCTGAGGGTTGTACAATCACCGTGGTGCTTTGGCTGATCACAACTACTGGAACAGCACTGGAGCCAACCTTTCAATATCCAAACTCCACCAAGGTGGGGCTGGGAGAGGCACTGTGCTACACACAGGCATAGATGATTAGCTAAGTACCTCTAATTAAAATGGGAGGAAAACACTCGGCATATAAATATTTCATATAGATACAAAGCTGTGATTTTTTTTTTTTGCCATGTATCTTAGTGACAGTGGCATTAATCAGGACATCTTTGAAGAGAAAAAGAAAGCAGCACAGCTTGTAGTAATTTTTTTGCAGTAACATCAAATTCTATTCCTTCTGACTTGCAGTCAAACTGATTTTGTTAGAAATCATTTTCTCTGGGCAAACTCTTAACCCCATCCTGAAGAGGGTGATTACTAATTTCTATTTTCTCTTCTGTTCACGCAAAAGTAGAAGTGGTGGGGAGCTCTCCATAAATAGCTCCATCAAGGAGGCACTTGGAGTTATGGCATTTATGGAAAAGGAATATTCCATCCAATTTATGTTTCTTTCTAAATGGCTTCTCTTGATGATGTGTAGGAATTAATACTTGAGAGACAGATGTCCAGAGAAGGACTGTTCAACTGCTTCCCCAAAAAGAGAACCATAGATCTAATTCTTGCTGCTTTCAAATATGTATCTATATATTACAGCAAACATCAAAGGTCATGTTCACATGGGCACTGCCATCAAGAGCATTTCCACAGTGCAGCTGGTTAATCTGGTGACATCAGCTAGTCATTCTCAATTTTAATTCTGATTTCTCAAATACTACACAAACGTAAAGTAGAGCAATCAAAACAAACTGCTACTCATGGGAAACACCAAAAAACCAACACTTTACACTAGAGAAGTTTTCACCAAACAAGTTATAAACTCTCAGTTATCAAATACATGGCAAAAACTAAAATATTCACAGGTATCTGTGTTTTATACATACAAGCTGCATGTGCTGCAACATTTTCCAGCCATAAATGATATAGCACACATCAAGTGAAAATGTTTAAATGCAGATGAGTGATAAGGATGGACTCAAGTTTAAAAACATGAAAGACTGTAAAGAACATGAAAATAAATTGGTCAGCCAGGCAGCCCCTTTGCAAAGGTAATGGATCTTAGTTAAACAGAGGGCAGAAGCTGTGGGAAGAAGCTATTACTGATCAAAGAAATTACCCTGAATGTATGAGGAAGAAGCAAGAGTGTGAACTGATGCAAGGCACTTACACAAAATCACATTCTGAGGGAAACAGAAAGATTTCATGGACGATTAATGCCTGTGCAGCACAAGAGGTGAAAACATAACTTCATTTAACATAAACATGATTAGCATTCTGATTCTGTATGAAATTCAACTCCATTCTCATCTGTTTTGGGACACTTGAAGCATTTCAAATTCAACACATTCTTAAGTAGGATGCTGAACTGTGGAAATGTGTCATTATGTGTGATGAGTACTAACAAGAGTATGTGATGAGATAAATATTAAAATACATTTAAAATATATATCAGAATTAAGTTTTTAACACTTTGTTACAAAAGGAAGCTCTGTGGAGAACGATGAAGAATCAGAACACGAAGTTGAGTTATGCCAAAAAAAAACCAAAAACCACAAAAAAACCCCAGAGACCAGAATGTTTTATTTACCAATTTATAACCACATAATTCTGTATGAATAGTTTTGGAATGGGTATACACATACTGTCAGTAGTTCTTGTGTCTCCAGGATATACAGACCATAAGAAAAAGTTTTAAAATTTACTTTGATTACTTATGTTACCAACACTTGTACTTCACCCTTGCGCCACTCTTGAACTCAGTGAGGAGACACTGTGTGTGTCTAAAATATATTCCTGAACACAATGAAACCTGGTGTCCTGCTTTATTATACATGGTTTTTTTATGGTTTTTATATCCAGCTCTCCTGGATAAAAATACTATCAGGATATAGAGGATCTGCCTTTGCCTCGGTAGTTTGTCTAAGAATTAAACATTTTTACTTTTAATTTGAATATAGTTCCCATTTAAATTCTCATTTTTACTAGAGGATACAAGGAGAGAAAATAATGTTTTTAATAACAAAGGTGATTAATATACCAAAACTTTAACAAGCAAAGCCAATTTACCAATAGAACATTTTTCACAGTAGGAACTATCATCAACAGGATTTCTCTTGAAAAACTGATCTTAATTTCAAATGTAGGCCAAGGTATTCCCACCTACTTCTGCTCTATTGGTGTTCACTTGTTACTTGAGGACTCCAGTGGATCTGCAGAACCATTAAGACTTCTAAAAAAGTAGCTACACTGGTACTTTGTGCACTACTGTCTTGGTTTGGAAAGACAGGTGTGTGCTAAAGAAGGCAGGAGCCTCCCCTGAAATGGAGAATGCAAACCCTCCCCACCCCTCCGAATCGCTATGAATTTCA
>JAYDZK010000202.1:69396945-69410395 GCA_034509185.1 Euphonia xanthogaster
TCTGACAGCTTCATATCCTCCTTTTTCTTGGCACTGTCCTGGATTTGCCAAGCAAATTGTATTCCTTTTGCCATCTGGATGGCAGCTGTCTCCTGTTCAGTGGGCAGTTTTCCTTATCTCTTCCACACCCACTCCTCCCTCCAGTGGGGACATCTGCTGATAACAGGCCACTGAATATTCCTGTATGGCTGATAAGAGCTACAGCATCCCGTTGGGAGATGGGAGCCCAGGGGGAGGAGCCAAGCATTCCTACCTAGATATAGTCTGGAGATTCTGGAACACCAGCACAGCTTCTCACTGGATTTCCCAGAGGAACAGCAGCTGCCTCTTCCACTGGATCTTCAGAGGAAGACTCCACCTTTCTACAGGATCCCTGCTGCAACAGAACCATGCCTGACACTCCAGGAGGGCTGAAGCCACAATTCCAATGGGACTGCTGCCAGCACCCTGACCCACAGGGTGTCAGGTTGTGTTCTGACTCTGTCAGTGTTGTTTTAGTTCACTGCATTGTTTATTTTATCTTTTTATTTTCTTCCCTAATAAAGAACTGTTACCCCTCCTCCCATATTTTTTGCTTGAGCGCCCCTTAATTTAAAATCTACAGCAGTTTGGAGGGAGGGGGTTTACATTTTCCATTCCAGGGGAGGCTCCTGCCTTCCTTAGCACACACCTGGCTTTCCAAGCCAAGACAGGCACCAATTCCCAAGAGGTGGCTGCAGCTCATCTGGACAAGTTCACCCCAGCACACGGCAGCAGCTGCTGCCCAAAGCTTTGTCCTGGGAGTGGAATGACCGAGGCATTCACAGTCTGGAAGTGCACAGAGACATTGAGGTAGTCTGCACTGAGCAGAAAAATCCCAGCTCTGAGCGGAGCCCTCCCGAGCCGCGCTCACGATTTACGAGCTCACGGCTGCGTTGTCACACCCTGTCACCAAGTGTCTGGCACTTGGCCACTCTCTGCCTCCCTCCTCTCCTAATTGCTGAGTTAAGAGATCACTGATCATGCTCAAAGGGTCAGAAATGTGAGGCTGAGAGTGGGAAAGAAGCTGGAGAAGTGGCTCCAAATAAGGCAGATTTCCTAGCTTTTCTCATCATGCAGAAGGAGGTAATTTTCATTGTCTTGAGCAAGTGCTGGGAGTTTCCAGCCACCTCCAAGCACAGCACACGCTGCAGCCTGGGAAGATTTTGCTTTTTTTAATTGCTAGAGCAGCTCTTTGCCAAGTAGTGCAGCAGCAGAGTCCTGCTGCTGCTGTCCAAGGTCTGTGTGCTCGGTGGGAGGAGCAGGAAAACACCTGGCATGTGTCAGCTGCCCAGATCTAAGCCTGGAAATAGTCTGGGATTAGTGATGGAAAAGTGTTGGGAGAAGGGTGAAAAGACCCTTTGAGACTTCAACACCTTGTCAGTGAAAAGCCAGAATCTGCACAGTGGCAATGGAAATAAAATATGTAATTTGAACTAAGAGCAAATAGCATGGAGCTTGGGAAACAACAAAAAAGTAGAAAAATAATAAATAAATAAATAGTCTGCCCCCCCTTGGAGGGATGGATTCAGCACTGGGATGCTGCAACACAGCAGAATTAGCACAGAAATCCTGGGAGCATCTAGAGAAGCTGTGGTGGTGGGAACATCTCCTGCCTGTGACAGGGACCATCTCCAGGATGGGTTTTCCATGCCCACCCCAGTGATGCTTTTGTCCAGCATTCACAGGATGTGCAGCTCACCTGTATTTGTGTCACCCTCCCTCAGGCTGGCCCTGGTGGGAGTTTAGGCTGCAGAGAGAGCTCCTGTCCCACCTCCTGGGACACCAAGCCATGATGCAGCTCCACCTGAGAGAATCCCAGAATGGTTTGGGTGGGAAGGGACCTTAAAGCTCACCCAGTTCCACACTCGTTTGCCAGGGAGGTCCAGCTCTTCACACATTAAAGCATTTGTATAATATCATCTTTTAATTCCTGCTATCTCCTGAAATTGTGTGTTCTACATGGAAGATTTTGTCATTAAAAAAAAAAAAATAAAAGAAGTGAAATTGCCAGGGCAGAGCTGTCTGCTTCCTTCCCTGGGTGCCAGTGCTGAGAAGGGCTGGAAAATTTCTTGGAAGCGCTTAAGGCCAGGTTGGATGAGGCTTGGAACAACTTGCTCTAATGGAAGCTGTCCCTGCCTGTGGCAGAGGGTGATCTTTAAGGCCTTTCCAACATAAATTGTTCTGTTATTCTATGAAATACTCGCTTTTTGCCTTAATATGATGATTTTAAAGCAGCGACCTGCCTGTTCATCTGGTGGTGTTGGGATTTTGCTTAAGCTCCATCTCAGAGTAATGCACAAGAAGGAGAAAAGGAATAGTCAGGCTACTGAAGATCTTGTCTAGTGAACATGAAAATTTCCAGATTAAAATGACAATAAAGTAGAGATTAAAGCCCATTTCTTACCTAAGGACACAGGTGAAAAGTGTCTTGTGGCTGCCTCTCAGTTTTATTGACACAAGACTCAAAACAGCAAGAGTTTTTTTCACATGGCAGGTTGGAGATCCGTAAATCATCTTGCCAAAAAATTCTGGATGATAGATGGAGTGGGAAATTAGACAGATCATCCAAATCCTAAAATACTGAAGTTGGAAGAGCAGCCTGGAGGCTTCTGAATCTGTGCCATGCTCAAAGAAAAGTCAGGTTCAGAAGCAGGTCAGGTTCCTGAAGCTGAAGTTTGAATTTGGCCAAAATCCCCCTCAGTTGCCACCATCAGCCTTCTGCTTGCCAAGCTCAGCAGGGCTCTGATGTGGGTTTATCCAATCCCAGGTGAAAGATTGGGCATTCCCTGTGGAAAAACACTGAGCCTTGCACAGAAATCATGGATAAGCAGGGAATTTCCTGAACTAAACATGGTTTGATGCCTTGAACATAGCAAAGGGTGGGAAGGCACATGATCCAGGCTGTCCTAATAATTTTCCCAAAGTGTCTCCTATTTTTGGAAAAGGCACTATGGGTGGAACAGATTTTTATTTCAAAAGGAAGAACGTGGCAAAGGGCTGCAAGATCATAACTGGGCTGGAGGGGGTGGACAGGGCTCATCACTCCTCCTCCTGGAGAGACAGGGATCAGCCAGAGCCTAAAGAGCTCAGCAGGTGGTGTAAAAGAGGGAAGGGAGACGCTTCTGCACCTAAAAAGTGATTAAATTGTGGAACTCGTTACCTCGGGACAATAGAGTGGGGAGAAATTAAACAGAGGGGAAGGAGAGCAGGTGTTGGAGGTTGCAAGAGTCCTCCTGGCTCAGCTGAGCCTTTAACTGGGGGGACAGGGAAGGATTCCACAATGGTTTTGTCGATCCAGGTCTGTGCTCCAGGTTGGATCAGCTTCCAGTCTGATCTGGTTGAGGTTCTTTTGTCCCCAGGAGATGGAGGTGGTGGCAGCACTCCTGAGAAGATGAGGAAGAGGGTGGGTTTGCTGAGCTGTCCCTGTACATCTCCAGCTCTGCCTATTAATCCATGAAGTGCTGGGCTCAGAGTGGGGAGATTCAGTTATTTTTGGGGAGAAAACCAGTATTTTACTACTTGGGCTTTACATCTCTTGCCTGGCTTTGCTCAGTCGTTATCAAAACCCTACAAACCCTCACAGAGGGTTTCTCAAAACTGCCTTTTCTCCCCAGATCTCCCTGCCTGCATTCCTGCATTTCCCCTGCACAGGGAGTGGAATAAAAAGCTGACTTGAGACCTCATTTAATGCCTGAATTAGTTCAATTTTCTCTGCCTGAGGCTCCTCATTTTTTTCCACTGTCTTGCTGTTGGCCTGCTGGGAATCTCTCATTGTCCACAAAAGTTTCTCTCGTCCTCCTAAATTGATGATTTTCTCCCTGAGCTCAAATTTTTGCCTAAATATGGACTCTTTCAGGGCTAATTTCTCTTCCTAGTTTGCTTAGGCACACGTGTGTGTGAGCTAAAATCAGTTTTAAAATGGCTCAGATTTATTTTTAAGCCAGGGTGGGTTTGTTTTTGCAGATGCCAAAAGCATTGATTCCTGTCTGATTAAAAAAAAAAAAAAAAAAGAAGTAAAACCACGGAGTATTTTCAGCATGATTTAGTGGCTCATCTACAAGGATCTCGACTGGCTTAACTAAGTTGTTGGTGCTCACTCGTGTGAAAAAGGCCCTGGTGTCTTTGGATGCACATTACTTTATTTAACCCAAACACAATTTAATCTTGGGGAGTTAAAAACTGAGAGTTTAGGCTGATGTCTCAAAGCTTGAGTCAATCACTACTGGGAAAAGCAACCTATCTCATTATTTTTTGCAGCAAAATGTTTTGTTTTAGTGGAGCTGTCATCTTTAAATATTTTTGGATGCCAGGTTCTGACATTGTTTGTGGGAAGAAAGCTTTCCTTTTAAATTTTTTCCTTCATATTTTCATTTTAAGCTGTAGAAGCTCTTATCAGGTAAGCCTTGAGTGCAATAAAACATTGAATTCCAAGTCCAGGCAAACACTGTTGTTTTTTTTTTTTTTTTTGAGACAAATAAACCATTTTGCTTGATTCTTTGCTTAGAAGAAGTCTGGGGTTTGGATCATCCAGAATTTTATTCTGTCTCTTACTTTTTTTAATTCTGGAAGAACCCTCAAACCAGAAAAAACAGCTATTTGTATGATTTCATTTAAAAAGTGAAACACTGCTTCATTGCTCTGTTACAGAATACTTCCAAGGAGTAATAAAATGCCATCAGAATAAGGATGTTAAGAGGAATTAAACAGCATTATGATTTTTGGAGGCAGTTTAAAACCCCTAACACAGAAAATAAGTGAAGCAATGACCTTAGGCACAGCAATAAATACACTGCAGCAGATTCTGTTGTGTGCTGGGTGTGAAATGAGCTGTCTTGGGGCTCTCCACCCTGCCAAGACAGCCTGAATTAGCAGCTGGTCAGTTTTCATGCAGACAGCTCTGTCACAAGGGCAGGGAAGGAGCTGCAGGAGCCAGGGGAGGAAACTGGAGCCTGCAGGAGCTTCATGTCCCCCTGGCAGGACAGAAGCTGTGACAGCTGCTGCCGAGATGCTGTGGCAGAGGAGATGCTGGCCTGGAGTGTTTTCTGGGAGAAAAAGGGGTTGGTTTTGTGAAGCAGGTCCTGAGATGGGCAGTCAGAGTGTGCCCTACAGATGTGGTGTGTGGGACTCCAGTTCAATCCTTTGGCATCATTCCTGATTAGGTGCTCCTTCAAATCTCTGCTCTGTCTTAAAGCATCTCCCTCTGGAGACAGCAGACAGCCTCCCCTGCTCCTCTGTGCAATTCTGAGTCCATCTGTGAGGACAGGAGCTCAGGGAACATCTGGGTACACTGCAGTGTCCAACCTCACAGTCCCTCAGGACACTCCCAGTGGGCTCAAGCCACTTTCCCTGCTTCACCCACCAGTCCAAACTGGAAATCTCACTGGGCATCCCTAGGAAAAGCAGGTCTGAAATGAGACAGGGTAGAAATGGCTGCTGAGAAGAGGCCAAATGAGAACACAAAACACATCACAGGAGAAATACTGATTGCTAAGCCAAGCCCTGGCAGCAGGCAGCCAGGACATCCAACACCCAGCTCAGCTATGGGGACAGGCCTCGGAGTTCCTGGTGGTGCCAGAGGTGGGACTACAGCACTCAAGCCAGATAAAGCAAATCTGGAGTAAAAAGAGGACTACAAACAGCTTGCCCTGAGCCTCTGAGCAGTGTGGCTTTGACAAAAAGCCCGAGAGATGCCCAACAAGAACTGGAGCAGACATCAACAGCCCTGGAATTGTCCAAGGCCTGGTTGGACAGGGCTTGGAGCAACCTGGAATAGTGAAAGGTGTCCCCACCCATGGTTGTTAAGATGATTTTTTAAGGTTCTTTCCAACCCAAACCACGCTGGGATTTTATGATATTATGATCAAATGGGCAAAGGTTTGTGGGGCTGCAAGTTTGACACCACAATGCTGATAATGAGGAAAGTCAACTGCAGGAAAGCAAGTCCCACCACCACAAAAAATAGTGAACAGACACTTTGAAGTCAGAGAGACCAAAGATTCTACACCAAAATAAGGAAGCCAAACCTTTTTTTTTTTCTTTTTTTTTTTTTTTTTTAAGAAAAAGATAACATCATTCAGTGTATTTTTTTTAAGCTTGCTGGACATCATACCGAAATACCATAAAGCTGTCAGGGAAATTATATGTTATTTTCTGTTGTCAACCAAAGCGTGCTTTTATGGAGTCAATTAGCCACAAATGATGAACACACGTCACTTGTCTGGGAATGAATTACAGTACAACCCAATAAACACATCTGGCTTTGCTCTCTGATCATTGCCCTGATGAGCAGGAGGCGTCAAATTTCCCTATCCAACCATGAAGGAAACTCCTTGTTCGTTTGCGTTTCATCCTCCAGATTCATCTCCTCCAAGTGCTGCAGTGCTACAGTGTGGGGGAAAGGGGTCATTGGTATTTCTGCTCTGACGTGCAAACCTGGATGTGAGCTCAGGGTGTGAAATGCAATTACCTCGGGGAAAAGGGCTCGGATAAGCTGGGATGGCACAGGGGCGTGGGTGTACAACGGAGCTGCTGTCAGATTCCACAGAGGGGTGTAGCCAGTGTTGTCCTCACACAGGATTTTGTGTGCCCTCCACAGACCTTAGAGCCCTTTTTGAAGGTGGAGAGCCACAGTCTTATCAAGTTTTTAGAGTTTTTTTTTAGTTTGGTTGGTTGGCTGGGAGAGTTTCTTTTTTTTTTTTTTTTTTTACTTTAATAACAGATGGGTAAACTGAGGCACAGAAAGGTGGTGTGACTGGCCCACAGTCGTTGGTAGACCTTGAACCCCCCCAGGTCTTGCTCCCACCTGGGACAGAGCGAGAAGGAAGGGCTGTTCCCAAAGTTCCCTCCACTTGTTCCCAGGCTGAGGAACACCGCGGCTCCTCGCGGGGCGAGGGAAAGCACCGTCACCCTCAGTGGCAATGTCTGATGGGGCTGGACGGGTCCTGCCAGCCCCTGGGAGGCCAGGGAAGCGAGGGCATGGAGAGGCAGGAGGTCAGGCACTACAGGATGCACTCGTGCCTCTCCGTGGCTTTCAGGGCCTCGTGCATGCTGGCGGCCGAGAGCCTCCTGTTGATGTTCCTGTACCTGCAGCGCAGCAGGTTCCAGAAAGTAGTCCTCAAATCCCTGTTGAAGAAGGCGTAGATGAGGGGGTTGATGAGGGAGTTGGTGTAGCCCAGCCAGAGCAGAGTCCTCTCCAGCCTCAGCGGCATGCAGCTGCAGCGGATGCCGCAGATGAACGGCCGCGCCGTGGACATCAGGAAGAAGGGCAGCCAGCAGAACGTGAAGGCCCCCACGATGATGCCGAGGGTCCTGGCGGCTTTCTGCTCCCTCTTGAAGATGGAAATGTTCTTGCGGTCCTGGCGGAGCAGCTTGGAGAGCGTGGCGCACTCCTCGGCGGCCTTGGTGCGGCGGGAGCTGTGGTGGGCCCGGGCGGAGGCCTCGAGGCAGTAGACGCCCTCGTCCTCGTAGTGCTTGGGGAGGTTCATGAAGCGGTGCTTCTCGGCGCTGACCTTGGCCGCCTGGTAGATGCGGCTGTACATCACCAGCATGACGGCCATGGGGATGTAGAAGGCCACGCCCGTGGAGTAGACGGTGTAGCCGAAGTCCTGGCTGATGAGGCACACCCGCTCCACCGTCACGTTCTGGGCCCAGCCGAAGAGGGGAGGGAGCGTGATGGAGGCCGACAGGAGCCACACGATGAAGACCATCTTGGCCATCAGCTTCCCGTTCTGCCTCACGGGGTAGGTCAGCGGCCGAGTGATGCCCAGGTACCTGAGGGGAGGAGGAGGAGGAGTTGTCAGGGGTTAGGGGTAGGTGCTCTGGGGTGGTTTTTGCTCCCTCTGGGGTGGTTTTCACTCCTGATCGGCTGTGAGGGAATTTTGGGGGTGGGTGCTCTGGGGTGGTTTTCACTCCCTCTGGGGTGGTTTTCACTCCTGATCAGCTGTGAGGGAATTTTGGCCTTCAGAGGGGACAAGAAATTAATTCACCAAATGAAAATCTCCACAGGCATGGGATCTCTTGACTAAACTCCACAATTTATTCCTCGCTTTTTCTTAATCATCCCCGTGAGTGGAATCACGGAATGGTTTGGGTTGGAAAGACCTTAAAGATCATCCCCTTCCAACCCCTGCCATGAGCAGGGGCACCTTCCACTATCCCAGGTTGCTCCAAGCCCCAACCAGCCTGGCCTTGGGCACTTCCAGGGATGGGGTATCCATAACACGAGGTGTCATTCAACTGCTGAACTCTGCATGATCTCTGGGGGAATAAATATACTTTAAAAAGCTTCGTTTTCAGGAATAAAAAATTGCCTTAAGAATTTTATTTTTCCACCAGAACTATTCTGCACAGGGAATGTTCAGCACGTAGCTCACTCCAGAGTGTTGCTCTTCCCAAGGACACACCCAGGAGTGGAGTGGGTGATGCTCAGAGTGCTGTGCCACAGGAATGATTCCAGATGAAAGGAATAACTCCTTGCAGTGTTTAATGGCAAGTGGGAAGCACTGCAGCCTTCTCTTATTTGTGGGTGAAGAAATAGAACCTGCAGCTGAGATGGCCCTGGGAGACCAAGAAATAATCTTGCCTTTGGGAAGACTTAAAAATGTGTCTGGGTGAGGGGTGAGCCCTGCAAGCAAAGATAGAGAGTGGACGATGTTGTCTGGGGATGGTTTTTGGGCCCCTCATGACAAGAAAGCCATTGAGGGGCTGAAGAGTATCCAGGGAAAGAAACAGAGCTGAGGAAGGGTCTGGAGCAGCAGGAATGGCTGAGGGAGCTGGGAAAAGGGCTCAGCCTGGAGCAAAGGAGGCTCAGGGGTGACCTTGTGGCTCTGCACAACTCCCTGAAAGCTGTTGACCTCTGGAAACTCAAATAGAAATGACCCGAGCAGCTGGAGCCATCTGCTCACTTCCACAGCCAGCAGCTGCCAAAGTGATGGAGTCCAGCTCTCCCTCAAGAGGAAAACGAGTGGAGTTTGGAGTAAGAGATCCCAAAAGCACCTGGTGACCCAGAGATTCTCCAATGCTGATCCCTGGGGTTAGGAGTCACCTTGTTATTTTGCCTGAAAGGAGCTGGAGGCTGCATCCACCATCAGCTCCTGGTGGTGCCATGGGTGTAAATGTGAACTATCCTGACTTTTATTGGAGAGGTTTGTGTGATAAAGAAATTGTGTCAACTGTGGGTAAATTAGAATTGTAAAGCAATAAATCAAGGGGGGAGTTGGCTGCTGTCAGCCAACATTCCCCCTGGAAAACATCTGCCTGCTACTCAGCTCCAATCAATCCAGCAAAAACCTCGAGCCACTCATATGGATTTCTGTTCTGTTACAGCTTTTTTGATTCCAATCTCCTGCTGCCAGGAATTTTTAGACAGGAACACATCAGCTCTTAACTGTTCTTGGATGAAAGGTGTCACTCCAGAGGGGCAGTGAGAGCAGCAGCTTTATGAGTACTTTCTGCTAAAAGCTGAACAAAAAAAAGGAAAATATCTGTGGAGAATTTTACCTCTGCTGTATCATTTTTCTCTGACAGTCAGTCTTACTGTGTTAGGAGATTTTCTCTTCCCTGATTATTTTGCTTTTCCAGATCATCCCCCAAGATTAGAAAATGGAAATAAAACATAAAAAAAAAAAATCTAATTTCTCCTCCCCTCCTGACTGCTAAATCAATAGAGAGACTAAAGCCTTCTCCCCTACCTCCCTGATAAAATGATTTTGAATTCATTCACTGAGTTGTTCTTTCCTTATTTTCCTCTGTATTATTTTTTTTTTGAGCTGGCCTTAGTCACAAGAACCAACCAAAATTCTCTATGTTCAGATAATTCCAGGATGGTTCGAGTTGGATGGAATCTTCAAGATTATCCATTTCCAACCCCCTGACACATACAGGGACACCTTCCACTATCCCAGGTGGCTCCAAGCCCATCCCACCTGGCCTTGGACACTTCCAGGGATCCAGGGGCAGCCACAGCTTCTCTGGGCACCCCATTCCCTCCTGATGGCCCTTGATGGGGCCAAGCTGGGAGAAAACCCCGCTCTGCTCCTGCAATTCCCAAATTAACACCCCAAAAATCACCCCTCTGGATATCCAAGCCAAGAACTTCGCCAACAAATCCATGCTGAGTTGTGTGCCCCCCTCTCTTATGCTATTACCAGGCTTCTTTGGAAGCTGATCCGCCTGGGATTTGCTGAAACCTCAAGGAATTTACACCGAGGGAAGCGCTTGGTGACGCGGTTTAACGAGCAGGCAGAGCTGACACATTTCATCCGCTGCTGCTGGGGGAAACGGGGCCGTTTTCAGGTCTTTGTAATAATTCTGAAAGGAGCAGGGAGCCCTCAAAACAGGGCAGCGTTTACAGGAGGCACGGTGGCGCTGGCAGGCGGTGGAATTTGAGTGGAATTCTCTCCCTTTGAAGTTTTTTCAGTTTTTCTCTGTGTGTGTGCGTGTGCGTGTCGGGCTGCTAATCAAGCTTAGGGTAACCAGGGAGCAAAAGGCAATTCCCAGGATTTGCAGGCACTTGGTGTGGATTTGCAGGGCTGATGGTGCAGCCACTCATACCAGGTGCAACAAATTCCTGCCACATCCCTGATCCTGCAGATCCCAGCCCCTTTGGCTGTGGGGTGGGAGATCTGCCCCAGGCTGGGCTTCACCAGCAAACCCCACGGAGGAGCCAATTCAGAGTGTTTGTTCTACACTCAGTGGGGATAATGGAATGGGTTGGGTTGGGTTGGGTTGGGTTGGGTTGGGTTGGGTTAGGTTGGGTTGGAAGGGACCTTAAATCCCATCCAGCTCCATCCCCAGGGCACAGACACTTTCCACTATCCCAGATTGCTCCAAGACCTGTCCAGCCTGGCCTTGGACACTTCCAGGGATCCAAGGGCAGCCACAGCTTCTCTGGGCACCCTGTGCCAGGGCCTCCCCACCCTCACAGGGAAGAATTCCTGCCCAGTATCCCATCTAACCCTGCCCTTGTCCTGCCTTTACATGTCCTGATGGAAAGTCCCTCTGTGGATTCCCTGTAGGCTCCCTTCAATTTTTGGATCATTATGCCAGGTATTAAATAATAAAAACAACCCAAACCTCCCCAAGGTTCTCCCTTTCTCCATCCTGCACCTGGTGAACTGGGAAAAGATGGATCTCCACTCACACAGGGGGACAAATGAGCCCAGAATTAGGGCTCAGAATTAGGGTTTCCTCGACCCCACTGTTTTACCACAATTCCAAGCCTCCTCTGCAGCCAAAATAAGCTCCTTCCCTGATTTCCAAGCTGATGCCATTCCTGCCCCATCCTGCTGAAGGAGAGGAGGAAACAAAAGGCAGCTGGAGGCTGCTGAAGTGCCCTAAGTCAGAACTGGTGGAGCATCCCAGGGATCCATCCCAGATACAGAGCAGGGATCTACCCAGCCTGGGCAACATTTGGATGAAGGACATGGAAGAGGCAATCCAGCAAAATGCTGTGCAGTTTTCATCCCACTGACTTTGGGGAGGCATCCTTTTACTGAGGGTGACCCCAATTTGGAGCATATAATCTGATTTTGGGTGGGAAATACTTGCCAGGGAAAGGGGAGAGCCCCAGCAGAGCAGCCTGGGAAATGGATGAAGAGGTTTTTTTTTTTTCCACCAGGGATGCCAGAAGTGATGTGTGGGCTTTGGGGAGCTCCTTTTGTCAGCTTCTTGGCATTTTTATGGAGAGTTTCATCAAAGCTGAGCAGCCAAAAGAGGGGATTTTTTTTTGTTGGTGGTTTGTTTTTGGTTTGTGACATTAAAAAATCTGCAACATTGGCAGGCTTTTACATAAGGAAAATATAAGAGGAAGATGGATGTTTCCAGCATTTTTCTTTTCTGATTTCAAAGGAAATCAATCAAATCTCGCTTCAGACAAGATTAGTTCTACCAGCTTCAATCGAGAGGCTTTTAGGAAGCCCTTGGCATTAATAATCAATAACAGCAGCCTACATTTTAATAGTCCTCATCATCCTGGGCAAACCAAGTAGCTTTTCCATCTAAGCTAAGCAAAATATTGAGGACACTTCAGCCATCAATAAAAGCAGGATCTCCTCCTTGGCAGGAACAGGCCTGACAGTGCTGACCAAGTTGGATTCAGGACAGAACAGAGGAAATATTTCTATTTCCCAGAAACACCAGGGCTTTTCATCTTCTTCCTCACAGGGCAGGAGGAAGAGCTGGTCCCCATCGCTGGGAGAGGTTTGGGTTGTGCCTCACTGAGATAACAATTTAATCTCTTTTAGAGCAGGTTTTTCAGGCATTCTGCAAGCTCAGCTCTCCTTGTGCTTTGGATTTTTGGTTGTATCAGCACAGAAATTGAGAATTGTGCTCTTGGAGATGTTTCCATCAAGAGTCAAACCAAAAATCCTGCCTGTCCCAGGCTCAGGAGAGAAGTGGAGATCCAGGCATGATCCTGGATCCTCAGTCCACCTCCATGCACTGCCTGAGCATGCTGGGTGGATGTGGAGCAGTGATGCTGCACAGGATGCTTGAGACACTGCCCTGGGATGTTTCACACAACTCCCAGCCCCATTCCAGGGGATCCCTGACTCCCCTCCTCCTCTAATATGCACCAGAGGGCATCCCAGAAATTCCCATTCCCTCCTCAAGTCCCAGCACAGACTGACCCTACAAGCCCCCTCCACTTGCAGGTTGTCCTTCCTCCCACCCAGAGCCTGGTGGGCACAGCTGAGGGGATGGTCCAGTCCCTTCCCTCTGCTCAATCCTTGCTGGTTTTCTCCTTTCCCAGCTGGAAATATTCCAGACAACTGCCCTGCAACCACTCAACTTCCCCATCAGGCCTGTGGCGTGGTGAGGATGAAGTTCTGGGAGCAAACTGATCACGGTGCAGTTCCTGTGCCAACACATGAGGGACAAGCCCAGGCCAGAAAATTCAGGCCCTTTGACAACCTCTTGGGACACAGCTTTTCCCTCCCTCCTTCCCAGGAAAGACAAAATGACATCAAAGTCAGGATGGTGTCCTTGGATATGGATCTGCTCCCTGGAGCAGTGACACTGGACAGAAGAGACGTGATGGAGGAGTGGAATCCATGGCAAGGATTTCTGGGGAAAGATCTCTCCTATTTGTGTGTTTGGAAAAGTCTTGCTCCAAGGGATGGGATGAGGTGGGCTGGGACTGGTTGGTTGGGAAAGGAGGGGAAGGAAATGGGAAGAGAAGGGGAAGAGGAAAAATAGGGAAGGGAAGGAGGAAAGGAAAAGGAAAGGGAAAAGGATTGCATGCATTGGGTTTCTGGGGACTTGGGATGGCATGGGGAGAATTGCTGATATGCTTGGCCAAGGAAAAATGAAAAGGGAAAGGGAAAAAGAGAAAAGGGAAAAAGCGAAAATGGAAAAAGGCAAAAGGGGAAAAGGAAACGGGAAGGGAAGGCAAGGCAAAATGAAAAGAAAAGAGAAAAGAAAGGAGGAGAAG
>JAYDZK010000202.1:69417474-69467813 GCA_034509185.1 Euphonia xanthogaster
TTTATTATAGGGTATTTTATAAATAAAATAACCTATATACCCTATTATATTTTATTTTATACATAAAATACCCTATAATAAAATACAAATTACAACTCAACAACAAGCACAACAAAGAAAAAGACAATAACAACAAAAAAACCCCCAATGCACATTTATGTGGCATTTTCCCTTGTTTAACAAGGAAGTGACTCCTCAGCTGTTAAAATAACTCAAAAAGCACCAAAAAATCAGTTTCAGACTTCAATAGCTGTGCAAGAGATCCCAAACATCACTTGTTACTGAGAAATACCAGGATCTCCTTAAATAGAATAAAATGCTTGAGAGCCCAGATAAGAGACAACTTGGAGAGAAGATTCTTCTGTGGACAACCAAAACCTCATCATTCCAAAGTTCTGAATCTAGGCCAGGAACTGGGAATAGCCAGAGAGATCAAGTTTTCCTCCAACAGGCTGTTTTCCACTGCAGTCATGGATTTCAGTGGCTTCTCAGTATCTGAGACCACACCAGTGATCCCCCACTAATGACAACATCAATCATCTTCCTCAAGCTGTTGGATGGATGGAAATGTGGCTTTGGGACATGGCTGAGTTCTGGATGGGACACCAAGCCATGCCTCACTCATTTCTGTTTGATTCTTGAATTTGCCCCCTGGCTACTGTCCCATCTCCTCTTTCTCCCTTCACTTCTTTAAAGAAAATTGGAGAAAATATATTAAATTTCTTCAAGTGCCTCATCTATTTAGAGAACCAAATCTTTGGGAAAAAGTAATTAACTACAGAGCTCATGGATCATGGTGCTGCCTTCTTGGCTGGAGGCCACAGAAACTACATGAAGGCAAAAGAAATCAGAGGAGGCAAAGCCAAGGGCAAATTTCCATGCTGTGCCAGGCAGCAGCATCTTCCCCTTGGCAGCAGGGCTGAGTATCCAGCTGCTGGGAAAAAAACTGCCCTGGAAAGAGAAATGAGTTAGCAACACAGAGGGTATAAACTCACAGCATCTTATTTAGTGAAAAGAAGACATATTTGCATATTTGTATCTAGCTCTGAGTACAAAATCAGGGTTTTTGACTGCATTCTCTCCACACTAATTGAGTTTTTATACCATGTCCAATACCTGAATTTGGCTGAGTGTGCCCCACGTTTTCTGTTCTGCACTGAGCTGCAATTCCCACAAGAGCCACTCATCCAGCACTGCTCACAGTTGGAATATTTACCAGCCACTCATCCAGGCACCCCAAGTGCCACCAGTGTGAAGGGCAGGTGAGGCAGTACTACCAGAGGAACAATAATTTCTGTGTTTTCCAAGCCTGTTTATCTTTTCAAATCCAGCCCAAATGGCTCTGCCATGATCCTGTTGAAAGCCACGGTAGCTCTAACATTTGCTTTGGTTTCAGGAAGGACTGGACCCATCTTCATCAGCCAAGGAAAACACCACAGCAGGTGGTGCAGATCAGCAAATTGGCAGCCCTGGACTTTGGGATCAGAGGCAAAATCTCTGGGACTGCAAGCTCAAAGTCAAGCAGATATCACGGGCACCATGCTGGCCTAAAAATAATCAACTTGGACTGGAAACTTGATCTGTTCCTTCCAAGGTCTTTTTATGGCCTCTCATGATATTCAAAGGACTGAGAGCATGAATGATTTAACTGGAGAATGATGGGCAGTGGCTGCTAATGAACCCCAAGGAAGAAATTAGTTAAATTTCTTAACAATTCTCTCTCGATTCTCTCTCTCTGTAGGATATTGTGGGGTTCTCCCACCTTAAAACATCTACTTTAAGTTTTAATGTGGCAATTTCACCCAACTGATCATTGACAGGGGCATCCAGCAGTGCAGGAGGTCTGGGAGGTCACCACAGCACTGGGTAAGAGATAAGGATCCCTCTCAGGAAAAGTTTCCAGCTCTGCTGGAAAATCAAACTGCCAAGTGATAAGGAACATTATCAAATACCACCTAGAGGTTTGGACTATGGCTTCTCAGGAAGATCAGGCATCTCACAGGCACTAAAAAGGAGAGGTTTTGCCTCCTGGGAAGCTGGAAGAAGAGCACTTGCCAGCCCAGAACTCTCTGCACAACTCTCAGCAGCAGTGAAATCCTGATTTCTCCTCAGGCCTCAGCAGCTGGTAAAAAACCCCTTGTTGTTACCCACTTCCAGGAGCTGCTTAGTCTGGAAAATGCAGAAAACCCTCCTGAACCACCCCCACTTCATGGGATAGTTGTGACTGGAAGGGACCTCTGGAGATCACCCAGCCCAATCCCCCTGGAGCAGGTGACACAGGAATGTGTCCAGGTGGGTTTGGAATGTCTCCAGAGAGGGAGACTCCAGGGCCTCCCTGGGCAGCTGCTCCCTACCCTCAACATAAAGAAATTCTTCCTTGTGTTGAGGTGGAACTTCTTGTGGTTTTGTTTGTGCCCTTTAGTCCTTGTCCTGTCACTGGGCACCCCTGGAAAGAGTCTGGCACCATCCTGGAGGTATTTATATGGATTGGTGAGATCCCCTCTCACTCTTCTCTTCTCCAGACTGAACAAGCCCAGCTCCCAGTTTCTCCTCTCCTCAGACTTCCAGCAACCCAAGCCTGAAGCCACAAGGCACTGGAGGCAGGGAAAAAAAGCCAGCCAAGCTTCCTACCTGATGGGGATCATCCCTATCATGATGAGGGGGAAGATCATCTTCATGTAAGGCAGGGGTGACATTCCAAAGCCACAGAGGATGAGGAGCTGCAGGACCTGCAGGCCTGTGAAATAGTGGATCTTCCTCTGGGGAACTCTGCGGATGTAATGGGTCGGAGGATAGGCAGTCTGGGAAGAGAAGAGCCACACGTTAGACATGCAGGAGCTGTGACAGCAGAATGGGCCTTTGGGACACCAGGGCTTGAGGGGAGTCATCCATTTATGCAATGCAGGGTCCTCAAAAGGTTCAGCAGCTGAACCTGGGATTTGTAGGGTTAATTCCAGTGCCTGAAACCACAGCCTGGGCAGCAAGACCCAGAGGAGGAGTGGGCATTGAGAGCCTGGAGAGAAGACAGGACACCCCTCAGGGCCAGGACTGCCTCTGGGAACATCTGGAGTGCAGTGTAATACCTTGGGAAGTGCAGTAACGAGATTCCCTGAGGAGGATTGGGATTGCCAGGGCTCCAGAGCCAGAGGTGGGAAGGAAAGCAGATGCATCCAGGTGTTGTTCCTGTCCATGGCTCCTCCACCTGACACCCAGCTCCTCATTATTTTATAGCCTTGCAAGGCTCCAGGCTTGCCCCTGGTGCTCCCATCTCTTGGCTGAACCCCTCAAGGGGTTCAGGAGATGAGGGAAGTGCGGGAAGAAGCTGTGCTCACACTGCAGGGATTTTCTCAGCTCCTATAAGCCACCCATTTTTGAGAAATAAGGAGGGAAAAATGACATTAACAGGCTAAGTATGGTGGTTTCTTTTGACAGTTCCTTGCTCATGTCTGAGCACAGGCTTTGACTCACTGTCTATACATCAATGAAGAGGATGAGCGACTGTCTGCTGGCACCAGCACAGCCTCAGTGGCTTTCAGATTGTGCCATGACTCATTAAAAGGTTTCCTCAAAAAGGAGTTTTCCATATTTGAGAATACTTTTTAATTTTGCATGCCAAAACCTGGAAAATTCCACACATAATTCCTACTGAAACCAGAAGTAATAAGTCACATACATCAGTAGCTGTTCAAAAATTGACATGACATGACAAATGTAATCTTTACCCCAATTTCACAGTTTTGACCTCTGGGGTGTAATACTGGAGATCCAGACAGATTAGCAGAGATGCAGAGCCAAATGTTGGGCTTATTTAGCCCTTGACCCTTGTTATATAAGAGAAGGTGAGCTGGAGGTTGCTCCAGGTACCACCTACACTCCCAAACAACACATTTTTAGCACCTGTAACAGAGACAGGTTTAAAAAAACATCTTCCAGGTTTGTTTTCAGCCCACATCACAGAGGTTTCAATAACACAAGTCATTTCATTTTAAGTTTAAAATCCCATCTTGCTGTATTTCACACAAAATGAAAGTATAAAACAGCACCAAAAAAATACCTGCCTGAAGCTTTGTTGGGGAAATCAAAGATCATAATTTCCTGATGTTGTGCTTATTATATTTCATATTATTATTTTTTTAATGCATGTACTCTGCAGATGGCACTGTCAAATTTGCAGGGATTCCCAATGAGGGGAGAGGAATGATGAGGGGGACTCCATCTTATCAGAAGGCTAATTAATGATTTTATTAGACTATATTATTCTATATTATATTGCACTATGTTACACTACATCTAAACTGAATCTGCCAAGCACTCAACTGCACAGAATCTCATGACTGTCACACACACACAGGCTTGGCCCTGACAGGCCAAGGAAACAAAACCTCATTACTTTAGGTAAACAATCTCCATATTGCATTCTGCTTTGGCACAAACATGGGCATAGCAAATAAGAATTGTTTTTCCTTTCTCTGAGGTTCAGAGAATGTGAAACCCAGAAATATTATTGGGAAGAATTGTGCCTGGCTTTTCTCTGGGAAGAGAAATGTGGCGACACGACAGCACGTGGGGGGCATTTAAAACTCCCCCCAAAAAACCTTCACAAAAAAATCTCACACTGATAGCTTGAGCAGCTGGGTTGCAAACACAGCTGCAGGTACCTGTTCCTTGAGCAGCAGAGCCACCCTTTCAAAGAGCTGGTTGCCATCGATGGAGGTCAGGGCGATGTAGAGGAAGAGGCCGAAGAGCACCGGCTTCGGGATCCACTGCAGGGGGAACGGGAGCAGCAGCAGCGACAGCCCCACCAGGAAATTGGCCATCAGACTGGTCAGCCTTGTCTCCTTCACACTCACGATCCTGGCAGCAGGAAAAGAGGGGTTAGGGGATGGGAGAACACCCCTAGATCCATATTTATCCCAGTGGTTGCTCCATGGAGCACACGTGCCACCAGGGAAAGGGAAACTCATCCCCACCACTGAAATCAGCACTTCTGGCCCTGTGCTGACACTGAGGAGGCAGAGCCTGGCTGGAGCCAGGCCAGGCACTTAATCCACAGCTCAAACAGAGCGGCTGGAAAAGTGCCAAATTCCCCTTCTGTAAAGCTCTACAGATCCTATCCTGAGCTAAATTGCCCTCGAAACTGATTCTGTTTAGCACAATGCAGAAAAGAAAAAAAACAAACCAGCCAAGAATCCTCTTTCTGGTCAGTAATCCTTCCCTTGCTTTACCCTGGGCACATGCAACTGGCTTCTCTCTCAAAGAAAACTCATTGACTTCTCCAGGATATAAGGAACGTCTTGGAGGGAAGAAAAAAAACAACAAAACAAACAAAAAAAACAAACAGAAAGTCAGCAGTCTCCTCCTGAGAGCGAGTCAGCATTTCTGATGGATATGAGGATCTCCCTGTTTACAGGGGAGGGAATGCTGACAGCACCACACAGGGATTCTATCCTGCTGTGGGCAACTGCCTATTACCATGCTGAACATGCCATTAATTAATGCAAATTTTCCAGAGCTGACAGGCCACAGATTGAGCTTTTTTGAGGGGAAGACTGACAGGAAAGCAGGCAGCAGCTTTAGCAACCTGCTTGAGGGGAGGCTGCTGTGTTTTCTGTGCACTTCAGCTAAACCTGTGAGCATCTCCTCCCAGTCTGAATAAAATTAGCAGAAACAATAGGAGGAAAGGAAACCCACATCTGTCAAGACTACTTACAAGGCAAGAAAAAGAGGATTCCTATTTTTTTTAAGAAGATAAATCCAACAATTCAGTGGATCAGCCAGTGAATAAATCCCCGTTATAAGGGAAAATTTTTGTCCATGGGCTGTTTTGGTGTCATTTAGTGACCTCATTCCCTGGATGAGACCCCTCAAATTCTGAATTAACCCTGTACACAAATTTCTCTGGGGATTAACACCAAAGATCTACCAGAACACACCTCCCTCCTTTGCACATGCACTGCTGGGACTTCTTAATCCCTTCTGTCCTGAAGAAGACTGAATGATTGCAATATTAACTTGAAGAGTTTTACTAAGAAGGAAGGTCAGGTTGAACTTCAAATCTGTTTATACCTTCAAGGAGCAAAAGGGGATGAAGGAGCCTTCAACACCTGTATTTGGAGAGGGAGGGAAAGGGTGACAGCCCAAAGCTTGCTCTGAGGATTTGGACAACAAGGCAGAATTAACACCAGCAGTCATGAGACCTAAGGAACAGCAGGTACCACAAACAGCACACAAAATCCTGAGAACAACCCTGGAATTCTTCTGTGAGTAGTGGGGCAGGTCCTACAAACAATCCAGGATTACCAGGACAGGATGCACAGAGGTGTTAACCTTTAAGTAGCCTTCCAACAGGTTTAAACCACAGCTTTTCACCTTCCAAAGAGATTTTTTTGGATTCTCTTGCAAGTCTCCTACATCCAAGGGGTCCCTGCCAGTGCCTAGAGAAGCTGAGGGAGAGCAGAGTGCTCCATTCTTGCCAGCTCTGGTGGAACTGGGACATCACCTAAATGGAAAAAGTTTGGCATTTTTCCCACTGCCTCCAGGTCTGGATCACCACAGAAATGCTGGAGATGAACAAAGCCAAGCAGCTTAAAGTGCAACTGAAGTGCTGTGCCAGAGTAATTCCAGTCTGGCCACTCCAGAGCTGCCAGAACCACCATGAGCCTCCATGGTGGCTCAGAGAATCAGGAGTTTAAGGATGCACTGATTTAACCTCATCCAGGTACAGCAAGAGCTCCTCCAGCACCAGGTCAGCCACAGAGGAAGAATTTCTGCTGTTCCACACAGAGATCTCTCCTCCTGCTGCAGAGGCTCCTGCCCTGCAAGCACACACAAGTCTGCAAGGGAAGCCATGCAAGTGGAAGAGCTCAGGACACAAAAAGAGCTACAAAATCCCATTTCCATCAGACCCAAGGCTCCAAGAACAAGCTCAGAGTGGCAGCCCTCGGGTAAGAGATTTCTGAAATTCATGGAATTTTCTGCAGCCATCTCTTAGGGATGCAGCAATCACAGCACTGTGTTTGATCACAGGCAAGATGTACTGCAACTGCTGCCAGCTCCTGCTAATGCCATTTATTAGTTTGGAATATTTTATCAGAACATAGCTAAAATTGCTCATAATTGGCCAAACATGATATTTTTAAAACTGATGTTCCCAGCCTTAGATTGGTCTTCTGCTAATTCCAGCACCTCATTCCCAGAATAAGAACATCACAGTCACATTAAGTCAACAGAGGAATCCTTGATGTCCATGTGTTCAAAATCTGGTTTGGCCCTTGAGGAAACAGCTCCAGAAAGTCTGTGCTCTGATGGAAATAAGGTAATTAATGGAGATTAAAGAGCATAATCCAAGCTCATTTCTCCCAAATCCTCTAAATATGGCTAGCATGGGATTAGCCATTCCTGAACTTCTCCAAGTAAGCAGCAAGAGCCTGTTTGCAGATTGCCACAGGAAACTGAAATCGTTTCTCTACAGGGGAGAAGAAAATTTTGCTTTCAGTGTGACAGATCTTTATCCTTGTTTATATCATCATCCTGTGGGAGCTTTGATTTGAGTGCAGGGAAGGAGCCTGCCAAGGGAGACAGAGTTGATTTTCTAATTGAGCTTCATTTCTTTTTCAGCAGAGCTGGCTAAGAGGGGAAAAAAAAAAGAAAAGAAAAAAAAAAAGACTACATTGCTTGGAGCCTCCTGTTCTAGCCCCAGTGATTTGCAGAGAACAAAAACCTTAGGTCTCAAAGGGAGTTCAAAGCACTAGGAAACCCTCATTCCCTTTTTCACTCCCAAAATCCAGTTCCCAGCACCAATTTGCCTCTGGCAGAGCAGAGCTGTGCCACGAGGGAACACCCTCAGGGAGATCAGGGCAGCCCCCAGCCCTTCCAGGATAATCCCTGGAGCTGTATCTAGGTCAGAGTGGCCAAAAAGGCCTCTCTGATGCTTTTTTTGGGGGGGCAGCTGGATGAAGGAGGAGAGGAGAAGTGCAGGAATTAGTCCTTAGTTCAGGCAGGGGACTTGACTTTGTTACAGCAAAGGCAGAATACAGAACCATGACAGTGGAAAAACAGGAAAAAGAGGCACTTGGATATTCAAAGTGACAACAGCAGACACAGGAGGGAGGTTTGGCACACGGGTTTCAAAGTGTGAGTTCTGCATCTCTCAAAGAAACAGAGTGGAGGTATCCCAGAGCAGATCATGGACACAAGAAGCAAGGGCATGGATTAAAACCCTACAGAACTCAAATTTCAAAGTTGATTTTTTTTTTCTTTAAATAGGGTTCAGCATTTATTCAAGAGAGATACATTTGTGGAAACAACCAATAGCAACATATCCTAATAGGAATACAAACCCAAGGGGCTGATCTCCCAGGAAAAGATCTGTGGAAGAGTTACAGGGAGCAGCAGAACTCAGCAATTTCCAGATGTGGAAGGTGAAATCTGCCCATCCCTGACCCAAAAATCAGCTGTGCCTGGCTGGGCTGGGCCATTTGGCACCAAAACAAGCAGGAAGGGAAGACTGAGATTAAGACAGACCCACTCCATCCCCCAAAGACAATGATCACTTAGCCTCACTTTTGATAAGTGGCAGTGCAGAAAATGGAAACCAAGGCAGGATAATTAAAACTAATGGTATGTGAGTGGAAATTACCACTCCTGTGGTAAAAGCACTCAACTGCAACAGACTGAGATCAAACGGGCCAGATCTGCTCCAGAGCAGAGATTGTTTCATGACAAAAAGGTTTTTAATTTTTTTTTAATAGGTCTGTGATAAGAATGTGTTGCTCAACTCAGAGCAGCAGAAGAGTTGGTCTTAAATAGAAACCCATGACCCAGCCATGGCTTCACACTTGTTTTTGTTTAAAACCCAGAGAATTTAAGCATCTCCTTCCCAAAATGTGGTGGGAAATGTTATGGGAGCTCTGAAATAATGGTGCATTTTTCCTCCCCTTCGTAATAACCACCAGACAGGTTTCAGGCAGTGAATCAGCTTTGGATTCTTTCTGGGGGAAGCATCCGGAGGGATCCGGCCAAAGCATCTCCTCAGCTTTCCACAAGGCTGAAACTGCAAATGGCCTTGGCTGACTTTTCCAGAGGAGAATGTGCAATGGAGCGGGTGGGATCCCTGTAGGATGCTGCCACTGCCCAGAGCATCAACTTGAGTGCTTGAGTGAAGGGGATGAAGCCAAATCAAGGCTCGTTGGGTGCATCTTTCCATCACTTTCCCATCTGGAATACAACACCCAACACCCCAACCACGCAAACCCACTGTTCCCAAAGGATTGGGAAGGCACAGAAATGAATCCAAAGGGCTCAGAAATGAATCCAAAGAGCTCTACTTACGTCTCATAGATGTGTCCACTCTCCACCCTCTCCTCCACGTAGGCCAGGGCCCGGACGTGCATGGGGGAATGCGGGAAAGCCGCGTGGATCCAGGGCAGGCCGAACACCGACAGCCCCGTGTTGATCAGTGCCACCAGCAGCAGGTCCCAGTGATAGGCTGTGCCCTTCACCAACCTGCAACGAGGTGTTGGGGACAGCAGTTACACCCTACAGGCTGCCTCTGTTGAACACTCAAGCTCTAACACACACACACACACACAGATTTCACACCTCTGGATTTATCGCGTGCACGGTGTGAACACTAAAGAAGTGAAATGGGATGGTTTGCTCCCCAAAGTTGTTGTCATCTGGACAGAACAATGCTCAGCAGAAAGGCAGCCCACTGAAGTAACAGCCCATGGAAATTTCATCAGCATTTTTCTCCTACATTTATTGCAGAGTCTACACAGAATCCATGTGTGTGTTTGCTCGCAGAGTCATTTGTTGTCAAAGTACTGACACTCAAGTTTCTTGTTAGTAAGAACAAGAAACTGATCTCTCTCCTTCCCCACGAGCAGAACACGTGCTTGGTATGCTGCAGTAATCCCCTAATTATGCAATTGCTACTGCATGATAAGAAAATGGGACAGGAATTCATTAAACTTCAGCTCCTCCTCGGTAGTCACAGAATTGTGGAATGGATCACAGAATGGTTTGGGTTGGAAGGAACCTTAAAGATCATCCAGTTCCAACCTCCTGCCATGGTCAAGGACACCTTCCACTATCCCAGGTTACTCCAAACCCCATCCTTCCTCTCCTTGGACACCTCTACGGGGGACAGCCAGAGCTTCTCTGGGCACCACATTCCAAAAGGTTGGTAGCCAGCCAAGGAGATTTGGTCCTAAGTTCATCAAATGCTACAGAGCCTCCCTGTTTTATTTTTCAGGGAAAAATGAGGAATCTGACAGCCTTCACTGAGGAGTATGAGCACACCCACTTTGCCAGGACTGTGCAGAAAGCAGCACCAAGACTGAACTCACATCTACTTTAACCATTTTTATCAAGGTCTGTCCCTTCCCTGAATACTCCTGTCTTGTATCAACTGCTGAGATATTATGAGTAAAGTTCAGAAAAAAAGCTGGGGAAGGATTCAGCTCTCAGACTTTAAGCCCTCACTGAAAGGTCTAAGGCTTTATCTTCTGCCACTGGAGCACTTGACATCCTCACACAATGCAAGGGATCAGCTGAATTCTCTGTGGGCACCACCAGCTGGAAAGGGAGCATCATTTAGATGTGTCAATGCCACCCAAACAAGCTCCACTGAACACCTCAGCACAGACTTGGAGCCACCCATGATACTCCTGGACACAGGGCACATGGAGCTGGGAGAGTTGAGCCAGCACATGAAGATCAAAGCCATTGTTTGGGCAGCAGAAATCTGGGGTGGGGCTTGTTTTGGGACAAAGCCTGGTCCCACTGGGAGTGTCCCACTCCCCTGACTGAGGAGGCTGTGGGGTGAGTGGGTCAGGTAGGTGTCTACCCTGCAGTGCCTCTGGAAGGTGCTGGCAGGAAGGGTGGGATTGCAAACGCGCTTCCTGCGTTGGCTCACGCGTTGGAAACACGGCCCCTGCTCACGTGCTGCTTTCTCTGAGCAAAGGCACCTTCAGCACCCTCAGGGTCATTGTTTGTTGTCCTCCCCATTCTTTTCAGAAGGCTTTAAGGACATCAACCTGTTGGAACGAATCCAGAGGAGGCCACTAAGATTATCAGAGGGATGGAGCACCTCTGCTGTGAGGAAAGGCTGAGAGAATTGGGATTGTTCAGCCTGGAGAAGAAAAAGCTTTGGGGTGACCTCATTGTGGCCTTCCAGGACCTGAAGGAAGCTACAAGAATGATGGGGAATGATTTTACAAGGGCCTGCAGTAACAGGACAAGGGGGAATGGACTCAAAGAGACAAAGAGTAGATTTAGATGAGATATCAGAAAATAATCCTTCCCTGTACGGGTGGTGAGGCCCTGGCACAGGGTGCCCAGAGAAGCTGTGGCTGCCCCTGGATCCCTGGAAGTGTCCAAGGCCACGCTGGATGGGGCTTGGAGCAACTGGGATAGTGCAAAGTGTCTGTGATGGCACCACAAACACATGGTGTCAAGTCCTAGTTTTTACATCTCTAAAAATCCCTGCCTCAACACCTGAACACCTCAGCCCTGTACTGAGGTGCTCTGAAAAACACTCTGAAAAACTCCAAAGAATATTTTAAATTCCTTAAAGACATTCTAGTGGAAAAATATCAAAAGTGTAGAAGAAATTCATCTTAGCCAAGAGATGACCCACTTACATACAGATTTATGCAACACTTAAAGGGATATAATAGAGATAAGAGGTGGTCAAAGGAAACTAAATTAGTGTAGCTGAATTTGAGCTTGTCTCCTCTCTCCTAATACTGTGTCACTCCAGCTACAACATGGAGAATGCTAATGGATATTATGCAAGGAGAGAACCCTCCCACGCATCACATTAGCAAAAAGCCCTCAGAGACGTGGTAGTTTCCCTGGAAAAAAAGTCATCCACGTTCATTCTTGACATCACATCTGATTGCAGTTGGCACAAAAACATCAGAGGGAATATTTTAATAGTGCAACATCTCGAGTTTGCATAGAAGTGAGACTTATCAGACATTGGACATATTGTTTCATTGCACTTCCACCTTTTTTTCAGTTGGAATTTATCAGCTCCAAACACTCCTGATGCTCAGCTGCAGCACGCTGTGCTACAGCATTTATGTAGGTCATTGACTTCTCATTTGCAACAAATTCTCTGTACTGCAAGAGCAGTGCAAGTGTCTCACATGTGTCAGACACTCCCTAAAATATCTTGAGGTGCATCCAAAGACCTCGAACTGTACAAAACATCCGTTTCACATTCACTACGCCACCTCTTGTCTCCCAAACTTTTCCTGAAAAATGCCCTGAGAGTTTTAGGAGACACACAGTGGTACTGGGCAGAGAGTAAAGAAGAAACAGGTTGAGGTGATGAGCTCATGGAGGATTTGTGGTTTTGGTCACTGCCACAACAACAGGCTTTGGGGATGGTGAGGAGTTAAGCAGCAGAGTTACCTCCACATGTGACAACAGGAATTCCTAAAAACACATCCTGAATACATTTCTGATGTTCAGAGAAGCTTTGGGCCAGCAGTGGTGGTGACAGACCCAGGGACATCTCTCCACAGAGGGAAAAGCAGCACCACAGGCGTTACCTGTTCTCTGGGGCGTTGGTGAGGGACGCAACGATGTTCTGCTCGATGAAGAAAAGCATGGAGAGGAGAAATCCCAGCCCCATGGCACTCATCACCGACCCAATGGACAGGGACTGCACAGGGGCCAGCACAAACAAGCTGTCAGAGGCGTTGTAGTTAAATTTGGACACTGCAAAGAGGAGGGGAAGGATGTTAGGAGGCACCTTCTTGTCCAACCATCAACGTTTTACCCACACCACGAAGTACTGGGAAGCAAGCAGGAAAGCAGGCGTGATGCTCTGGCATGTGGGAGCCTGGAGGCCATGGAAGATGGGTCCATCTGGCTGGTTTGGTTTATTTTTTTCCTCCATCCACTTACAGCTTGGCTGCCATCCTGATAGGACAGACCACTGCTAGTCCTAGCGAGGCATTAGAGATATTGGAGCAAAACAAAACAGGAAAACTTGTTTTCCACAGATGCAACATGTTTTTAGATGAGGAAGCCTTATTTCTAACCAGCACCATAATGCTCAGTTCATCAACCCACAGAGACATTTGAGAACTTCCTCATCTCCAACAAGCTGTGCAAGGCATTTTAGTATAAAATCTAAATCAAAACTGCTGCTGTTGGAAGCAATCCATGGCTAGGGATAAATCACACATGGCCACGCATCATTCTGCAATCCAACTGGATGGAATGGCCATCACAATAAAAAAAAAAGCCATTTTTTATTTGTTTCCATACATTTCCTCACATCACCCGCTCACGTCACTGCAGGACAATGCAATTCCTGTCCCCATTATCACTTCCTGATATGGAAAAGTTGATCTATCTGGCCAATGAATGGTGTCTCATTTTTAGATTTCCTTGTGTTACTTAGAGCTGCCCAGATGCTCTGCACCATTTCACCTAAATTAGGAAAACAAACTGGAGACAAACAGGACAAACCGAGATGACCAACTCCATGTTGATATGACTGGCAACAACCCTTCCTGCCTGCTGATTACTCTGCCCTTTGTTCTTTGCCAGAAATTGTTCATCTCCCTTATTGTGACACACACCTCAAACTCATTGAAAAGACACATCTGGATATTTTTTCTTGCCCCAGCCTCATTTAATCGGGGTTTTGAATGACATAAATCTAATGGTGAGGAAATCTGAGCTCTTGGTGGGAGGTACACACGGTATTTGTGAAATTATATGGAAGAACTTTATTAGCAAAACCCTACAGGGATTTCACTTCTCTCTTTCAGAAACCCCAGTATTCCAGAGAACAAAACCAGAACTTACTTTCAATTTCATTGAAGATAAAGGAACCCACAACAGAGAAGGTCAAGACTGAAATGGGTAAGGCACAGTCGGACAGAATTTCACGTACTCTCGCGTGCAAATATGGGCTGAAAGAGACAAAAAATTCCCATCAGCACCCCACTGTCAGGACAATCACTCAATCCAGACAACATTTAATGCTTTAGAAGTGAAAATTCAGTCCCATCTTGCAATGCTGAAGAGATACTTGGAGTGATGAATTAGTCGTTCACTCAGCCTTAAATCTTCTGGAGCCTACAGCTTTTGAAGGTTGATGAGTGCAGAAGCAAAACACAAAGAAACAAGAAAATAAGATGCAAGGTAGAAAAAAAAAAAGGCCTTCAAGCACCAATTTGTGTCTCATTTCCACTTTACTTTAATTGCTTCCTGCATCTCAAATGAAGAGTTTTAAGAGCAATAGGAGCAAGCCCCAAATTAGAGCCGATGTTTGACTCCCAGGAGCACACTGAAGGTACATTCCCAGTAGACCTTCCTGCACCATCAGGAATTTTTGCCCAGCAAAATGGTTCAATGCCTGTTTGGAGGGAGATACAGGGATCCCAACTGGGAACCCAAAGCTTTTTTAGAAAGTCACTTGTGAGGCCAAACCAAGGATGGAAGGACATCATCCAGTGAGCGAACATTTTGTTCTGCTGGGAATATTTTCCAGGTAGCCCTGGCAAGTTCATCTCTGCCTTTGGCTTCTGCCTGATTTTCCTGGGTTGCAAAATTGGTGAGGTCACACCTTGAGTGCTCTGTCCACTTCTGGGCCCCTCAGTTTAGGAAGGACGTTGAGATACTTGAGTGTGTCCAGAGGGGGCAATGAGGCTGGTGAGGGGCTGGGAACACAAACCCTGTGAGGAATCACTGAGGGAGCTGGGGGTGCTCAGCCTGGAGAAAAGGAGACTCAGAAGCGACCTTATCACTCTCTACAACTTCTTAAAAGGTGGTTGTAGTCAGGTGGGGTTGGTCTCTTTCTGCAGCAGCACTGACAGAACCAGAGGACACAGCCTCAAGCTGCATAAAGGGAAATACAGGTTGGATATCAGGAAAAGTTTTTCACAGAAAGAGTGATAAAGTTCTGGAATGGCCTGCCTGGGGAGGTGGTGGAGTCACCTTCCCTGGATGTGTTTCAAAGAAGACTGAATTTGGCACTCAGGGCCAGGGTTTAGTTGAGGTGTTGGGGCTGGGTTGGACTGGATGATCTTGAAGGTCTTTTCCAACCCGGTCATTCTGCGAATTAAGATCTAAGCTGTTAATGACTCCCTCAGAGAGAACAAGAAATAATCAGCAGTCTGAGCTCTAAACAACTCACCTTTTCTTGAACTGATAGAGGGTATGGCCGAGCCAGAGGGTTCCCAACATCAACATGAGGCTGAGGACGGCGGTCTCACGCCCGTAGTGCCCATCGTGAGTGCAAGTCTGGTTCTCGCCCACCGAGGAGTTCATCAAGAAGCTGGTGTTGATGCCAAGGCCTGGGATAGCATCAGCCTGGGATTTCCCATCTCCTGTGTGCTCATGGTGGTAATATTTCTTAAAAACTGCACAAACAACCAACAGGCAAGCGTTAGGAGAGGACAATCAAAGCAAGTAAAATAAAGTGGGTTTCTTGCTCGATCACAAAGTATTAACGCCATGCTTCGCCAGCTCTGCCTCTCAAGCCTGCAAAAAGAAATCAGAGCTGTTGCTCTTAGGAAGCCAGTGCTTCACAAATTGATTTTTTCACTTATTTTAACAAGTAAGAGTTAGATTAATCTATAAAGCACCACTGTAAGGACTTCCAGTGCTAATTATGTGGTTTTGTTCCCAACACTGGAAGCACTGCTGTTAGATACACATATAAATATTTCTATCTAGACACCTGCTTTCAGCAGCCTGGCAAACAAATTCCATCAGGATTCATTGGAAACACTAAGAGCAGCCAGGCTGCACAGATCCTTAAGTGGATTACACAGTGTACACTAATTACTTTTCTTCCAAGGCTAGTCCAGATTTTAGAGGTAAGTGTTGATATGCAAAACCTGGCAGAACATTTAAATTTGCAATGCAAATTAGAGTTACAGGCCTGAAGTAAACTTGCACAAGCAAAACACCCAGTAAAGCCTCTGGAACTGTCCATAAATGTTTCAGATCAGCTCAAAGGCATTTATATAAGGAATGGACAGCTGTCAAGACCCTCTTGCTCTTGAGCATTTACTGTGTTCCCATTTCTATGCCACTGGCTGGTTCCAAGTGTATAAATATGTTTTTGGGATCATTTAACCTCTTTGAGGGAAGAAGAGCCTGAAGGAGCAAGTAAAACCAGAAGATGGGAGTTGGGCTTTGCAGCCTCAGTGTTCCCACAATATCTGCTCAAATGGCAACATGGAGCATCCACACTTCCCTGTACCCATGGGAAATACAGGAGCATGGAAACCACCATGCCAGAGCTTTGCAGTCCCACTGCCTTTCTTCATTTTAGTCAAAATACCCCTTCAAACTTTGCCTAGAGAATTTCAGGGCAAGACCATCCTCTCTAGGCAAAACCACAACCACCTGAAGCTTAGGTTAAAATGCACTTCCTAACATTTCCCTCACCCTCAAATAATTATCTGGGTTCTGAAAGCCTCAAACACTTCAGCTTTTCCATCTGCATCCCGTGGCCACAGGGAAAACGGAAGACAAACTTTTTCCATCCTGTGGCCACAGGGAAAGCAGGGAAGACAAACTATTTCTGAATATTTGAGAAGAAACTTTGAATGTTCTTGTGCAGCACAACCAGTATTTGCAACCACCCTGAGTGTGGCTGAAGCCCAGGTTGTGTTACTGCTGGTTTGGAGCTCACCTCAGTATAAAATATCCCGATTTCAACTAAGGAGCCATTTGAAATGCAGTAATGATCTTTCCTGCACCATCTTTGGAAGGATTTAAAGGTGCTTTAAAAGGAGTCTGGGCATTCCACAAGTGGATGAGGCCAGCATGGCACGTAGGCCACAAGAGAGAAGACTGCCTCCCATTCAATACATCTACACGTAAATTTAAACATCACAGAAAGTTTACAGTTCAAAATTTAACCTCTCAAACTGCCCTAAGAGCAGCCAGGAGCGAGGAGATCACCTTAAAGCTCCAGAAAGGTTCCCCCAGTGAGGAGCAATCCCATCCTGACCCCGGTCCAGAAAGGTTCCCCATCGCGTGCTATGGAAGAGGCTCTGCTCTCCTTTATTCCCTCCCTCCGTGCTCCAGCTGCCTCAGCCCTGGCAGGACACACACACACCTGCTCTGAAAACAGGTAAAAAAAAAATCCTGGGTCCCAGGGCACTGCCATGACCCACAGCCTGGCACAGAACGGGTTGTTAGAAGATTTGGACTTTCCGGCTCTGAACGCCAAAGGACGCTTTTGTCCTGACAAAAATGATTCTGGCAGCATTTCCTGGGAATTCACAGCTGGCCAGGGAGAAAAGCCTGCTCACCCTAAGTGCTACTGGGTCCTAGAGACACATCTGAACATCAGAGAAACCAGCAGCACAAACAAGCCAGGAGCTACAGAGAATGTGTTTGCATTCCTCTGGATTAAGATTTGGACAGGAATGAGTAACAAACAAATGGCTTTGTTTTGGGTCTTGTAGATTTTCTCAAGCTCCCACAGACAGCTATATGGCAATAACATGTTTAGGGCTGGGATATATTGCAATAATATATTTGGGGCTGATCTTTGGTGCTCAGCTTGACTGCATCATTCCACACTCCATCTCTGAGGCTGCAATTCTATTTATATGCACCAACCCAGGCAGGACTGCTCCAGTCCCTCCTGGATAGAGGAAAAAACCTTGCCTTACTCTTGTATTTTAATTCAAGCAACAAGAACACACCAAGACAGAGAGTGGAAGCATTCATGCCATATCACCTTGCTGGGAAGGATTTGATTCCTGAACATTTCTCGTTTGTTTTCACACCAGAGCACAGTGAACCTCGCTGCCATCATCCAGAGAGAGCAACAGAGCTCGGGGTGCCCTGGCTGAAACCAAGCCCTTCTCAGCCTCCAACAACATGAGCTGGCTTTGTTTTCCTCTGCCTGCTCACCACCATTTCCTGCTCAGTGCAGATGTCAAGATCAAACAAACAAAGCCTCGGTGGCCGGGCCAGGCAGTGAAAACAAAGTGTCACCGGGACCTCGTGGCTTTGGGTCCCTTCCCCTCCTTTCCTGCATGTGTACCTTGCACAGAATCAAGGCTATGAACAGGCTGAGAAAACATCTGGGAAGAGGTGGCATTGTCCCCTGGCACTCAGGAAGCCCAGAGCTGGTGCCAGCAGGATAAGGCACTAACAGTTCACATTTAAACAGCACAGAGAAAATATCAGCTTTCACTTCCTACCGAAGTGAAACTCAACTAAAATTTTGAGTGGGAGGAGGAGGCAGCAGCAGTGAACCATCACCCTCTCAAAAACAGGCAGGGAAGAACAAAGATGAGCCTGTGGCCACGAGTTGCACTGGTGACGTGTTTTTAAATATGGGCTCTAAGAGGGTTAAGGGTAAAGTCTGTGCCTGCCAGCACCAGGGCCCTCCTGCATCTGGAAACAGCTTTGGTTCCACCTGTGGATGCCCTGAACACTCCCAGGTGCAGCTGAAGCCAACATGAGCTGGCAAAGGAGAGTTGGTGTGACTTTATTACCATCATTCCTACAAATTCATCCCTTCACAAGTACAAAGAACTTCCAACTGGTTTACTAATCACACATAAATCACAGACTGTGTTGGCTTGGAAGGGACCTTTAAGATCATCTTGTTCCACCCCCTGCCATGTGCAGGGACACTTCCACTAGCCCAGGGTGCTCCAAGCCCCATCCAAGCTGGCCTTGCACACTTCCAGGGATCCAGGGGCAGCCATAGCTTCTCTGGGCATTCTGTGCCAGGGCCTCCCCACCCTCACAGGGAAGATTTTTCTCCTAAATATCCAATCTAAACCTGGTTTCTGTCAGTAAGGCCACTGCCCCTTGTCTTACAGCATCTTCTCCTGTTCCCACTGCAATACTCCAAGGATTTTCCTGCATATTCCTGAAAGTCTGGCAGACAAGACCAGTGGATGCTTCCTGCAATTTAACCTCTGCTATGGGAGATCAGCTCTGGGCTACAGAAACTTTGTGAATATTTGCTAATTTTTACAGAGCAGTTGAATGTTCTGTTGAGGACCACCTGGAGAATGTCCCATGCCTCCAGGACAGGGCACTGACAGCACACACTCAGCACAGCTCACGGTGTAAACAACTGTCCCATAAAACCTCTGCCTCACCAAGCTCTAAGCAGGATATTTAAAAGATGCAGGTGTTCTACAGAGAAAAAAAAACACCCTCTGATTGCACAATCAAAGCACACAAGGCAATTAAGGATTCCCAGCCAAGCGAGAAAGTTTCTCACTACAAATTGCTCTGCTGTGTCAAATCTCTTGGAAAGCATTCCCTTGCAAGCCTGAGTGTCTTAAAAACAAGGAGTGTGCTTGGGTGTATCCTGAAGGATTTCAAAGGATAGCCCAAACTTTGGGATGCTGGACAACAGGCCATAAAAATCAAGGAATTGTCCAAGTCCTCACTGGGATGAACAGAAATGCTGCCACCCACAAGGTATTTCTGCTACCACAATTCACCTTCTCAAATACCTCCTGCCAATCCCTGTGGGGAGGGAGAGAAGTGTCAGAGGAATCCATTAAACCCCAAGGCTCTCCAAGGAGATTTAGAATTTAACCCAGAAATGGGAAAACCACGTGGCTGGAAAGGGCAGAGGAGCTTTAGGAAGGTGCTGGAGGCACTGCAGTCCTTGTACTGCCATTAAAGAAGGGTTTTAGATGTCAGGGAAAACCATGAAATCCCAACCCATCTTTCAACTCCCCTCCACAGAGTCTGAATAATGTGTCAAGGAATAAGGACTCCAAACACTGCATTTAAATTGGGCTTTTTTTTTTTTTTTTTTTTTTTTTTTTTTTTTTTTTTTGCCAGGACCATTCAAAACCAAACTGGAATCAGGAGAAAACTCTCACATCAATAACATAATGGTTTCTCCATTTGGTGAAAATTTAGAAACCAATTCAGTCTCAAACAACAGAAATTAGAGCAGCGAAAAATTCTGCACACCCAGGTAAACTGCTGACAAAGGGCTGCTTTCATCTCACACACACTGATTTTCTTCTTTTCCCTAAAGACTTTGAACACAGAACAAGCAAACATCACACATTTTTGCAGCACTGTTGCAAGACTTACCTTTAACAATGCCTTTGATGGCATCAAGCACAAATGTGATGGATATAAAAAGTGCAATTATTTCTTCTGTTGACCTGTGGAAAAAGCCCAGGAATTAATAGAGCTGCATTCAACTCTGCTCAAAGAAAAATCAGCATATTCATCAATTTACATGAAAATATACCAATTTGAGTTAGGCTCCAACTTAGAAACAAAACCCAGTAAATCAGAGAACTTGTTTCAAGCTGGAACAATAAGCCAAAATGATACTTTCCTCATGTCACAAAATACATTTTGCAGCAAGTTCATAATTAAGGAGCTTGTGGAATGTGTAATTTTTTCCATTTGAAGAATAATCTGATTAAAATATGACTTCTTGAAAATAGCTACCTTTTAAAGAGCTTCATCAGGAGGCTGACATTAAAGAGGGAGTAGATCACAAGGAAAAAGCTGTTCCAGAGTCCAATCCAGGCATAGAAAGCACTGAAATCCAAGTTGTAGTCATCACAGATTCCTTGGATGACTGCAAAAGTGAAGCATTCATGTGTCACAATCAACTCCTGTCACTGCCACCCAGTGATTCCCATCTGCTCCAGGCCAAAAAGAACCAATCCCAAGACTTTATCCCAACGCGTTTATTACAGATACCATTAAATCCATATTCCTGCACTTCCACTGGATCAACACAAACTGTTCTCCCCTTCCATCATGAGAAACAGGGAGAGACACTTGGAAAAATATTCCACCCATAGGGCTCAAAGCATTTTTCCTTCGGATTGAGGCCACAAAAGCAGCTGGAATTTGCTCTCAGTGACATTTTGGGATGCTGTTGAGCAAGGGGTGTCACAGATGCTCTTTCCAGCTGGTCACAGCCCATCCTCTGATTATCCCCACAGATACTGAGCTTGTTCCTCTGGCTGATCTCTGGTTCATTGAGATCAGCTTGCAGTACCTCTAAAGCTGCTGATCATACTTTAAAATATTGATAAGAAAAATCCAAAACTCAACAAACCCAAAAAGCTTTGTCTCAAGCTGGTTAAAATCAGCCACATGAGAAAACCATTACTTAAACAGATTTCCTCATTGAAGCTGAAGAAACGATTATTTTCATGAAGTTTTTTCTCTGCAAAATGATTTCTTCAGAAGAACAATTTGAACTAAACCAGGAACTGGTCTTGATGATCCCTGTGGGTCCCTTCCAACTTAGGATGTTCTGATTCTGATGGTGATGGAAAGGGGAGGAATTTGATTCAGGTTTTGCAGAATCCCAGAACATCCTAAGCTGGAAGGGACCCCTCAGGATTATCCATCCAACTCCTGACCCCACACAATCAATCCCATGATGTGCCTGAGAGCCTTGTCCAAGCATTCCTTGACTTTGTGCCCTGTAACTCCCCAGGGGAGCTTGTTCAGATGCCCCACCACCCTCCGAGGGAAGAACTTTCCCTGACAGCAGCCATTAAACACCCATTTATCAAACAAACCCAACTCAAACTCTACAAAGCTCTCACCCCAAAGTCCCAGTCCCCCAAATGTCCTGCTGCTGACTCACCATTGATGTAGAGGGCCAAGGGAGCTGTGGTCAGCAGCACCACCAGGGGCTGCCCTGAGAAGAGGGCGTAGAGCAGCCCTCCAACACACTGCCCGAAAATCGTCTTCCGCACATCTGGAATTGGGGAAGATGGAAACAAAAACAGGGATTTGGGTCAATCCCCACCTCATCCAGGAGCATTCACAGGGCACAGAAAACAACCACTAATGAGGAGAAGAAATGTTTAAAGAGTGCAGAGGTAACACACTCATAAATCAAACAGTGAGCCTTTATTTGTATCCATAATTTAGGTTTCCAGCTGTTCAGCTAATTGATGGACTCTGGGATTTTTTTCTGTGCATTGTTACATTTTATATATAAATTTTAAATGTATTTCTTTTATTTTACATACATTTTAAATGTATTTATCTTATTTTAACACCTATAAGACATAACCAGTGCTTGCTGGAACTGTGACTGCAGCACAAACTGCTCCCACAACTGGGATAAAGGATGATGTTTAGCTCTGTCCCAGGGATTTCAATACTGGCAATAAAATCCAGGTCAAAAGCACAGGAGCTTGTACCAAGAAAAATGTGCAAATAATTACATGAAGTCAGTATAATTTAAAAATACAGTAGCATACATCTGTATCAGTCCAAGTCAGATGATAACACCCAAAGCAGTGTTCAGTTTTTCTGGTTTTCAACAAAAGTAATGAACTTAATCAGAAAAAAATCCTTCAGTCATGATTTTGGGTTTGTTTTCTGCCTGTAAATAAAAACTATCAGAACTTTCTGTGACAGGAATGACATTTTCAATACATGGAATCAAATGCACAAAAATTGTAAGTTTAAGAAGCACAAAACTGATGAACTCACCAATAACTCCTCGGGTATTTTCATCATTGAGGGACCCAAAAGCAATGGATGGAAGGAGGCAGGCAAAGTACAGAAAGATCATGGTTGTGATGCATTTCCCTATAGCTTTGTTGTTCCCAATAATACCTGGGGCAAACCACATCAAAAATCATGTTGGTAAAGCACTGAAAACCTTCTCACATCAGCCATAGGCACCGTTAGTTCATCTCGAGAAGCAGAAATTCAGTCCACACTTGAAACATGGAACCAAAGTGTTAATGTTTGATTCTGCACAACCCACACTCTTCTGTTCATCAGGGACCAGAACTAACACCAAAATTGCCACCAGACATTTTTGACATCATCAAAACAGGAAATACAAGAAGCCTTTTGCTCAGTTTTGCCAATCCCCATAGCCTGGAAGAAGATCAAGGCAGAAACTGTAAGTTTAGGGTTCATAAACCCCCATCTCTGCCTTTTTAACAGCAACTTTTCAGGCATCCTGGACTGTGTCCCTAATGAGCTTCACAGCAATCTCTTGTCTTCCATACTCTTGTCTTGGGCAGGAAAACATGAAGCACTTCATTTTCCCCCAGAGAGAAGTCTAAGGCTGTAGGTTTGAATCAATAATATGCAACCCTGAGCCAAAAAAAATGGCAGTAGGACACAAAACCAAACAGCCCCAGAGGTCAGGAATGGCTACACTGAGATTTGCTTTACCAAGCCCTGCTGAAAGAACAGCCTCTTTTCCATCCACTCACCCCTCTCATCTCCGTTGGAAAAAAACACACCAGGCCAAAACACAAAGGAGCCAGAAAGAGAATTAAAGTGTCAGAATATGAATTTAAGAGCCTCTGAAGCAGCTTCCCTTCCCCTTCCTGTTTCCAGGCTGATGATGATATGAGCTCACTGGGGATGCACAGGAGAAAGGATGAGATGACAGCAGCTTGATGTTGCTCCAGGAGAACACAAGTTTTTCCACAGAACAGAGAAGATGCATTGGAGAAAGTCTCCTCAGCCTCCAGGCTGCCTGTGCCACCATCCTTGATGGTGCTGCTCCTCTAAGACAGCTGGAGGAGCTGGGATCTGCCCAATTCCCCTTTCTGGAAGGCTCCAGAGCAGAGAATTCCCACACAGGAATCTGCCCTGAGCTCCCAAATACCCACCTAAGCTTTTGCAGCACCAGTCCGTTGCTGAGAGAGGTAAAACCCAACGAGTTGGATCAGATAAAGGAGGGCTTGGCTTTTGAGGTTATTGGTGCCACACTGACAATCTTTATCACCAGAATGAAAAGAACAAAAATCTCTCAATGACTTTGGGATCTTATCTAACATCTGCTTTCTGCACCATTTGCAGGGCAGAGATAAGGATGGGAGGAGGATGTAAAAACCCAAAAATCAAAGGTGATGTGTAATGAACAGGCAGCCACAAGAATAAAGGACACCTTGTGAGGTGCCTGCTTGCAGGCAGGAGAGGAACAGACACAAACAGCACTTCTGATGCTCAGCATCCTCAAACTCCAGGCTAAAACCTGACAAGAAGCACCTCAAGTGTGCAAATACGAGCTTGACCTTTTGGGAGTCATCAGACCAGCTGTTCCCAGGCAAATTCCTTTGCATTTATTGGGAAGATCCAGAAACCACAGGTCACATTCCTGAGCACTCCTGGCAACCCAAAGGGCTGGAATTTAATTCTCACAGATGAAGACATCCCATGATCCTGAGTCCAACAGCTGCAGGCTCCTACCTCACACTCCAAACTGCTCGAAACCTTTAGAGAAAAGGAAGGATTTGGCAAGACAAACAGGGCTGAGGGGTGGTTCCATGAGTAGACACAGTCACACCCTGGTTCAGAGGATTCTCTGTCACACCAAAATATTGCTTTTTGGACAAGGGAGTCTTTCCAATATGAAAGGTCAGGGGCAACGATGCCTGGAAGGTTTGAAATCATTTCTGAAAGGACAACCAGGTCCAGAGAAGCAAATAATATCTTTTTTTAAAAGTTCAGGTGGTTAAACCATAGCATGAGAGGGCAGTAGGAAGAAACCTTGAAGAGCATCACAAAAGGTCATTTTCAGATTCCATCCTGGCAAAGGAGCCCTTGCTGGTCATGGAGGTCCTTATGCAAAAGGACATGGCCTCAAGCTGCACCAGGGGAGGTCCTGATGAACAGGAGGAATTTCCTCATGGAAAAGGTTGTTAAAGACTAAAATGGGCTGTCCAGGGAGGCAGTGAGTGCCCACCCCTGGAGCTGTCCAAAGAAGGACTGGAGGTGGCACTCAGTGCTCTGGGCTGGGGACAAGGTGGGCATTGGGCACAGCTCGGACTCAATCTTGGAGGTTTTTTCCAACTTCAGTGATTCTGTGATTCATCCTGGCTGGGTCCAAGACTTCCAGCACTTTCTTTAATCCATAATCAGCCAGATAAGATTCTAGGATCAAGAATCCTTCTGGTGGGCAGTGAAATTCACTTTGTAATGGAGACAATAATTAAACACACTCTTTCCCAAAGCTGATTGCTCACTCTTTAATTGCAGTCACGACCAAACATTGCCTCTCCTTGTACAGATCCACCTGCAACAGGCACTGAAATCCAGCATTAACCACAGTTTACCTTTCTGCCTTTTTAAAGTCAACATCTGATGAAACATTTTCAGGATGTTCTGCAGCCCATGGACTGCTGTGGCTTCATTCAGAAGAAGGTGAGCTGCATTATGATGGCATTTCATCTGTGACAAGGCTCATAAAGCCACTGAACAATGTGTCACTGCACCTGCACCATGGAAATTTATACCATAAAAATCAACTCTTGGTCCAGCTGTGGAATTTGAGTAGCTGATTATTACAGGAGCATTCCCCTGAAATTAAGGAATAGCTACACACTGGAATGGGGAGCAATTATGTTCATGGACGTGACAGTTCCATTTTACCTGCCTGGATTTCTGAAATCTCACACTTTGTAGAGACAAGGTTACAGTTCCAGGGGAAACTGCAGCAATTCTGGCCCCACTTTGCTTGGGATTCCACAGCAGTAAGTTAATGACCAGCAGCCCTAAAAACTGGGTTTACAGCTCCTGAAGTCTATTAATTGTGTATTCACTAAATCCAAATCACAACTGATGGACATTCTCTGAACTGTCTGTTAATGTTCCTTCCCAATTCTCTGAAATATCCTGTGCAAAGAAAGTTTAATTACACTGACCTGCAGCACAGCAGCAAGGATGTGCTTATTAAAGCCCTAATTTAAAAAAAACCCAAACATTTTCATATGAAAAACACTGTAAAACTCAGATTTTCAAATGCCCTCAAGCTGGACTTTCATTTATGGGGTGGCTGCTGGATTCTGCCCAATGTTGTGAAGATGAATCTTCCCTGAAGTCCTGTGAAGAATAAATCTCAGAACAAGTGGGACTAAGAACTCAACTGGAAAAGGAAATCCACTCAGGGAGTTTGGAGCAGAAGCCAAGCATATGCTGAGAGCAGAGAGGCATGAAAAATCAGATCAGGGCTCAGTCCTTTCCCTTTCCATCTCACTTCCTTCAGCCCATTTCCCAAGAAATCCTGGGTCTCTTGGAAGGAAACATCCATCCACAAAACACGATGCTTTTATGCATCTTCAGAGCATTCCCATCCACCACTGACACAAAGAGACCCCAAAGCAACCCAGGCTGGATGTTTTGGGCAATCATGACAAGTTTGGGATGTTAAACTTTGGTACTCAGGGGATATTTAGGGATGAAGGGCTGCAGAGTGATGCAGGAGCTCCCTCATAGCTGATCTAGGGCAGGAGAGACAGAGAGAAAGGGAAAAGCCTCTCTGCAATCCCTTTATTTCCCCTCCTTCTCCAGGAATGGAATCCTGACAGACAAGGTGGCCAAGGCAACCAGGCAGGAAAGCTGATGAGGATTTGGCACAAACCTAAACCAGTCCATGGTCAACATTTCTCTGGGTTCAGATCAAGTTTTAAGCTCTGAGCTACGTTAGACAGACAGCAAAACAGAAGTTCTCTTTCAAATCTATTTCTCCAACACTTTCAAGCCTTCCCCCTGAGCATGCCCACATTGCAGGGAGCTTTGGAGATCTCCCTCCTGCAAAACACCACAGCAAATCCCAAGGATGCTGGCAGCAGACCTCAGGAGCTGGTTAGAGATCCACTGCAGGACCAAGGACAGGGAGAAATCCACACTTCCAGCAGAACTTCCTACCCACCACAGCCAGGTGTCAAAGACACAGGCCCATAAAAAAACAGGACGAAAGAATAAATCTCTTTTTCCTTCATTTTCCAAAGTCCTCCTCTTTTTCCATCATTTTCCAAAGTCCTCCTCTTTTCCCTTCATTTTCCCTCCCCAGGAGGTGGAGGGATATGGATGTTTAAGAACACAGCATCAAAGCTCACCATAAAAATCTGAGGCACCTCACATTTCCCACTGGGCACTTCAGGCAGTGCAATTGTGTTTGTTCCTCTGGGTTGTACCAGAAAATAACACTGAAGAATGAGGACAGCAGCTTGCAGAAGTTTCAGAAATCTTGTACCTGAGTCCAGGCAGAATCCCCTTTCACTCAAACCAGCCTCAATATAGAGAAATTTCTGGAAGCTCCAGTTTGAGGCTTAAAGAGTAATAAAATTGACTCACAAGTGCTCTGAGCCAATTTGACAGGATCAGGATGAAGTTCAGTCCCACTGTTTTTTTTTAATACAGAATCCTACACACAAAGGTCACAGCCAAATGGAGTAAATTCCAATTTAAAGGAAAACTACGGGATTGTCAGACTCAGCATAAGCCAGCTGTTCATCTTCAGATGCTCCTGCTGGAAGACATCTATTAAAAGCCACCTTTATCACCAAAACCCTGGAAAAAAAGGTTAGAAAACTCTTCCTTGATCCTTTGACCCGTTCAGTAAGATGCACAAGACTTTGCCACAAAACAAAGTTGATGAGTTCCTAATCTGGAGGAAAAAGGAAAAAAAAAAAGAGAAAGACTTTTCCTTTAAGGACAACTTGTGCAGTGTGTGAGGAGGACCAATCCCACAAAACTCCAACTGGCCAAAGATTTGCTGGTCCTACAAAAAGCCTCATTATTTATCACCCTGCCCCTGATGGGTTTATCTGTCTAACCCCAAACCCCAGGATGCTGCTCAGATTGAGGATTCAGAGACTCCAACCATCCAAAACCCAGCATCTTTGTAATTCAGAGCTCTTTGATGGTGCACATGTGGCTGTCTGGAGAGCAGATACTGGGATAGTTCAAATCCCTCATGTTCTGATGCACCACTGCTTTGAGATGCTCCAGGAATTCCACATTCCCAATCACCTTCAGTCTCAGTGGTTTATGGCAGATGCTTCATGCTCCATCTGCTTTTCATTTCAAGCAGTTCCTTAAAGAATTCATCCTAATTTCTGGTTTCTGAGAAGAAATGGCCATACTAACATACAGTACTTTTTTTAGAAAATCCCTTTTTCCCCTTTTCCTATTGAAAGGGCACAGCTGCTCCTACAATGAGAACCTCCCATTTGAGCTGAAGTAGCTCTGGAGTTTCATTGGGCTCTTTTCCATTCTCCAGAAGCTGTATAACAAAACACTGACACTTTTTAACCTGTGGTTCCATTTTATCCCAATTTTATGCCCATTCTGTACATCAGTGTTTGCAAAGCCTGCAGAGCTCACAGCCAAGAGCCCAGGGCTGAGGCAGCACCCACAGGGTCCATATGGATGCAGTCAGAGCCACAACATGGACCCTGAAGGGGGCTTCCAAGTCTGCTGACAGCCAGAATTGGCTGCAGGACCAAAATCTGATGTTTTGTGCCTGCTGGGCTCAGACAGGCACAGCAGACACTGCTATGTCTTGAGGCAAACTTGGGTCCCCACAAGGCACTTCTGCAGCAGTTCCCTTCTCAATATCCCTTTATAATGAAAAATGAGCTTTTGACAGCTCTAGAAAGCAACAGCCAAAGGGATGAAGTGTCCAGACTAGGAGCTGAAGTCCCCTGCCAGACCTGATGCCAGTGATGCACACACCAAAAATTGTTTCTGTTTTATCCAAATCCTTGCTGCTCCCCTAAAAATCATTTTACATCCCCCATCCTCCTCAAAACACCCTCAAATCCCCAGGGAAATCAGCATTACCCCTCCCATCACACTGAGTCTCCTGAAAATAAGTTTCATCCCAGCAGTGCCAAAGCACCTGGAGAAAGCACCCAGCACTCAACCCCTGTGCTAAGCCAGCATCTCATCCATGTTCCTCTGCTGGAGGAGGACACACATCCACAGCCTTGGCCAGGCCTCTCTGAAGCTTAAGCTGCCTGAGGAAGGTGGCTTTGCAAGAGAAGATTCTGGAAATTGGGGTCTGGGTGGGCATCTTGGTTTTTTTATGCCTCATCCAAAGAAGACCACCTTCATCTCATGAGCCTTCACAGCACTTGTACAGTGAGCAAGGCAGGGACACACACTTGAGCTAAGGTGGATTTAAGAGCAGGAAGGGATAAATTCCTGATACATCTGATAAATCTCCAAGGTTTTCCCTGCCTACACTTTAATTCTCTGTTTTATTTGAACTTTCTGGGTATGAGATTGAATGTATTAACCAGCTCCCCAACAAGCTGATGGAAACACGTTTTGATGTCAGGCTGGGGCTCTGAAATCCTGCTTTGCCCTGAAGATTCTGCCCAGCCTTCAAGAAAGTGAAAGTCTGTGAGTGAAGAGGGAGAAAACACCTCCTAAAAACCCCAAGGCCACTGTGGGGGCTGCATCAAGCTGAGGCTCACTTGAAACGCCGTGTGCTGCTCCTGTGACGAGCCATATCCTGTTTTTCACAACACCGGGCTGAAGTTACTGCAGCTCACATTTTGTTTAAGCCTTCTCAACTCCCACAGCATCACTAAAATGCGTGTGGAGCCAGCTTGCAGAGGCAGCAGAAAGGGCCTATCAGGCCAGTGCTGAGTAATTAGATTGCAAGGAGTTGATCTGAGTCTACACACGGCAATAATTGATCCATTTAATCAGCGCTTAATAAAAATTAAAATCCTCATCCGCGCACAGCCAGCGCCTTCATTAAGGAAACGCTGCAGGAGCCTCATCTCTAGTGCTCCACGCTGCCCATTCACAGGCTTTTGCCAAAACACCCTTTTAAACAAGGGCCAGGAGAGCTGTTACACATCTCAAAGCACACACTGAATGCACACTGTAAACAGGACATCACATCACAAAAAAAAAATGTCCCCACTCGGGGCAGCGCTTCCATAAACATTGGCCAACGTACCATCGGTGAAGTCCAGAGCGTACACTGGGAATCTTCGTGCAATGTCATCAGAAATCCCCTTGCCAATACTGAGAAAGTCGTGCAGCTGAAGAGAGGAAGGAAGTGCTGTGTCAGTGTAAAGGCTCCATGCATTGTTAAAGAGATTAAGCTCCTTATTCAAGCCTGATAAGAGCCAGAGGGCTCGTTTTCAATAGGGCATTCAAATCCCATCTTGTCATGATAATAAAAATAAACTCGCCAGGATCCAATTTATATCCTCACAGCATTGTAAAGGAGAAAATCCCCCAGACCACCCTGTTTCCCTCCCTTCCTTCCCCTTTCTCCCTCCCATTCCTATCTGCATCCCTGTTTTGCAGGTGAGGGAGCTGAGGATCCACTGGATGTATCAGACATCCATGGGTGCCCTGGGGTTAAACACGACTGAGGTGCCTTCCCCATCCCTCCACACAACTTTTCCTTTAGATGCCAGCACAAAAATTCCCCTAAATCCACGTGAAACCTCTGAAAGAGGATACCCAGCAAGTTCTTCTGCCATGGCAAAGGGAGACCTCAAAGAGATGTGAGGGAATTCAGGCTGTCTGCACCTCAAACTCCATCAACAGGGAAAAGCTTGAATAAATCCACACAATCACAATTTCTGCCCTTAAAACACAATAAAAACACTGGGGAAGTGCTCCAAAAATCCAACATGTTCCCTTTTATTCCTGGTTAGGGGGCCTGCAAGGTGCAGTGGGAGTGCTGATAGGATCTGCTGCTCACCACAGGCAATGAGGAGCTTGTCAGGAATATGTGACAGCTGCTATTGACTCTCAGCCTCCCAATCCTCACAACTCCTTCCTTATGGAAAGCACATGGAAAGCATCAGGGTAGGCAACACTTACAAATGAGGCACCTGTCAGATTTTTTCCTGTTACTCTCAGAGCACACAAACCACTCTGAAAATCAAATGCACCTTTGTGCAGTGATAACAACCCCAGCTGCCTCAGCTAAAACATTTCATGTATTTGTTGCAGAAACAGGCACAGAAGACTTAGAACCTCTGCTAGGGAGTGTAAGGGAGGAAATAAAAATTACAGACAAAATTTACACTGACAAATCATCTCAAAGCAGCAGGGAGCTCTTCCTTTGGCTGCTTCATGTGGAAACTGATAAAAATGGCTGCTTTAGAAAGGTACAGTGCTCATTTAATGGACTATACACCTTCCTTCCTGGGACTCACCTGTTTGCAGCACCTGGAAAATCAGAACCACAAACAAAATAAAGAAGGGAATATTTTCCTTTAGATGGACTACACTGGGCACAGCAATCACTGGGTTTGGGGTGCAAAAGAGGAGCAGCTCCTTTATCAGTGACCTTATCATCTTGGATTTCTATTTAAGTCAATTCTGTTGCAATGTGCCAATGCACCTGTAGGACTTTTTGAACTTTAGGGCAGTTTCAACTCTAACCTGCACACCCAGGATGAGCAGACAGATGTGCTGCCAGCAGACACCAGCAAAACATCTGCATCTGAAGCATTTCTGAAAAACCTCCGTGCTTCAACCATATTTGGTGGCAGAGTTGGACATCAAAGCCAGATGCACTCGAAAAGCAATTTAATTTTTCCCCCCAGAAAGAGATTCCTGAAGGCATGAGTCAGCCAGAGAATCACAATGGCCTCAGACTGGGATGTTTACTTATCATGCTGCAGTGAGCACGGGGAAAAGGATGCTCAGGGTGTCTCATCTTCCAGGGAAGGAGGAGCATGGCTGCTGCTGGCCTGGGGCAGCAGGGAGGGGGCTCTGGGGAACAAAACCTGTTCCAGGCAGCTGGGAGTGTGCAGAGGAGGAAAGCACTGCCTAACTCATCCCACAAGGCACCAGGGTTATGTTTTTCATGCACTTATTTCTTGTGTGTGTGAGCGTGAAATGAGGGGAGGGGATGTCAGTGGAACCTCACCAGCAGGAAAAGCTGTTCCTTCTGTTGGGCTGATCCTCCTGTGAGCTTTCCTCTCTGCTCTCTACCCTCAGACTCAACCTGGGCTGCACCAGAGATATCACAGAATCACAGAATGGTTTGGGCTGGAAGGGACCTCAAAGCCCACCCAGGTCCACAGGCAGGGACACCTTCCACTACCCCAGGTGGCTCCAAGCCCTGTCCAACCTGGCCTTGGGCACTTCCAGGGATCCATGGGCAGCCACAGCTTCTCTGGGCACCCTGTGACAGAAGGTTTCTTCCTAATATCCCATCTAAATCTACCTTTCAGCTTAATGCCATTCCCCCCTCTCCTGTCACTCCACACCCTCTCCAGTCCTCCTCCCAGTAGGAGGCTGCTAAAACACTGAATTACAAAAGATAAAAAACCCACAAAATGTAAAAGACTAAGTTTACTGGCCTCCAAAGTTACAGCCCTTTTTGGTTTCACTTTTATCCCCCAACCTAGCCAAACAGATGAGGCTCATGAATTTTTCCACTTTGCATTCTACAAATCTCTCCCAGCTTCTTGCCATTATTTGGCTTAGAGGAAGAGGCTAAGCCAGCACTTAGCAGCTACAGAAAAAGCCAAACAGAAAAAATGTGCTCCAACAACTCTGACCCTTCCTCAGCCCTCCCCAAAAGTGCTGGGGGGCTGCAGGAGCATTTTACAGAGATCAGGAGCATGAGTCTCTGCAAAACCACAACATCCTCTGTATCCCCCTCCTGCTGATGCTGAGCACACACAGCCCCCTCAGCAAATCCACACAGGACACAAAATCACAGCCCGAAAAACATCACAGCTGTTAGGGGCTCCTCCATGAACAAAATCACAATTAGATGCCTCAGTAAACAAGAGGATTTCAGGCTGACTTAATTATGATTGAGTACATAGCCTTGCCTAAATAATCCTCTGAGATGAGCCAAGGCAAAGTGACTGTGCTGTAGGCACAGCAGGGAATGTGACTGTCACATCCCCCTCAGTATTTCAGCAGAGGTAAAAACAAGCACTTTGCAAAAATCCCACTCACACCCAGAATTTAAGGCCTGTTTCCTCTCCCATCACTGCAGGACCCAAGAGGCCAGATTGTCATGTCACCCAGAGACTTTACACCTTCCTGAGAGCTCACTTGTCATAGTCCAGGGGCTCCAGAGAGGGTGTTTATTTCTCTGGGGGTGGCTGACAGGTTGAAATTACACTCCTGGTCTCACATGGGTTTGTGCTCATATTAAATGCTTCCTCTCCACAAAGGAGGAGATGCTGGAGATGGCTCTCAGGAGCTGAGGAATCCAGCCTAGGGGCACAAACCAACATCACCTCTCCAGGCAAAGCTTGGTTTGCCAGGAAATCTCCTTTCCCAGCTCTTTGTGCTGGCAGGGCGAGGTGGGGATACAGAGGCTGCATCTCCCAAGAGCTCAAGGATAAAATGGTTTTAAAAAAAAACCACTTCAGCAAATCCAGGCCCACAACTGTCAATGCCAAAAGCAAGAGCTGAAGGAAGAAGTGTCACCCTCCACAGCACTGGCTTGGAGAAATCAGGGTCCTGCCTGGCCAAGGCTGCTTTTCCAAGCAGGCCAGCAGGAATCTCCAGTCTCAGGGCCAAAGTCTACAAGCTCAGTGTCTCATCCAGCCCTCCTCACCAAACCACAGAGCAGAAAACCCTCTGGAGACATTTTTTTGCTGTTTTTAGCAAAAGACAAAGTCTTTTGCTAAAGACACTTCAACTGCTCTAACAAAAACCCATTTGAAAGGCCAGGTGTAGAGGGTTAAACCTACTTTAGGTAAATTACTACTCCAAATATCCCTGCCTTGCATGACCTGGGTTTAAAGAGGGTTCCAGGACTTGTTCTGCAAAGTTAAGAGCAGACATGGGGTCTAGCAAAGTTCAAAGCACTACCTATAAGCAAGGGGATTCCACAGGAAAAACATGAGCTTTGCTCATTTCCAGATGTGCAGATCAAACCCCTTAAATCTATTCCAGGGGTGAAAAATAAGTGATAAGTGAAGCAGCTCCTGCACTATAAGCAACCCAAAGCTCTGGGGTTATTTGTAATGCAGAGACAGGAGCAGCATGCTGGGGATGGCAGAGTTTGTTTTTCAGGTATGCTGTCTGCTTAAAGAATGGATTTCTGAATGGAAAAACAAAGCAATGACCAACACACAGGAAATTCCAGGAAAGAAAGCTGAGTTACAGCATTTCCCTCCAACTCTAAAGTACAAAGCAAGTAATGTTTTACAGAGCTACAGATCAAACAGGGAGAATTCAGGCCAAATACTGACAGGCAACTTTTAAGTGAAATTACGGTGCAGAGATGGCCAAGAAGCTTTTTGGCTGCAGGAAAGACAAGCAGCAGCTTCCTTCAGAGCCTTCTGATTGTAAGGATTAAATACCTTGGACTGACAAGGAGCAGGGATCCATTAATCCCACCCCCCATCTGGAATCAAAAGTCCTGCAACCATTTCAACCCCCAAGTGCTCTGCATCCCTTCAGCACCTGCCTCTTTAAAGTGACTTTTTGGAGATTTACAGCAGAATCCGAGGAAGGTGGATGTGCACACAGCAGAAGTTTGGGGAAGCCTTGGTGTTGGGAGCTTGCTGGGAATGCTGCTGCATCCACTGGCCTCAAGTGTTCACCTCCTCACCTGAAATCCCCTTGGATGGATGGATGGATGGATGGATGGATGGATGGATGGATGGATGGATGGATGGATGGGTGGATGGGTGGATGGGTGGATGGGTGGATGGGTGGATGGGTGGATGGGTGGATGGGTGGGTTGGAGCCTGGAGGGGACACGTCCCCCAGAGACACCAACACAAGCACACCCAGAGCAGGTGCTCCAACCAGTCAGGCTCACACCCCGAGCCAAGACCACGAGCCTCCCTCCTTGGCAGCCTCTCCTCGTGGCCAGGGCTCCCCAGCCCACTCAGGCTGGCCACAGAGGCATCCCAGAGCCTCTGTCACACCACTGAGCCTGGCTGAGGTGGTGGCATTGCTGCACCTGCCCTGCAGGCCTGTCTGCGAGCCCACGGGCAGGCAGGGCTCGTGGAGAGGCTGCAAACCCCCAGGTGCCCCCTGAGGAGCAGGACTCCCACAGGGGCACCCCAGGGAATGAGCCCAGCGCAGAGTGATGGATGCATTCTCTCCTCCCCTCCAGCAGAGTTTTGTGCTGCACAAAGCCCTGGACAAAAGTCACTAACGTGGCTCCTGCACCCCAAAATGGCACTGCCTGCCCAGGCAGGAAGGGGCTCTCGGGGTCAGGGTGCTCCAGTTCCAGCATCACCCCCAGCTCTGTGCCCAGCTCTGTGCTCCTGCCCTGGCATGGAGCTCTGGCAGGGTGAACCGGGGCTCGGCACAGCTCCGGGGGATCGGCAAGGATTGCTCTGGTTCCCAGCTCTCTGCAGGGCAGGGGCTGCTCAGAGGGGATGTGAGATCCCCTCCGGATCAGACCCCTGCAAGCAGCTCCTGAGCATGGCTGCTCATTCATTCCTGACCCAACCCAGCCTTCCTCAGCTCCCTCCTCATTCATTTCTCTCTCCTTTTCCCTCTTTGTCAGGAACTTTTCTCCTTTCAGCCCGTGTCCCATCTCTCTCCCGCACACCTCCCTCCAGCCTTGCCGCATCCCTCCGCGTGTTGATCCCTTCTCCCTCCTCCCAGCTCTATCCCAATGACAGACACGCAGGTCAGGCACTGAACTCTGATTTTCCAGGCACCCGAGAGCCCTCTGCTCTGCTCCGTGACCCCGCCGGGGCTGGCAGCGCCAGCGCTGCTCCCACCCTGTGGGCATGGCTTGGCAGCCCCCTAAACAGATCCGGGCAGCATCCATCCCCCGGCAGGAATGTGGGCACTTCACCAGGCGCCCCGGCGGGAGAACAGAGGAGGGAAAAGAGCGAGGAAAGGTCACGGGAATGGGAGCAAGCCCATTTCCTGGCCGAGCCCACGGCCCCGGCTGCTCCGCGCTGCGCTCCCTGCCCTTTACCTGCGTGCACGGACTCCAGGTTCACCATCCTGCCGGCGGGGGGAAATCCGCGGTGTGCCCAGCCTCCTGCCGTCAGCCCCAGGTTGCCAGGGGCTGCCAGTTTGCCCTCCCTCCTCTGCCACCCGCTGCCTCTCGAAGCGGCCGTGGGTCCGCAGCCCAAGGGACCTAGAGCTCCATTGCCTGTTGCCATGCAGGGCCAGGTGAGCATGCGGCGCTGCCACGCCTCGCCCCACCTCCGGCTCCCTCGGGTGCCCTGACACCCAGCAGCCTGGCGTCAGGCCCATGCAAACGCTGCCATTTGCATATTAGTAACTCGGGAATGGATGAGTCCCTGCAGCGCTGCCAGGCTGCGGGGTGGGGTGGGAAGGAGGGCAGGAAGGGAAGAGCAGCGCTCCGCTCCGCCCGCCCTCGGCGGCGCTCGGGCAGCACCCGCAGCACCTGCCCCAAAGCCCCGCCGAGCCCCCTTTGAGCACTGAGCTCCTCCGGGTGGGCATTGCCCCGAGGGCAGGTGTGCGAGGGAAGGAACAGAGGTTTGGGGTCACTCTGTGACGTTGGGTCCTCTCAGGCTGGGCTGGACCCATCCCTGAGCACCTGCGGGTGGGCAGCGCCCCCAGGGCAGGTGGGCGAGGGAAGGAACAGAAATTGAATCCCAGGATCGCAGGATAATGAGGTTGGAAGGGACCTCTAAGATCGAGTCCAGCCTGTGCCCTAACACCTCAACCAGACCATAACACCGAGTGCCATGTCCAGCCTTTTTTTAGACACCTCCAGAGATGGTGATTCCACCACCTCCCTGGGAAGAGCATTCCAGTGCTTTATTATTCTTTTGGTGAAATTTTTTTTCCCTGATATCCAACCTGTACCTTCCCTGTAGCTGGAGACCGTGTCCTCTGGTTCTGTCAGTGCTGCCTGGTGGAAGAGACCGACCCCACCTGGCTGCAGCCTCCCTTCAGGAAGGTGTAGAAAACAACAGGTCACCTCTGAGCCTCCTCTTCTCCAGGCTGAACAAAGTTTGCCTGGAGATTGCCAGAGCGACCCCAGCTCCTTGGGTCACCCTGGGAATCCTCTCAGGCTGGGCTGGACCTCAGTGCTGAGCGAAGCAGCACAAAAAGGAAAGTGAAAAGAGTCAAAGAAATCTGTGTTGGCTGGAGATAAAGAGCAGGGTTAAGTAATAAATAATAAAGATACAGGCTGGCACATAGAGACCCTGCTCTCCTGATGTGCTCCATCTCTGTCCCCTAAGGAGAGGAGAGGAGAGAAGTGGCAGCCAGCCTCTTCCTCCTCATCCCTGCTGCTTCAAGCTGCAGTAAATACTGCGGGAATTAAAGTAAATACTTCCAGGGAAGCTAGGCAAGAAAAAAATCCCCTGACATTGGCTTCTTCTGCAGAAAGAGCCAGAGGCCAGAGCCTGAACTGTGACAGGGACCAAGCCACCCCGACGGAGCCAGGCAGCTGCTCCCTGTCCCTGCCATGTGCCACCCTGGTGACCCCGGCAGCCCTGGGGACAGCCGTGTGACAGGGCCGAGCTCCAGCGGCGCTCGGAGCCCCGCTGAAAGCGTTAACGCTCAATTAGTAGCTGCCAGGTACAAGCTATCGCACATTCATCTCTCGCTGGGTAATTCAGGGCTCTCGGCTTTCCCACATGCCGCTCTCCCTCCCTGGAAAGACAGGTTTCTCCGAAGGGATGGGTGGGCGGGCAGGATCTCCAGCCTCACCTGCAGCCCGGTCCGGAGCTGCCCGCGGCATGGGCAGCGAGGACATCCCCGGGACAGGGCGGAGGAGCCCAGCCGAGCCCTAACGAGTAAAAATGCAGCGAAGGTGGGGGTTCCCGGCTCACCCGGACATTTCTTGCCAGGGCAGGAGAGATTTCAGCCTCCAGGAAGCAGCGAGGCGGCGCCGGGTGCCTGGAGCTCCTGGACTCCTGCCACCCCTCCAGCCACCGAGCCCTGGGGCTTTCCTGGGCAGCTGCCGCCCTCTTTTCGTGTGTTTTTCTCTGGGTTTTCCCCATCCTGAAGCCTGACGTGATCGGGTGTCTTCACTGCGTCAAACAGGAATTTATTTGCGGGTGGCTCCCAGCCAGCTTGAAAGGCAGGCGACCACGGGAGCTCTCCTTCCCCCACACCAGAGCACCTTTTATTCACCAACCAGGAGTTTCTCATCTCTCCCTGCTCTTCCTGGCGCTTTTCCCGTGCTCCAGAGCCCACCAGGAGGGCGGCTCTGCCGGTGGCATCTCCAGTCGGACAGGAATCCCGGGCATCCTCTGGGCAGGGATGCTGTCCCGGCCACGGGCAGGGCACCAGTGCCCTCTCCTGGCCCCAGACACAGCTGGGAATGACTTCTGGCTGTTATTTGTGCTCAACGAAACAGCGGAAAAAAATTGAATATTCAGGTGGTTTTCTCCCCAAGCCCACCCCCTTGGGTGCCCTGAGCTTTGGTGATGTGCAAGAGGGAACACAACCTCCTCATGAAAATTAAGGGATGGATCACAGCATCACCACTTCTTTCTGCAGTGGAAATGAGATGATCAGGCAAGGCAGGATTGGTTTTACTCTGATCACTGCTGAAATCACTCCCAGACACCATCAAACACCCTGCCCCCTTTTTTTTTTCCCCGTGTGGCCATCAATGACCTTTCCACTCCCCTCCTCACTGCAGGCACCGTGCTCTTCCTCTCCTGCTGCTCCAGGTGTCTCTTGGAGGGAGATCAGCTCTGCAGGCAGCACCTGATTCAAGGGACACGGCCTTGGGACGGGCCCTGGAAGCACAAACTGCAGGGAAACGCTACAAAAATCCCCAGCGTGCTGTTCCGGCAGGGCTGGGGACATCCTGCGATCCTGCAGGGACCGGCTGGACCACGAGCATCCCTGTCCCGACATCGCGACATCCCGGCATCCCGAAGCCGGCCGGGCGCAGCCGCGCTCCGCCAGCACCCACTGCTGGAGGCCGGGGAACTGCACCGGCCACGGCCGCTCCAGAGCCTCGGAATTCCAAAGTAAAGCCCGCGGCGGCTCCTGGAGATGGGTCCCGACGCTCCCAGAGCGAGCCCGTGTCCGTCCCGACATCCCTGGGCAGGCGGGAGGGGACAGCAGTGCCTGGAGTCCAACCCCGCCCTGCTCACAGCCCGCCTGCCCCAGAGCTGGGCTTAACCCCAATTCCCGGGACAAAACCCCACAGACAGCACAGAACCATCCCCGGTTCAGCCCAAAGCTCCCCCTGCCCGGAAAAGGGTGAAATGTTGGTGGGTGAAGCAGAGAAACGCCGGAGGTGCTGGTCCCAAAGCTGCATTCCCCACGCTAGAGGAACCCAGAGCTCCACATTTCCTTTCTCCCTCCAGCAGCCACCGGCAGCTCCGGGCTGGCCCCAAGTGCTGCCCTCTTCAGCTGGAGCTGTTTTAAATTTAATCGATTTTGAATTAAAAATTTATCTACTTTAAATTTAAATTTTCCTGGAAGAATTCACCGGGAATATGTTCTCTACTCACCAGGAATATTTTCCACACCCAGAGAAGCCAGTGGGACCACTGGGTGGGAGGAGCAGCCTCCAGCCCCTGCTTCTAGGGATGGGTTTATCCAGCAGAGCTCAAGCTCAAAGCCCCCACAACTGCTTGGGATGAGCCAAACCTCTCCCTAAAAGCCTCAAACCTGTCTCCCTATGGAGGGTCTGAGGTGCAGCATCACCTCAGACCCAAAATTGAGCCCAAAATTTTTGCTGAGCCCAAAATTCCTGCATGTTCTCCCTCAGTCCATGGCTCTTCACCAGGTGCAGGTTTGAGACTTATACCTAAAGGGATAAATCTGAATTCACACACAGAAGATCATGCACAGAGAAACTCTTAGGCCAAGGATGCTTTAAAAATCAGTTTATTTTACCTTACAAATGATAAATAATTTGTCTTCTTTAAAAAAAAATCATTTCAAGTGTGTTTTACTTCATGTTCCAATATTAAAATAGCTTTCCCTTCTCCCCCCACCCCCTTAAGCGATTGATACAAAAATAATTGTGACCAAATTCTTTCTTTTCTTCTTTTGCAAAAATTCCTGTATTTTAGGCAAAAAGGCACATTGTGAAGGCTTTTCACCAGGAGGCACAGGGGTTCCTCAAGACCCCAAGAGCTTCTCTCCCCTCTGTGCTTGTCCTAATTTGAGTGGAAGAGGACACAGACCCAAGCAGCACTTCCAGTGCTTTTGGTCTGGTCCCTCCAGGAATATTCCAGGGCCAAGGACAACTTCAGTGTCACCCTCGTTTAACATAAGGGGGAAACCAAGGCACAGCAAAGCAGAACAGTTATTTAAGAGCTTCTTGTGAATAGCTGGCAGAGCAGGACATAAAACTGGACGTGGATGTAGAATCCTGTCTTCTTCAAAACCCACCTGGGATCCTCCTCTCCCCTTTCCAACCACAGGGTTATGGTGGTAGCCACGAGTCTCTGGATGTTTCTTTCTTAGTGGAACAGTCACAAGACCAACACAAAAAGTTGGGCCTTCACTAGTCTAGATAGGGATTAATTAAAGCCCTAATTACCAGCCCTTCAGGGGCACAAGATGCTGGGCTATATCCCCCTGGTGCAGCTTCCATCCACAGGGGGATATAACAGCAAGTCAGGCACTAGGAAAAGCAACAGGCAGGCTCTTGCTTTGGGTGGGCTTCAAAGCCTCCTTGTTCGGGGGCTGTGGTCCCAAAAATCAGCTGTTTCCCCGTGGTTGTGTCACCAGGAGGTGGTGAAGGCAGCGAAGGGGGTTCTTCAGCAGCAGAGATGTCAGGTCAGCAAGATCTTGGCCCTGCCCGCTCAGCTTGGGGCTGGGAAGTTCCCCTTTGAGCTGCAGAGCAGGGCAGCACACCCCTTTCCCTGTGCTTCACCCCAAAACCTGCATCTCCTGCTCCAGGGAGCCAGAGCATCACCACCTGAGCCCGCTTGTCACAGCACGAGGCAGCGTCCCGTGGGGAGGGAGGCCAGGAAAGGCCACGAGGAAAGGCACAGAGCACAAGGCACCGCCGTGAAGAGCATTCCTTCTTGGGAGCAGCCAGCTCCTCGCTGGGGCAGACGAGCCACCCCTGGGAATCCCGGCGTGGCTCTAAGTTTCCTCATCCCAGAGGCAGAGCTGCTTTTGAGGCACGTAGTAGTGGAAGGTGTAGCCCTTCTGGCAGCTGCGGATGCCGCACTTGTAGGAGCTGAGCCTGCCCGCGGCGTCGCGGCTCTTGCAGTACTTGAGCATGCAGGGGTACCACTCGATGCTCAGCGAGTAGCTGCACATGCACGGCTGCCAGCGCTCCGCACACAGCCCACAGCGCCGCAGCTCCGGCACGGCCGAGCCCTGCGGCAGCACCTCGAACATGGAGCCGTCCACCCCTGTGGGAGCAAGGACAGAGGCTCAGCATGGGGGGATTTAAATCTGAATGGAAACACGGGAGAAATACCAGACCCCAAGGAAAGCAAAGTCCGGCACATCCGAGCCCTGCGGCAGCACCTCGAACATGGAGCCGTCCACCCCTGTGGGAGCAAGGACAGAGGCTCAGGATGGGGGGATTTAAATCTGAATGGAATCACGGGAGAAATACCAGACCCCAAGGAAAGCGAAGTCTGGCATGTCCGAGCCTTGGGGCAGCACCTCGAATGTGGAGCCATCCATCCCTGAGGGAGCAAGGACAGGCAGAGCTCAGGATGGAGGGATTTAAATCTGAATGGGAACACGGGGGAATAACAGACCCCAAGGAAAGCAAAGTCTGGCACGTCCGAGCCCTGTGGCAGCACCTTGAACATGGAGCCCTGAGGGAGCAAGGACAGACAGGCTCAGGATGGAGGGACTTAAATGTGAATGGGAAACATGGGAGGAATGACAGACCCCAAGGAAAGCAAAGTCTGGCACGTCCGAGCCCTGCGGCAGCACCTCGAACATGGAGCCATCCACCCCTGTGGGAGCAAGGACAGAGGCTCAGGATGGAGGGATTTAAATGTGAATGGAAACACAGGAGAAATACCAGACCCCAAGGAAAGCAAAGTCTGGCACATCCAAGCCCTGCGGCAGCACCTCGAACGTGGAGCCGTCCCACCCCTGAGGGAGCAAGGACAGGCAGAGCTCAGGATGGAGGGACTTAAATCTGAATGGGAACCACGGGAGGAATAAAAGACCCCAAGGAAAGCAAAGTCTGGCATGTCCGAGCCCTGCGGCAGCACCTCGAACATGGAGCCGTCCCACCCCTGTGGGAGCAAGGACTGACAGGCTCAGGATGGTGGGACACCAAAGGACAGAGCCACCAAAACCATCCCCACACAGCCCCCAGGCTGAGGAGGAGCTTGGACAATCCTTCCAGGAGTTGCTGGGATTTAAATCTGAATGGGAGCCATGGGAGAGTGAAAGACCCCAAGGAAAGCAAGGCCTGGCAGCACCTTGAGCAGGCATCCCTCCGGGTGAAGAGATATCCCTCAGGGTGAACAGGCATCCCTCGGGGTGCTGCCATGAGGTAAAGCCAAAGGAAGCAGCCACCAAAACCAGCTCTGGTATCTCTGCACAGTCCCCTGGTCAAGGAGGAGGCTGGACAGAGCATCTCCAGGGGCTTAAATCTGAATAGGAACCACAGGAGAAGAAGAGACCTTGGGGACAATAAGCCAAAAGACACAAAACCGACGTGCTTCCTCTGGGTGGTGGAGCAGGTACAAGGTTACTTTTAAAATCCCAAATGAGGTTCACTCAGGGAGCGCCAGCAGGAGGAGTGAGATCTACTCACACACAGGCAGGGTGACACACGTGCCTCAGAGCCAAAACAATCAGTGCTGATCCCCAGAAAGCTGGCAGGAGCCACCAGGGCACCGTGCCAACCCACTGACAGGAGCAGCTCCAGGGAAATCACCTTTCTCCAGCCAGAACTTGACATCTTCCTCCCGGGTGTAAATGGCCTCCCTGGCCTCTGCGCAGACGTTGTGGATGTGGGAGCTCAGCTGGGCTGCCTTGCTGAAGTTCACAGCCACGTCCATGCTGAGGTGCTCCAGGCCTCGCACCTCCTCTGCCTGCCTCACCGTCCGGGGGTTTTTCTGCAGAGGAAATCACCACAGCCTCAATCCTGGGCGCATCTCATTCCTTACAGATGTGGTGCCAACACCAGATGTGAGAACAGATGTGCACCTGCATCCTACCTGGGTGAGAGGCACCTTAAAACAACCTGTAGGTACTGAAACCACAATGTTTTACCCTTGCCTGTGGTGGTTTCTCCGTGTTTTGTCCGGATAAATGGTCCCAGATCAGTACTGGCTTCACTGGGGCAGGGATTTTTACACCCCTGACACAAATTAGGCTCAACTAAATCACGACACAAACGAGGCTCAACTAAATCTGGATCAATACCACTGATAAACTCGGTTTAATACCAAACCCCTCAAGCAGGAGGGGTGGTCAGAGGTGGGTTGAAGAGCTGAGCAGCCAGGCAGGAGCCTGGGGAGGGCATCCAGGCAGGAAAACTGTGAGGATTGCTGGCTGGAGGGGAGGAGGGAGCCCCGTACCTGGCGCAGCTTCGCCATGGACTCGCTGGGGATGATCTCGTTGCGGTGCAGCCGGGTCACAAAGCAGAGGGCCTGGAACTGGCTCTGGCCCCTCTCCAGCTCCCCGAGGATTAAGGCACGGAAAATCTTCACCTCCTGACACAGAGAGAGAAATAACAAGAGTGAGAGCTGCAAATCTTTGGCATGGGTGTGGTGAACTGAGAGGTCGGGGTCAAAGAGAAAGGTTCCAGCCCTAAAACAAAGCCAAAGGTCTCCTGGTTGTGCTGCCTGAGCACAGGGGAGTGGTCCCAGCTCCAACCCCACCCCAAAGCCTGCAGCACAATCCCTGGCGTCTCTAGAGAATAAAGGGTTTTCACAATCCCACTCTGGCAAGGCCCAATTGCTGCCAGGTCACATCCCACACCCAAGAGCTGAGGGTTCCTGTGCTTCCCCAAGAAGGGAAGCAAAGCCCCAAGGAGCCTCGTTTGGTTTTGCTGAGCAAATATCACACAGCCATCATCGTCATGCCTTACTGAGTAAGCAGCCCCAGATCCCCCCTGCTGCCTTCCCTCCCTTGCTTCCTGACAAGTGGAGAAAAAGTTGCTCATCCCCGAGCGTGTGGAACAGAAGTGAAAATGGAATTGTTAAAGGCAGAAGGAGCCATGATGATCAGCTCCAGCTGACTTCCTTTTCTGTCCAGGTCACTAATTTTGTCACTTTATATAACGTGGATTGCAGTCATTTCCAGAACCAGCTTGGAAATCACTCAGTTACTTCATGTAGAGCCACAGAATTCCTTGGCCAGCAGCAGGACCCTGTGTCCTGCTCTGGCACCAAACCCTGATTTCTTTGCAGGGATCAATCCCTACCTCTGGCTTCAGGGGCATCGGTGCCCTCCGTGGGAATCTGCCATCCCTTGGTGCCATCCCATCCCACCCCAAGGGCTAAGCAGGACTGGAACAGGGACATCAACCCCTGCCTTTGGCAGAGAGCTGGGCAGACTCTGGAGGCTGGAGGGCAGAGCTGTGCCAGCTGCTCAGATCCCTCTCCTCCTGCTGGATGGCTCACTGCCCTGGCCTCTGCCAGCCTCCCTCTGCTCCAGAAGGGAGCAGTTCTCTTCTCCAGCCTCCCTCTGCCCCAGAAGGGAGCAGTTCTCTTCTCCAGCCTCCCTCTGCCCCAGAAGGGAGCAGTTCTCTTCTCCAGCTGAGCTTTCCTGCACACTGAGCCCACTATTTATTTCCTGCCTTCTCTCCCATGCCCAGAAGAGCAACGGGAATGCCATTGAGTGCACATCTGGACAGCTGCAAGAACAGCATTTCCACCCCCCAGGATGGGAGGAATCATCTTGCTGCTGCAATTGTTGACTGCACAACGCAGAGCAGGGCGCTGAGAAGAAAGAGATTCCAAAAATTCTTGTGAAATTGCTACGGAATTTTTACTTTTTTTTGGAGAGATTTAATGGGGTGGTGTCCCACTGAGGCACTGGAACAAACCACATTCCCTACCCACATCTGGTCCAGCTGCCTTCCAGCTTCCAGCTGGGAGCTCCCCCAGCATGCAGGGCCCAGGGATGAGTGGACTAAAACCAGCAGCTGACTCTGGCATATTCCTCAGCTGAGGGTTTAATTCTAATTCCCTTTGAACAGGCTGGGAAAAGCAAGCAGGGACAGCCACGCTTTGCATTCAGGCCGAAAACCTCCACAGGCAGGAGATTAAAAACAGTGCAGCACTTCCCAGGTTGGAGGCAATTTTTGTAAACTGAGAACGTGCTGAGCAGCTGATTAATCCTCCTGATCCATCTATTTAAGAATTAGCCTTCAGCCAGGCAGCTCTTTCCTCCTCAGGGCTGATGCAGACGAGGAACTCGCAGCTCCCTGTGCCCAAACTCCAGGTGCCAGGGATTTCCAGAGCTGACACCAGGGGAGATGCACTGGGACAGGCTGGGTTGCCAGCAGTGAAACAGCTTGGAAAAAAGCTGTTTCTTCAAGGATCTGGCTCCTGTAGCATTCTGAGGGGGGAAATCCCACCTTTAGCTGGACCTTGCAGGGACCACTCTGTCCTGAGCAAAACCAGTCTCTGCCCTGCCCTGTCCCAAATCCTTGCCTGGCTTTGCTCCCTCTCTCCCTGCAGCCCCAGATGGAGCAAGAACCAAACCAGGCTGCTTCAAAAAGATTCCAGAGGGAAAAGAGCTTTACTAAGCAGACAGGACTCAGCTTCTTCAGGCACAAAAGCCCCTTCTTTAGTCACAAAGCTCATATTTATAGGAAATATCAGAAGGAATGTGTCAGACTTAATTGGCTAACAATACACTTATTTCTTTGTGTACATTGGTCAGTAAATGGCCAGGCTGTATGTCTGTCAAATCTCTATATTTGGTTATAGAGAGTTAGTTTATATATTTTAAAGTTATAGAGTTTATATATTTAAAGTTATTTCTATATTAATATTTTAGATTAATACAGAAACATATAATTTATTATAATTATTATAATGTATAATTCATGTATTTATGTTTACCTATTATTTTATTTGTTTATATTTATATTGATATTTTATTCATAAAGTTTATATATTTACAAGTTTATATATTATATATTTTAAAGAGTCAGTTGGGTTAGTTTATATATTTTCTTCACTGATTCTCATGGGACAGATTTATTGTTTATGCAGGTACAAACTTATTTTTCTTACTAGACTAGGTTGTTAACTGCCTTTATTCTTATGATTTTTTTCCTTATGGGAACTTATAAGGAACTTACAAGCTAAAGCTAGCTTAGCTAGAATAGCAGGGCCTAAACCATATTTTATAAAATAGAAAATATTTATAAAATAAATTTATACATACATATAAAATATTTATAAAATAAACATAAATAATAACATAAAATATAAAATATTTGATATTATTTCTACTTGTATGTAACAAAGAGCCACCAAAGCTTTCCCCAAAGCTTGGAGAGCACCTTCCCCTCCCCAGCCTCCTTTTCCCAGCAGGAAAAGCAGTGAATCAGTGCCAAGGTGGGTACCCAGCCAAGGCAGCAAACAGCACCTTGAACTCCAGGCTCCTGCAGAATTTCCCAGCAGGGAACAAGTCCCAGCAGAGCAGAGCAGAGAGGGACTCTCCAGAGAATCAGGGTGGGGAATCCTCAGCCCTGAGCGGGGCAGTGACAGCTGGGGCTGGGTGACAAAAACACTGCAGGGCACGGCCAACCCTGCAGCAAGGCCACAGCAGCTCCTCAAGGCAGCAGGGAAATCAGTGCTCCCAAAATCCTGCTGCTTCAGCAGGGAAATCAGTGCTCCCAAAATCCTACTGCAGCAGGGAAATCAGTGCTCCCAAAATCCTGCTGTTACAGCACAGAAATCAGGGCTCCCACTCCCAAAAAATCCCATTGTTACAGCATGGAAATCAGTGCTCCCAAAATCCTGCTGTGACAGCAGGGATATCAGTGCTCCCACTCCCAAAATCCCACTATTTCAGCACAGAAATCAGTGCTCCCAAATCCCACTGCTGCCTGTCCCTACCCAAGGCACTCCCAAGCAGGAGCAGGGCAATCCTCCAGCTCCTTCCCTCCTCAGCCTGCCCTCAGCCAGAGGCTCAGCTGGGGCTGAGAGCAGCTCAGCCCCCCCTGCCTGGGGTTTTTTTTCCAGCAGGGATTTACAAGCCTGTGTGGTCCAGCTCCCAGCCCAGCAACGAATCCACGGCGAGTGGAGCAAAGCAGTTCCCAGGGAAATAAATCACTTCAGTGCCTTCCTCCCTGCAGCCCAGGCAGCTTTCCTGCCAAATTTCTCTCCCCTAAGGACATCAGAGCTGCTGTGGGGACCCAGTTTTGTCTTTGCAGTGGCAGAGGCAAAAAGGAGAATGTGCTGCTGGGGACAGGGGGTGACACCAGCACTGCTGGGCCAAATTCTGCACTGCTGTCAGCAGCCCTTGCCCCAGGGATGGAGCACAGCTGGACAGAATTCCGGGAGTTTGCACAGCACAGGGAACTTGGTGTTGCATCCACAGCCGGGGTCCAGCAAGCTGAGCTACCCTGAATGGGTGGGGATTATGGTTTTTAACCCCTCTGTCTCTGGAATGGAGAATTTGGGTGTGCTGCCTCTCATATTCAGGTATCTGAAAAGGCAAACCAAGGATGTGCTGGGAGAGGGCAATAAAAAGCAAATTTTCTGAGCAAGAAATACAATTCTACAGAGTAACAAACACCAGGGTGTTTTAATGACCCCTCCCAAAGACTCTGGAATGTCCCTCATTTCCTACTTTTGGGATCTGTTCAGAGAAGAAGCTCCTTCCCAAACCACACAGATAAAATCTGTGGTCAGATGCTTTCCATGCCACCTGGGAATTTGTCACCTAACACGTGGCCCCCCTGGCATGAGGAAATTCTGACACCACCACCCCAAGGACACCACACAGCAGCTTTATCAACACGGAAAGGCCTGGCAGTGCAAGGGTTAAAGCACTACCCAGGCTTCCTCCCTTGTGTTTCCAAGCCCAACTTTTCCAGCAATGGAAAGGGAAGAGAAACTTCTCCCTATCTTTGTGCTGACCTTGAAATAAACCCACCCACTTTGTTCTCAGGCCGAGTTTAACAACTGGCAACCTCACTCCACTCCAATCAGACACAACACTCAGGGCTTCTGAGCCCCCTCATTCTTTTTTTTACAACAAAAAAAATTGATTTTTTGCAATACCTTTTGTGCCTGACCACAGAAAAAGAAGCGTTTTCATTCCCTTCTTTCAAACTGCAAGAAAAGAAAGGGTCACCCCTGCTCTGCCCAGAAAATGAGTCCCAGTTTGAACTCTCACTGCCCAGTTTGTGCTGCACCAAGGAGAAAATAACCTGGTGTGCTCTGAGGACACAGCTCCAGCTCTGGAGGAAGCAGGGATGGAAGAGGAAAGAAAACCCCAGCTCAGCTCAGTGGAAGCCCCAGGCACTGCTCAAGTCCCACCAGTGTCAGAGCAAAGCAATGAACAATGACCTCATTTAGCTCCTTTCTTCTCCAGCCCCTGGTCTGGCAACCACAAATTACCAGCAGAGAAAAAAAAAATAATAAAAAAAAAGCAAATAAACCCCTGACTTTGGACAAACCCCCTGCAGTTTAAGCCAGAGGAATGGAAAAATCATTTGTGGAAAAACCCCAGCATCCTGGCCACATCATCAGGCTCAAGGGCAGCAGACAACAGCCCCAGCTGCTTTTGGGAACACTCAGAGCCCCGCGACCTCCAGAGCAGGCAGAAGTTGTGTAATTTGGGTGAGAGGAGCAGCAGGGCAGAGCAGGAACTGTCTGGGTGCAGCTGCAGCAGGTCAGAGGGGGAAGCCTGGCCAGGCTGCTGCCTGCTCACACATTACTCACCTCACCACAAAGCAGCTCCCTGCTCCTTTATCCTTCCCTGGCTTTTCCCTGCTATTTTCCATGGAGCAGACAGAGTCAGGCCCCAGCGGTCCTAAAACTGAGGATCGGGAATGCACTTCTGCAAGCTGGATGCTTGCAAAGCCCTCCAGGGACCAGCACTTCCAGCAGGGGCTGTGGAGCTCAGGATTGAACCCATGGATCCAAAACATCTCCAGAGAACCCCAACCCAGAAAAAACTCAGCTCAAACAAGGATGGGAGGGAGAGAAGATGTAACACACACTCAGCTGGGTTTGTGGGCGAGCTCTGAGCTCTCAGGAGGAGCTGAAGCAAGTGAAAAATGCTGAAAAAATCACCAGGTCACACCCCAGCTTCCCAAAGGACCTGCCTAGAGAATCTGTAGGGAGTTTGGATTTCCCTGGCCTGGGAATGTGGAAGTTTGCAATCCACAGCTTCAGAGCCCTTCCTAACCTCCCTGCTGTGCCATGGCTTGCAACTATTTAATATTTTCTTTAGCAGGAGTCACAGGGCTGCTTCCCTGCACACGTGCTGGAGTATCTGAAACGTGCCACCACTTCCAAAATCACCACGGCTTCTGCTGGCACCTCAGGGAGGAAAAGGGACATCTGAGGGGCTTGCAAGGAGACAGACTGAACAGGGAAGAGGCAGCAGAATAATCCCTGGCAAAAAGGCTCCAAGGTTCACAGCAGGCTGGGACACAGCACCTTCCTATCTCATGGGTCTGGGCTTCCTCCTGCTGCAAAGCAAAGTCCACCTGAGCAAAGAGCCAGGATGGGTGGCTGGAATGAGATAACACAGCCATGCCACCCTGGGCAAACTGTGCTTCCCTGGGCAGTGGGAGTTCCCTGCCTCCAGCCAGGCTTGGCATCTCCATGCCCATGAGACGTGTGGGATCTGGGGCTTCAGCTCAGCAGCATCACCTCCCTGACTCCAGGCTGGGAGCAGAACTGCCAGCTGCCAGTCACACACATCCCACACCACGCACGAGCCCCCCAGGACAGCAGGAGCCCACCTGAGGAATCAACTGCACCCCAGGGCATCGTGGAGAGAGACATCCCAGAGCTACAGCAGAGCACGGACACCCCCACACCAGAGCCAGGAACCCGAGATCTCCCCAGCCCTGCCCCTGCTCCCTGCCTGCCTGAGCTGAGCCTGCCACGCAAAACTCTGAGGAATTGTGCAAAACTCTGAGGAATTGTGCAAAACTGAGAGGAATTGTGCAAAACGGTGCTGCTCACAACTCAGCCAGGAGCACCAGAGCTGCTGGACTCGGCTGGGAAGCTGCTGCCCGTCCCCACTGGGACCTTTCACCCTCTGTTTCCAGCGTGGAGGCAGCCCGGGCACAGGTGTGAACCCCGGTGGGGACAGCGAGCCTGGCACTGTCCTGGAGCTGTGCCGGAGAGCTCAAACAAAGCCCCCGACGGTGCGAGAGGATGGATGGAGTTCTCCCTGCGCATCCCCAGGGTCCTTCTGGCTCCCGGAGCCCCAGTCAAGATTCTCCAGCTTCCGAGTTGGGATGGACGAGGATGTGGAAGGAGGACGGGAAGGATGGCCACCCCCAGCGCTCACCCCACAAAAAGCACTCACGGAGTGCACAAAAAGCCCTGACCAGACCCTCCCGCGAGGTGCCAGGGGCCAGCGCTCCCATCCCGCAGCCTTTACCCTCCTCCAGCCCCGCCGGGATCACGGCGGGATCCCGCGGCACCCGGGGATGCTCTCCCAGCTCCGCTGTTATCCCAAAGCCCCGGGGATGCTCTCCCAGCTCCGCTGTTATCCCAAAGCCCCGGGGATGCTCTCCCAGCTCCGCTGTTATCCCAAAGCCCCGGGGATGCTCTCCCAGCTCCGCTGTTATCCCAAAG
>JAYDZK010000202.1:69467913-69550055 GCA_034509185.1 Euphonia xanthogaster
TGTGGCTGGAGATTGTTTACCAACAGGTGCATGTTTGATTGGTTTCATGTGAATTGTTTTGATTTAGTGACCAACCACCATCAGCTGTGTTGGACTCTGAAGAGTCAGTCATGAGTTTTTAATTAGTAGCTTGTTAAGCCTTCTGTCTGTATCGTTTCTCTTTCTTCAGTATAGTTTTAGAATAGCATTCTTTAATAGAATATAAAATAATATATCAGCCTTCTGAGAACATGGAGTCAGATTCTCAACTCCTCCTTCGTCCTGGGGACCTCATGAACTCAACACTGGGGCCATGGTTCAGAGGTGAACACAGTGGTGCTGTGTTAAGGGTTGGACTTTTCCAACCTTCCTGATTCCACTGGGAGACTTCTCACCCCTGTACAGACCCTGCAGGTAGCAAAACAAGCCACCTTTCTTCTTCAGGACCCCAATTCCTAATGCAGAGGTTGAATTTGAGGTTTTCTTTACATAAAACAGCACCTGCAAAAGCTTCAGCTCTCCAGCATAATCTGGGAAAACCCAAAAAGGGTGGAGAGGCCCTTAAAAAAATTTTATGGTTCTCTGAGCCCAAAGAACACTTGAGAGATGATGGTTGTAAACTCTGGAGAAGAGGCCTTTGCTTCCAAGGCTCCAAATCATGTAATCATTCCTCTAAATGAAAATATTTGTTTTAAGCAGTCCAACTGTTTTAATTTCCCATTTTGCCCTTTAAAAGAATAATCAGAGGAAGAGACAGCAAGTGAAGCATCTCTATTTGAAATCTATTCAACAGCTAAATCAGAGACAATGTGACTCTTCTAGAAACCCACAGACCTCTGGGTCTGGAAAAAATCCTTAAAGACATGAAATGGACTGGCATTAGTTCTGCTGAGAGAGACACCAGCCCCATCTTCCACAGTAACACATTACACTTGGGATCTAACTCCTCAGATTTTGATTATCTCAACAGCAGCCTTGCTGGTTATCCAACATCATCTCACAATACCTATTTTTAACAGGCTACCTGGGTTTTTCTGAATTCAACTCCTCCACAGGAGTCTCTGCCATGACAGGACACATCAAAGGCAGAAATTCTATAGCAACACAGAGCACACAAACCACTGAACCACTCTTTGCTTGCAGAGAGGCTTTTCCCCCCCTCTGCTCTGCCTGTTAAAAGAGCTTTAGGAAATCACTTTAATGCCCAGTCCATGTAGAGCCAGAAATGGCTCTACAACTCCTCCATCCAGACTATGGAGCAGCTTGATTTCATCTTTTTCTAAGGATTCAGCTCTGGAAATCAGCAGTTATATCAATCTGCAGGCAGGGAGAACACAGCCTGGAAGCTGGGATGCCTGGGGAGTTCCATCAGCTCAGGTATATTTGTTCCATAACCCACTGAGCTGATGTTTTTCCTAGCAGGAGGTGAGGGAGAAAAATCCACCAGCACACAGTTAAGCCATTTTCAAATCATATATCCTTCACTCCAAGAGGAAAAAATAAAAAATCAGGCATGTTCATCTTCATTTGTCAGGCAGTTAAGGAAGGAGTGGGGTGTGATGGGGCTTGGCTTGTGACAGAGTCACCTCTTCATGGCATAAGGAGGGATTTCTTGGCCTTTCTGAGGCACAAAACTGCAACAGCAAAACCAGCAGCTCCCACTGGAGCTTCTTGCCCATTTTTCCCAGTCCAGACATGGAAAACATCCAGTTTACCCCTCTGTGCTGGGATCATGGCAGGTCTGGGTGGTTCAGGGAGAGCTCCAAGCACCCTCCTGGCAGCATCTCTGCCTGCTTCAGTCATTCCATGCTGCAGGTCCTGCCAGCAGCTGAGCCTCCTCACTTAAATAATGGAGGAGAACACTCCCCACTCTGGGACAGGACTACTCTTCATCCCAGGTTCTCAAGGAAACAACCAGCAGCAGCTTCTCAGGGAAGCAGAGATCTCTGGGCCAGTTTGGGTCTTCCTGTTCTGGCAAATGCTGGAATAGGAGGAAAAAGGAGTTGTGTCCATGGTTTCAAAGGTAGGAGATCTCGTCCTGGGCTGATGAAGCTCATCTGTAACTCTCAAGATTTGCTTTCTAGTTAGGGAATGACCATGTACACAAATAGAAACCTTCATTCTTTCAGAGCTGGATTCTGCTGGTCACTGGGGCATGAAAGGCTTTGATACTCTCAGCTCTCATTTTAACAGGAGAATCCCAAGTTTTCCATAAGCTGATATAACCTGGTACGGCCTCAGCAAGATCAGGTTCTGGTCATTCCTGACAAAACCACCCCTCAAGCCTGCAGTGAATCAGAATTCAGTTGTTTTCCTGGACTTTACAGGAACACTGAAACCTTGAGATCTTCAATTCCTCAAGGATTTGTTCTGCCCTGTGGCTGAAGCCCAGCTCCATATGGAATGTCTGACCTTGCTGAGCTTCCCTAGACCTGAAACCATCAGGAAAACACCAAATCCAAAAGAAGCAGAATAATTATTTCAACCCCAGGTTCTCCCCACTACTCTTTTCAGAGGATAAATCAGATAAGAAATAAGAGCCTTCTTTGCAGCACAAAGGAGAGGGAAACACATTTTTGTCTTCATTAGGAATGTTCTTCTGCAGCCAGGCTCTGCACAACTCGGTGAATATCCTACAAAATTCCTTCCTTTGTTACCCCAAACTAATTTCAGCTGTTAATATTTCCCCTCATCATCTATGCAAAAGCAACACCACCAGAACCTTATCTCTGAGCTGTTCCTCCTCATTAATATAATCTTATTATATCAATTTGATCTCATCCACCAGGAATGAAAAGTTGGTTAAGGTGCACCAAACCTCAGCAGTGCTAATTTAAAATTCAGCAAAGGGTATAGACCAAATGCAAGGACAAAGAATAGCAGATATCTTAAAGGTTCTTCCCACTCATATGGAAAATTTTTTCATCAACAAATTCCTTTTACTTCAGAGGTTTGGAAGCTGTTTTGCAATCTGACTTCAAGAAAAATGTAAGATCTAAAAATATGGTTCACAATCTGTTGCACAATAACTCCAGCAGAAATACAGTGCAATAATTAGATAATTATAGTTAATAACTCATCATTGCTTTCCCACCACTTTCTTCTCCCTCTTCAGAGCAACAAAAGGAAGAAACAAGGAAAGTTTTGCACAAGACACCTTCAGGCTGTGAGCTTATTTTTTAAATCATCTCTTGTCATGGAAGCCAGGATTACTCACATGGATGCATTTAAAGCTCTGGCTCACTTTCCTAACAGGCTGAACCCACCCTTTTCAGTCTCATGTATGTAATCACAGCATTTGTATCCTGACCTTTAAAATGCTTTGGTGTTAAGGCAACACTCCCCAAAACCCTCCACAGAGCTGTCCCACCCCACAGGAGCAACTTCCATCCCCTGCATCAGCAGCACCCACACATCCTTACTGCTGCTACCCTTCCTATGGCATCCAAAGAGGAGAAAACTGGCCCAAAAGTCCTCTTGGTTGACACCATTTTATTTTATAAACTAGTTTTGTTCATTGTGGTCCTGCTCTGTACGTGCCAGATGTAAGAAAGAAGCAGACAAAGCACAAAATATCATCCAGCTCTCCTCTCTCTCAGGACACAGCCCTGATATGCCATCACCTCTTTTTCACATGGAGATCACATCCTTCTCTTTCATAAGAGATTCAAAACAAGGGAGAGATTTTTCCTTGTTTGTTGATGGTGTTGTCTCCTTTTTGATTATTTCTTTTTTTTTAATCCTCTATTTCTCTCCATTTTCCCCAGCCATAAGCAGAGGGCAGGAGAAGAAGAGCAAGCAGAAGGAAAACTATTGTGACAGTTGTCCCAGCAAACTGGCTGTGAAGGCTCAAATATGTGCATGCCTTTAGGCACCTATCCCACATATCCCAGCCATTTCTCTGGGAATTCACATATTTCTTGACAACTCTGACTATAAGACTGCACAGGAATAAAGCAACAGAGTCAAAGAGGCACTGATTTGGCTGGTTCAGGGACTCAGGTTCTGGCCTGTCCCCTGTGAAGGGACAGCCTGGCTCACCCCACAGGCCTGACTTGGAGACAATGACTTCAAACCCTGGTTCTGGTCAAGTGCAAGCTGGGGAGAAGCCACCACATCTCATAAATCCCAGGTGACAGAGTTCTTAAGGGCCTGCTCCTCCAATGTTTAACAGTGTTGACAATTAATCAGCATCCAAATTAATTGTCAGACAAAGTAATCAGGGTCTAAATAGTGTGGAATGTCTGACTTCAATTTTCAGCTACAAAGTTTGGATGGTTCCATCAAAGGACCTAAGAAATCTTTTGGTCCAGGCTCCCAGACTTTGGCAGGCAAAGCAGTCCATGAACCAGTTTGCTTGTCCCTTTGAGAAGTTCCTTTATTAGCATTTCTCAGTAATTAGCATTTTCTGGCTCATTTTTTTCAGCATTCTTAGCTTGTTAACAGCAGATTTCTATAACATCCAAGAGCTGAATGCCCTGGAGGGGCTGTGGTCACCTACTGCATGTGTTTGCAAAGAGAAGCAGCCCAGAGAGAGACAGATCCCACAGGATGGATGGAACAAGCACCACCATTTTAACCCAAAAGGGCACATTCTGAACCTCTGTTCCTCCCAGGAGCAGGAAAAGGTTTGGATGTCAGTGATTTTGCTCATCTAACCCAGGTACTTACATGATACAGAGCCAGGACTGCTGATACTGCACCCCCGTGACCGTGGCTGTGACCCCTTGAATTGTGTCTGATAAGAGGTGAACTGGGAAGAGAAGAGAGGGAAACATCACAGGCTGTCCTCATTTACTCTGCAGCTGTAAATAACATTTCTGTTTAAATGGAAGCTGACTACTAATCCCAAGCATTCCTATCTGCCCAGTGGAATAATGCAGGGGTGGGGGCTGACAGAGAGAGATGGAAACATTTGTCCTGCTGCTTTTGAACTGAGTCCTTAAACTATTCACAGCTTAGAAAGGCAGCTGCTTTCTCCTCCCAACATCATCCTACTGCAGTACTGGGTTATTAGATTAGCATTACCCACCACACACACACAGACAGGACTGGGACCAGTGTCACCTTCCCAATCCCCTGCCCTCTCTCCCCCTCTTCCCAGCTACTGCTCTCACACTATTTTACAGCACTACTTACTTTTTGTTCTTTATTGGCAGAAAGCCTAAATTAAAGGGATTACAAATGCGAAGCTCTAAGACAGGTAGCAAGAAGTAACCAAAGCATGAACATGCTTACTACATGCTCAGGACTTGACATATCTGTTAAACAAATTCACTCAGGCTGTGACAGTTACATTTGAGGTGCGATGGATATGATTGTGCATTCATTCCTGTTGACTCTGAACCATCAGGGGTGCCTACAGAGAAACAATGCTCAGTTAAGCTTCTTCACATCTTGGGCTAAAAGGCAGCACTTTTTAGACTACACTACAACATCTGTTGATAGCTTAAGGTGATACCATTTGTTGATAGCTTAAGGTGATACCATTTGTTGATAGCTTAAGGTGATACCAAGCCAACAACCTTGGCTAGGGCTGCCCTGGTTGATCTTCTGGAGGAAAATCAAGTGTCTCCAACCTCCTCCAACGGGCTGGGAGTGACACAAAGGATCAACCCTCCCCAGTTACTCATCCAAAACAGGCGAAATTCCCCAGCCTGTGTGAATTCAGGTGGAGAATCACAAGGCAAAAGAGCCATTGCTGACGAGGACAAGCAAACCAAAAGGGTCCACGCAGACAAGACGCCCCAGTGCTGCTGACTCCTCACCCCAGAGGAGTGAGGAGTCCTCATCCACAATGGATGATCTTAATGAAACAGGGGCAAGACTCCACCATAACACAAAAACCCTGATGAAATGAGGCCCTTCAATCTGAGTGACATGGAAAAAAAATCAACCCATGGGGTCACATGCAACATTCAAGTCTGGGGACCACACAGTGATTGTCCAGCACCCCACCATGGCAAGGATGGCAAATGAAGAGCAGCCCAGCAGCTAAAGCAAACCAAGAGCTGATTACCGTTCCCTTCCCGTGGGGTCCCTGAATCTGTGAATAAAGTGTTCATGATTTTTTCAAAGTTGCAGCTGGGCTCCATGTTCTCAGGATCCTCGGCGAAATGTTTCAGCATCTCCCGGAGAACATCGTCCAAGGACGTGGCTGTTTCATCCAGGATGATGCTGGCTCTGGCCAAGAAGCCATCCAGGTCTCTCTGGGCTCTCACCTCCTCCTCAAAATTCTTTAATTTCAGGTACTGTGTTGAGAAAAGGTCAGAGCATGAGACAGCTGTACACAAAACCAGCAAAGTAGAATCTGGGTGCTTCACAAGCAGTTCTGCTGAGGTTAGCACCCAACCAAAGATTCCATTGGCCATTCAGATCACAGGAGAAAAGGCATTTTATGCATCAATGCATTGACCATTTATACCCTGGCACAGAATACAGAATTTAAAAAAAAAAAGGTTTTTTGGGGTTGGTTGGTTTTTTGGGGTTTGTTTTTTTTAGCCTAGAATAAGTTGGTCTAAAAGCAGAAATACTTAAGGTAGCATTTAAAATCTTTTTTAGGTTCAAGTAATTCAGGAAGATTGAAAAAACATGGGAAAGTTATTTGGGAGAAATGGACACTTAGCTCAGCAACATGAAAAATTACCAGTAAGAATCTCAGTGCCAAGTCAACCCAGTTGTCCTCAAACTGGGAACCATCTGTCCCCAGTGCTCCCAGTTAGGGAGTCTGAAACGGGAGGTGGGGAATCTCATCCAGCCCATCAACTTTTCTGACATTTACTGTATTTCTGTTCTTTCCACTTCCATGGGAAGTTTTCTTCCTTTGTGGATTTAGCTTCAAAGCAATAATGAATAAAAGACAGCAGAGGCTAAAATGATCCCAGCTCTCTGCTGGTTCCTTCTGCTGTCCCAGACTTACTGGCCTTGAGATGGAAGACACAGCCCCAGTGTGCTGGGACTCAGTTTCTTCATGCAGGAAAGGTTAATTCTTTATTCACAGAACTCATTTCATACAGTTTTTACAGCCCTCTTGAGGAACTTCAACTGGTTAATAGCTTTCTTGCTAATTACTCTATTGGTTAGTAAAAGGTATTTTACTTGTCTATCAAATCTTTCTTTTCTTGAATTGTTTACATATTGTCTTCACTGATGGGACTGAGTTTATTGTTTATCTACCTTCTTATGGGACTGAGTTTATTGTTTATCTACCTTCTTATGGGACTGAGCTTGTTGTCTATATAGGTGTGCTTGTTTTCTACCCTAGAAATAGACAGTTGTGTTAACAAACTCTCATTTTCAAGATGTTTTTGCATGAGAACTTGCAAAGTACTTAGCTGCACTTAGACGTGATAGGCCAGCTGTTAATTTAGCAGCGCAGCCCTGATTTTATGAGGCTTTTCTTCTATATTCTTTCCACCTGTCTGTGACAGAATCTCAACTCCTTTCTGTACCTGTCAGCTGGGAAGGTGATTAATTGAGTGATCAAACTACAAATGCCTCCTTCTCACTGCAGAGTCCTTGGAAATCCACACACAAGCACTGGATAAGGAGGGCTGGCAGACCTGGCCCTCTCCTTCAACAGCCTGAGTGAGGAAATGGGAACTGAGCTGTTCTCTGGATCTTCCTTCCCATGGGAAAGCTGCCAGGCTCAATTCGTGATGCTGAGAACCAGATTGTCAAGAGACATTGAAACCCTCAGTTCCCCTCAAGCTCAGGAAGAACCAAGCTCTGAATTGCTTTTACAAATCTGATCCCCAGCTGCCTCCACAGCCAGGACCATGCCACGTTCCCCCCAGGGTACAGGGCCATCCCTCATGGGTCCTCTCCTTCCATGCACACTCTCTCTTACCTTTTCCATTTATAGACACAGGCAAAAAAAATGCTAACATCTCCCTAATTACTGTAATTATCACAGCAACTATCAAGTTGTCAGTACACATCCATTGCAATTAGCACTGTTTTACTTTGCATCAATCACTCTTTCCACAGCATCCTTGAGAGGGAGGATTCTCTGAAGCGTTTCAGCTCCCACCCCCAAGGCTTTGGAGCCATCTGCTCGTGGGAGAGGAGACGGTGACACAGCTACAACTCCACCTCAGAAGTGCAAGCACTGAGTCTGTCTCAAAGTGAGAGCAGATTAACACACACCTGTAATAAGAGTTTTCAAAATAGCAAAGGTGGCTTTGTGTCACCAACTTCTGGAGAGAAGCAACCAGAAGCAGAACAGCAGAAGGAGAAAGGTGAGGGACAGCAAAAAATTAATCAAAGGCATTCATGTGGCTTATCTGCCCAGATTACAGCAGCACAGAATGGTTTGGGTTGAAAGGACCTCAAAGATTATCCAGTTCCATCCCCTGCCATGGGCAGGGACACCTTCCACTACCCCAGGTTGCTCAGAGCACTACCCAACCTGGCCTTGGACACTTCCAGGGTGAGGCAGACACAGCTTCCTTGGGCAAGCTGTGCCAGGACCTCACCATCTTCATGATAAAGAATTCTTTCCTAACATCCAGTCTAAACCCACTCTCTTTCAGCCTGAAGCCATTTCCCCTTGTCCTGTCACTCCAGACTATTTTAAGTTATCTCTTCCTCTCTTTCTTGTAGCTCCCTTCAGGCACTGGAAGGCCCCAGTTCATCTCAATCAACCCTGATCCTGCTCTGAGCTGTGCTTGACAGCACCAGCAGCAGCTCATTGCAAATCAGGAGGATTTAGCTCCAGCTGAGCCACAGGCTTCAAGCAATGCCTTGGAAAAATAACTTTCCATGCCCCACAGCTGTTTCATTTGCCTGCTGTTGGTCCTTTACAGGAAATAGGGGCGAGACTCATATTTATCAGCCATTTATCATTATTATCAGTTCCTAAGATTAGGGAAGGCATTATAGAGTCATGGAATGGTTTGGGCTGGAAGGGAACTCAAAGCTCATCCAGTTCCAACCCCTGCCATGGGCAGGGACATTTTCCACTGTCCCAGGTTGCTCCAAGCCCTGTCCAACCTGGCCTTAGGCACTTCCAGGGATCCAAGGGCAGCCACAGCTTCTCTGGGCACCCTGTGCCAGGGCTCAGCACCCTCCCCATCCTCACAAGGGAGCATCTCTAACATCCAATTTAAATCTACTCTCTGAGCTTAAAGAGGCTTTATGCACATTAAACATCACAAGGCAAGCAGCCACCATGAAAGGAGAGAAATCCATCACTCCCTGAGACACACCAAAATCAAATTACTGCAAGCACTGGCACAGCAAAGCCTCAGCAACAGCTTAGGCACAACTGTTCCAGCCAGGACTGCCACTGGGTTCAAGGGAGATTAATGAATGCTCCCTCACTAATATTTTTAGCTGGATAGTCAAGTCACACCAGGAAACTTGATGCTGGAAACTCGATGCTGGAAACTGCTTAGGAAGAAACCCAAGTCAGCTACCCAAGAGCCATTTGAACAGCTCTGGGCATCCTTTATTGCAAAGCTCCACCTTGCACCGTGACAGGAACAGAGGCTGTTGTGCCAAAAAAGGGGGAAAACACTGAAACAGCCTCCCCTGACTTCAGGCAGGCCAAAATCACACATTCTAACTCATCAACAAGGCTCAAAATGCAAGCTCTCTCCTGGCTGGCTGCTCAGGAGACACCTTTGCTTAGAGCCACTGGCGAATTTTTTGTGGTGTCCAAAAAATCCCCTTCTCCTGAGCAGAGCTCTGCCTGGGCTGCTGCCATGGTCCTTTGGGCCAATTCCCTCAGAACCACTCTGTGATGGTGATTAAATAGCTCAATCTGTGTGAAGAGCCTTTATTCCTGCCCACCAAGAGCCCTGCTAGATAGCAAATTGCCTGAGACACAAACTGCCCTTTCAGAACCACAGGCTTCCACCAGAGACAGGGACAACCTACAGGGAAACCTCTCCAGACAAAGCTTCTCACTTCTCTGCTGGTGATTCCCCCTTCCCAGACACTTGGAGCCATCTCCTCCATGAGTCAGGTCTCAATTTCCTTTGCATTTGAAGCACAAAATTTCCACTCATCCTCCCCGGAGGGAAAAACTGGCAGAAGTGTCTTTTTCTCAAGCCCTGCTAAAGCTCTCTGGTATTTGTGGCTCCACAGCACACTAAAATGCTCAAGCATGAACTACAGGCCAGAAAAAGCAAGAATCCTACAGCTCTGAAAAGGAAAAACAAAATAGAAGAGACACTTATGAGTTAGCAGTTTCCAACTATTTCTTATCAGAGGCAGATCCTGAATTTGGGCTTAGAATTTGCACTTTTAAGTGATTAAGTTCTCAGGTTACTTTCAGTCAAGTGTGTATGACTGAGAACCTTGGCACTGGGATTAGACAAGACAAATTAGGGATAAATACATTTTCATTCCTGAGCATGGAATTGCTTATTTTAACTTTCCATGATTCTATATCAAACAATGTTTAATTTTTTTGGTGGTGGCTTTGTTTTGGGTGGTGTTTTCTTTGGTATTTATTTGCTTTGGGATTTTTTGTTAACTTGAGGAGAAGCTTTCTAAAGCTATCACACATTTCCTCCCACTACTAATTCACACTTCTGAAATATCTTTCCAGGATTTGGGCTGCCTTAGAGTCCTAAAGCAAAGCAGAATTAAAGAGCTCTCTGGGATTCCCTACAAAGCCCCCAAAGCTTACAAGGCTACACAAACTAAAACCTCAAGTTAAAACCTGCAACAAACCCTGAAATCCAAGATCTCAGGCACTGGCACAGCTGCCCAGGGCAGTGGTGGAGTCCCCATCCCTGGAGGGATTTAGAAGCCATGTGGATGTGGCACTTGGGGACATGTCAGTGGTGGCCTTGGCAGTGCTGGGGGAATGGTTGGATTTGGTGACCTTTGAGGGTTTTTCCAACCTAATTGATTCTGTGATTTAGCAGGATCAGTGATGCTACAAGTTCCCATGACAACAGCCACTCCTTCCAGCCCTCAGGCAAGAAGTCAAGACAACTTAATGCACCACCAGCCTCACAACCCTAAAGACAAAACTTCGCATGGTACCAAAAGCAGAATCAGAGAATTAAAGAATGGGTTGGGCTGGAAGGGACCTCAAAGATCACCCAGTGCCACCCCTGCTGCAGGCAGGGACACCTCCACTATCCCAGATTGCTTCAAGCCCCATGTCCAACCTGGCCTTGGACACTTCCAGGGACCCAGGGGCAGCCACAGCTTCTCTGGGCACCCTGTGCCAGGGCCTCCCCACCCTCACAGTGAAGTTATTAAAAATCCAACCCAATTCCTCCCTGAGTACTTTCTGTGCCCTTCCATAGCTGAAGGTTTGGAATAACAAAGCCTGTAGAGGTTTTTTTGCACTTTCACCTTATCATTAGTGAGTTACAGTCTCAGGAGCAAGTGTAAACTAAGTGTGGGCTCCTAATCCTCCTCCTAGCCTGCTTGTTCCCAGGGATTTCACTCCTGCTGCACCTCGTGAAGGATGACTGATTAGCTGCAATAAAGAGGGAACCAAACCCCAGCCATGTCTGCTGGGTGTCTCTGCTTCCAGCTCCACAGGGGCTCAGCAGCCAGGACCTCTACAGCACACACTTGGATCCCTGTGGAGGCAGCTGCAGAAGAGAAAGTGATGAATTAACATGTTAAGGAATTGTCTGGGACAAAAAGCAGTGGAACAATCAGAATTACAGAGAATTTGTTCTGAGAATGAGCAGCACGTGGCTTTTTAGGCTTAAAGAAAGGGAGAGGAATTGAAGAGAAGAAGCATTTAAGTGCCTTTTGCTTAGGCCAGTGACAAGCAGCCCCTCAGTGTGTTTCATGATCCTTTTCTGTTCTTCTAGATGATGAAAAAACCAAACTGGTCACACAGCACCTCTACTTACCTTCCTTGATGTGTGCAGTAACACGCAGCCAGCACCTTCACTTTCAGCTGGAAAGAAGGAAAAAAAAGCCCACATCAGAAGAGTGTTACTATCAGAGGTACCTGACAGGCAGCAGGAGCCGAGCAGGAGGCTCAGAAGGAGGAGAAGCATCACTCTCTTGGCAGGGGATGATCTCTAGAGAAAAGCAGAGATTCAGTTTTTACAACATCTCCCATTTTGGAAGCGTGAACCAAGCAGGCCTGGATTGGCATTATCTGATCACCAGGGGATTGTGTCTCACAGCTTTTTTTGGCTGGGTTTTTGTAACTCTGATGTATTTTTGCTCTTCCCTTCTCTCCCTCCCTCTCCACCTCCCCAAAAATCTAACTCCTAATCCTTGAAGTAATCATTTAATCCAATGCATCGTTGTTTGATAGATTGAGGCTACGATTTCATGAGTCACCCTCGTTTGGAAACCCTCCTTGTCCTCGTTAAGGAATCAACAATAACAGCCAGGCACTTCCAAGGGATTGCAGGCAGTGACTCCAAGATGAGCACATTAATGTCCTGTCAACTCACCACGCTGCCTCCATAAATCTGAGGAGAAAGCAACACAGCTCTTGGGAAAGAAAACTGCTGTTTAGGGACTAGTAAATGTCATTGAATACACAGGATGGGGGAACCCGGGAAATTCCCACTTCAAACTTCCAAGTGCCAACAATAACATTTTCTTAGAGTAACTACAAAGCATTTTTTGGGTATCAGCTACGAAACAAAACAAAATCAAGCTGTATGTGCCAAAAGCCCACTCCCTGCAGCCAAGGCAGCCTCTCTGTGGCATTATTTGTCCCACAGGTACTTGTTGTGCAGAGAATCACGAAATGGTTGGGGTTGGAAGGGACCTTAAAGACCACTGAAGTCACCTTCCACTTGACCAGGCTGTTCCAAGCTCCATCCAACCTGGACTTAAAAACTTCCAGCCTGGCATCCCTCTCCTTAAGTTCTCCAAACCACCCCCCCCAAGAGCCTGAGCTGCTACCAAAATGAAACACATGAACAGCTTAAATTTGAATGAGCGCAGCAGCAGCAGCATGGAAAAAACCCACTGAAGACCAAAACTTTTCCAGAGGCCAAGTTGTGGAAAACTACAGAGATGTAACACAGAGTTACAGTTATTCAGATGAGGGTTTTGCTTCCTTTCCAGATCTCTACTTCCAAATCCTAACCTGTAAGAGCTGCTGCAATCCCATGACTTGGCCATGCACCTTCAAGCCAAGCCCTGCTACTCCCCAAAAAATAAGCTGAGGGTGCAGCTCACGTTAAAACTCCAGAACTCAAAAAAAAAAACCAAAAAAACCAATTATCCTTTGCATGCAGAAAGCTGATTTAAACAGAATCATCACTGATCAAACAGAAATTTGAGTTTTGCCCTTGATGGGGTTCAAAGGCTTCAACTCAAAGTGGGAGGAGAGCTGTAGAAAAGAGGGAAAGGATTGACTTCACCTCCCCCTAAACAAAATGAGGTGGTTCAGAGGCTTTGGTTACATCACCCAACTTCTCCCAAATTTCACTTGGATGCTGCACATGTGATTAAAAGCATCACTTAACCAGACAAGTCTGCTGCTGCAACAGCCCCAATTATTCCTGCTTTTGCTGCGCCTTTTGGAAAACACAAGCTGTTTCATCTAAAAAGCGCAATTTATTATTAAAAAGCAGGCACCCAAATAAACCAGAAACATCAAGCATTTTCTCCAGGCTCTCACATCTGTAGTTCTCCAATGCTCACTTACCCAACTTCCAGCCTAATTACACATGCAGAAGTATGCGGGGAGATTTGGAAGCCCATAAATATTCATTGAGCAGAAAACATGTTTTGGTTTATCTGCTTTTGCAAGAAATAGTTCTGGAGAAACAAAAAATACCCACAATCCTGAACAATAGCAGGCACATGCTGAAGAGAGAGCTGCAGCCTGTCCTTATGGATACATGGAAATGGAACAGAAATTCTTGTTGTGCTTTTATCAGGCAGCTACTCTTGGCTCCTCTTATCATTTTCAAGGTGTATCAATCTTTGCTGACAGCTCTCTCACGTACCCAGCTGGAGGAGCACCAAGTGCTGCTTTATCGACACAAGCAAAAAATCTCATTACATCTGTTGGAGCAGGATCTTTCAAACTTCTCAAAAAAGCTGTTCTGGGTATGGAGGTGGCACTTTGGAAAGCCCAGAGCCTCATTCATCATTCATCCCAACAGCACACGGCTCGGATTTAATCCAGGCAAGGAGATGGATGGATACTGCCATCCCAGGTCTGGGCTGGTATCTTAAATGCTCACTGGAGTGCTACAACATCACTCAGGGATAGCAGCAAATCCACTGGAACATGACAAAGGGAAGGGAAAAATACACAGAGACTTCTCAAGCGCTCTCCTGCCTTGCTCATATTAAATATCCATTTATTTCCTGCTGGGCAATGAGGGATCAAACCCTGCAGGAGGTTGCCTATGACACATCCAAAGCTCAAGTCCAACCACCACCAGCCTGCCACTCATTTTCTCCTCTTCCACAACACCATCCCTGCCTCCCTCCAGCCAAGGAGGGGTAAAAAGGATCAACACCACTGGCCCTTGCACCTCCACAGAGGAGCTCTTCATGGAGATGACATGGATACAGAAAACCCTGGATTTATCCTACAAGAAACCCCCCATCAATCTCCTCAGCCAAGAGCAGTAACTTGAAAATCTCAGAAATTAGAGATTTCACACCTCAACATCACAATTAAGCACAATGAAACTCCACGAGGAGGTCGGGACCACGTGAAATTTTCACGTCTGTTTTTGTGGCCCTCCTTGCCGGACAGAGCAGGCAGCAAGAGCCTATTTTAGGCAAGCAAGCGAGCAAGGGGCATTATTGTGTGTCCTCACACACAGCTGAGGGAGAGCTGCCAGGGGTGGCTGAGCTTATCTGTTGGGCTCTGCTCCAGGTCCTGCCCGGGGAAAAGCCAAAAAGTCCGCACCGCATCCCCGACATCCCCTGGCAGGCAGATCAAGGCGCCACGCGCATCCCGGGTTTCTGGGATGCGTGCACACAGGCACGGAGCGTTACTGGGAACCCCACGAGCGACTCCCAGGGAGCTCAGTTCTGGCAACACTGAGGAATTGTCACCATCACAGCTCGTGGCACACTCAGGACTCTGTCTCTCCTTTTTATTCTCCAAACAGGCCCCGTCCAACTTCAACACGAACGAGGAGATTTAATGCTTGGAAGTTTATTTGCTCTGTTCCATCCCAGCTGCCCTAATAATATCCCTGAGAGCAACCCAGAGAAACAAAATCCCCTCCTTGCTTCCCCTCCACCCCCTGCTTAGGTAACAACATCTGCCATGCAAGCCTGAAAACAAACCCCTGAAAGTCAAATAGCAAAGTTTAAGGTTTTTCACCTTTTGCCTTAAGAGATCTCCTTTCACCCAGGATCCCTTTCCATCCTTTTCCTCATCCAGGTCCCCAGTGCTGCCCTTAACACCTGAGAAGATCCAAAAGCCTTTGGAGCAAAGCCACCACTGGATGCCTGCAGCATCTTTAGACAGTATTTTATTTTGGGAGAAAATGAGTGAAAATTAGAGAAAAAGAGCTTTTTTGGCTGTGCACATCTCTTTAGATCTACAAACACTCCCTGATGCATCTTCACAGTAAATATATATAAGCACAGTAAAATAAATCAGAGCAGAATACTGTATTAGCACTTCCACGTTTTTCCCTGAAAAATATCAAGCACCTGATGTGAGGGGAAGCATTTAAGGTTTTGAGGGCTTATTACTTAAAAAAAAAAAAAAAGTCTATTTTATCTTTGTTTTTTATCAGGGGTCTGCCCAAATCTGAGACTCAGCCACTTGTGTCAAACCACACTGCGAGCAGAAAAAACCTGTTCTGCTTTTCCAATCTGCCTTAAGAATATTTAAATAAAAGCCCATCAGCACATGGCATGACAGGAGTTTGTCAGGAGCAGTGGTGACACCTCTAACACACCACTGGCAGTGAGGGATTGCACAAACACGATCTCAGAGGGATTCTTTGCTTTGCTGTCCTAAGCTTGGACTAATCACCATCAGATTTGAGTAATTTTGATTAAATATTGTTGGATAAATAACTGTGCCTTTATTATCCCACTTTTCCACGACTGGTGATGGGCTGAGCTGAGGCAAAGAGCCTGAAGTCTGCTGGATTCATCCCACAAATCCCCAGGCCAAAGGCAGGTGGGAATAAGAATTCTGGAGCAGCAAAAACAGCAGGGCAGGCGAAGCACCAACCCTCACGCTCCTGGGTGGGGAACTGGGAAGAGAGGGGACAGCACAGACTGATGAGGGGCAAGGTGTCACTTGTCACACCCGTGTGCTATAAAAGCCAAATATTCCATGAAAAAACCCACCTGTGATGGGTTCTGTCAATCAATTTGGAGCAGGGAGAAAATGTGCATTTTCTTTTTCATGCACTCTTAACCCCATGGGGAGGATTTAGCTGCTCCAAAGCAGCAAGGTGAAGCACAGAGAAGGGAGGCTGCTGTCTCCGTGCAGAGGCACCCGTGCTCCCCCCACACCTCCCTCGGCTTCCGAAGCAGCGCTTTGAAAACACCCTGGTCAGGAAATTCGGAGGGAGGCCGTCCCCTCCCCGGCACACAATCGCTATATCCACTTTCCATTAGAGGGTAGGAAGCCTCAGGAGCCCAACATCCCACTCTGACATCAAACTGCTAAAACAGGAGTTATCAGATGGAACGCGTGGGTCAGCATTGTGCCTCGAGACATAAAAAGGACCTTGGTATTAATGTGAGGAAATGTGACTATTGTGTGCAGAGTGATACCCATTCAAGCCCAGACCACTTGTCTCTGGACGTTACTCTCCCTGGAATATCCTTGGCGCCAGCATCCAGCTTTTCTCCTCGTCCCCTTGAAGAAAAAAAAGTCATCTGGGCAGGGGCTGGGCCAGGACTTGGATGCCGTGTTTTGTGGCGGCGGGCGTGCACGTGTGTGCCTCCGGAGCGGGATACAGGAAACTGTTGATTCTCTGTATCTAGGAATGATCAGTTGGAGCAGGGTGGGACGGCCTTTCATTTCTCCTGAAGCGTAATTGGTGTTCCGCTGCTTCTCTCCCACACCCCGGCAGAGCCACATCCTGCTTTCCAATTGGCTTCTCCCTGCTGGCAGGAGTTTGTCTTGTTCTCCCCAAAACTGCTGGAGGCACCTCTAAAATCTCCAGTCTGAGCATCAGTTGCAAGTGGGATAAGTTAGGCAGCTACAGCTCCACAAATCCTTGATAAATTGTGCCTAAATTTAAGGAAATACTGTGCAAACCTTCTTGCAATGTGGGTAAGGGGAGGCTGAATTGTTTCAGAGCCTCAAACTACAAAAACAACACCCAAAGAACTGTTTTAAAAGCCCAAACTACACGAACAGGATTCAAATTATTGTTTTAAAACCTAAAATGGAAAAAAAAAAAACCAAGATCCAGATGATGAAAATATGTGCCTGGCTGATTTAAGGGAGCTGCCAAGGAGATAAGAACGCTGTGACTGATGGCAAGGATGTGCCCCCACATATTCCCAAGACTCCCTTGCATGACCTGTCCCTTAAATTTAAGGCCCAGCCTAAACCAAAATGCTGTATTTACTTGCAGGGATTTCATTCCAGGTGTGCTGCAGATAAAGCTTTCCTGAACAAAAGCCTGGAGTGCCAGGACAACAGGGAAATGGCTTCTCACTGACAGAGAGGACATTTAGATTAGACTTGAAAAAGAAATTATTTTACAATGAGGGTGGTGAGGCCCTGTTGCCCAGAGAAGCTGTGGCTGCCCCTGGATCCCTGCAAGTGCTCAAGGCCAGGTTGGATGGGGCTTGGAGCAAACTGGTGTAGTGGAAAACATTCCTGCTTACTGCAGGGGGGTTGGACTAGATGACCTTTAAAGGTCACTTCCCACCCAAACAATTCTGTGATTTTACTTGCAAACATTTATTGTGACTTCAGAAAAAGCCTCAGCCTAAAAACCACCCTGATCTTCCCCCAGAAATGCAGATCCCAGGTTCAAAAACCTCCAGCTTCAGATAAACACCCACCTTCCTGTCAGAGCTACGAACATTTGCTGAAAATAAATGTTACCACCAAAATCCAAGTTACAAGGATGAAAAGCACAAGAGAATTAAAACCACCTTCCACCAGTTAACACAAGGAAGCACTGAAACACCCAGGAGAAATGACCCAAATGTCACCCCTGAGCAGCATTTTAGTGCTCAGGCATCTGCATTGCTTTGGGATCAGTACTCCCTGCAAAGGCAGCCAGGATTAATTAAAAATAAGACAGGCCATGCCTTGAAGCCCAGATTTCTTCAAGCCATCCTGTTTTACACACACCTGTGCACAAAGCCCAATATTTTATGTCAATGGTCATTTCTTGGAGTTTTATGGGTCGTGCTGTGTTTTGCTGGCTCAAAGCTTAATCCCACACAGTGATCTTTTTAAAACAGAATTGCAGTGGAGAGCATCCAATTATGCTCCTGGAGAGCTGCACACACATCACACAGAGAGGAACAGCTCAACAGGATGATGCAGAGCTGTCACTGCCCCTGTAATTCCACCTTCACTGCATCCCAGGGTTCCAACTCATCCCCTCCCTAAATGGGAATTTTGGATCTTTTAGCCCTTTATGAAGGTGGGCAGCAACCTCACAGCAGCTGACCCAAAAAAGTCTCCAGCAGGAGAGAGTTTGGGCACCACATTCAGCCAAGAGAGCACATTTTGACTCAAGCATTTCACCCAGCTTGGAGAACACAGGAAAATTAGATGAGGATGCAAAGATTCCATCCCCATGCTTGGTTTTCCTCTGTGTTTTCAGAGCAGCAGAGGGTTTTGTAGGATCGTGGTGCACCAGCTCCCCAGGGGTAGGAAATGAGGTGTTGGGGCTTCTGGCATTGCTGGGAGAAACCCCACTTTTATTTCCTCCTCCTTTCCAGCTTGGACAAACCATGCAAAGGTTTCAAATCAAAACCTGAGTATAAAAGCAAACCTCCCAAAGCTTCCAAAGAGAGGCAGTGATGGAAGGGAATTTCTGTGCAGGGAACAATTCACTCCCAGACACACCTTGGCTCCGGCATCATTAAACCTCAGTTTGGGAACTGGGTATTTTTTTTCAGAAGTTCAAGGTATTTTTCTTGGAGGATTTTAAGGATCTCATCTCAGCCACCCTTAGCCACCTTCTTCAGGAGGATCAGCTGTGCCCTGGGCAGCCACAGACTGATTTGATGTGTATAAAATCCAGCCTGGAAGAAACTCCAGTAAAACCATCTCTGTAAAGGATCTGATAGCCCAGATGACTCCCACACCTGGACTCTGATGAATGCTTTGCATAACAGTGAAAAAGTTGGATTTTGGCTACCTGGATCAATTTGATGTTGTAATGGGGGGAAAAAAAATCTCTTTTTTCATATATGCCCTTACTGAAAGTTTGGGCCTTTGCCCTGTCTGAAGCTCATTTTAAAAATCTCCAGCCTTCCATCTGAAACAAGACCCCAGCACACCAGAAATCCATTTTTCCTTTAAAATTCTAATAATTTCAGCTAGAAAAAAAAAAAGGATACAACTAATAGCACCAGCACAAACAGCAGTGCTTCAGGGAAATAAGGAAGCTTTTTTTGTCCTGTTTTGAATGGAAGAGAAAACAAAAAAAAAGCCCGAAAGGACACACAAGGAAAGTGAACTTCTTCAGATGCAGAAGAATCCACAGCACTTGCATTCCTCATCCCCAAACAATGCACCCCACGGCATTAAGTCCTGACTTGTCATAGCAGAGCACAGCTCCCTTAAATCTTTCAATTAAGATGGCATTTGTGAAATTGCAGGCTTGGAAATTGCTGGACATTATTCCTAAGTTCAAGTCATTGCTCAGAGTCAAAAAGCAGACTCCAAGATAGTCAAACAGGGGCCCAGGCTGTGCCCAGTCTGCATCACCATTCCCAGTAGCTGCTCACTGCACATCAACTGGGATTTGCATGTAACTCAAAAATAACTTTTAACAAATTTAAAGGACTCTCTGACACTGTGACACCAAGAATAATCCAGAGCCTGTGCATTTATCCTCTAAAACCGTCAGTGTCCAAACAGGCAGGCTCCAGCTGCTGGGACAAATCCAGGCTGCTCTGTGTCCCAGAGCTGCGTTTTCCCAGGCACATCCCACAAAATCCAACTTTCACAAATTGGGTGGGAAAGGACCTTAAAGATCATCCAGTTCCACCCCCTTTCTGTGGGCAGGGACACCTTCCACCAGACCAGGTTGCTCCAAGCCCCATCCAATCTGGCCTTGAACACTTCCAGGGAATAAAGAAGGTTAAGTTTTGTCTAATTCAGAACTACTTATCTTACTAAAATTGAAAACATTTTCTAGAAAAATAAAATGGTTGCTACAGCTAAGCAAGATTGTCACAGCTATCAGCCACAAAAAAAAAAAACCTCTTTAGCTCTATGACTTGATTTCTGTCTTCTCCTAAAACCTCTGTTTTTCAGACCTGGCTTGGCACTACATGGGATTTCAGTTCAAATCTGTATTCCCTTCCTCTTCCAGCTTTACTTTTCAAAGGATTCACAAAGCATCAGCACTGGTTTTTATGGGAAATGAAAGCAATGGGATTTTGTTTGATTTTGTGCAGAATTAAAAAAGCTCAAAATTGCATATGAAATGAAACAAAATGACAGAAGTTTTTGGTGAAGGGCTTGGCTATTTTCCTCCCTCATCATTCATCAGCACTGAGGATATAAAAACATCCTGACAGAAGTAAAGGTTCAAGGATGGGCTGGTTGGACAGGGCCTGGAGCAACCTGGCCTAGCGGAAAGCGTCCCTCCCCTTCCAGAAATGACATTTAAAGTCCCTCCCAACCCAACCCACTGTGATCCCATGAAATCCCCCCACCAGGACCAACCCATCCCTGTGGTTTTGGGGCCACTCACCGGTGGCGCTGGGAGCGCCCTCGAGGTTGACGTTGACGAAGAAGCGGATGCTGTCCCCGGACACGATGGTGGAGTTGACGCCGTCGAAGAGCTCCTCGCTCGCCGCCTCCTCCTTCGCATCGTCCGTGTCGCACTTGAGGTACCCTGACAACGAGATGGGGGTGCCATGAGAGGGCCACAGGCTCTCCGGGCCCGTCGCTGGCGCCGGCGGCACCGAGGAGGCGTCTGTGGACTCCGAGTCCGAGTCCAGGGCCGAGGAGCTCTCGGCCATGGCCGGGGCCTTGTGAGGCGCCGCTCTGAGGCCCCGCGAGGCCCGCGGCGTTCAAGGCACGGCGCCCAGCATGTTTTGGGGTGGCCTCGGCGGCTCTTCCCTCACGCCAGTGGTGTGGGCAGCAAGGCTCAGCCCCAAAGCCTTGCTCCCCTCTTCAGGTAGAAGCTGCCACAGGGTGAAAACGCCGCATGAAAACGCCACCGAAAGCGAGAGCTGCGCCCCAGCCCACCCCGAACCCAACGCCGCGACCGAGCCGAGGCCGCGCCGCTGCCTCGCGAAGCGGCAATTCGAAACTACAGGTGGAAAAATTTAAAAAAAATAAACAAAAGAAGTTTCCAAGGAGATATCTGATATGGACAGACAGACAGAGCCACAGCTCCTCACGGGGCAGAGGAGCAGGTCACTGGGGGTGGCAGCACTGAGAAGGCGAGACAAGTTTCTTAATTACACCAGACAACTCCTTAGCCTTTTGCAAGGCTTTAATTAGAGTTTAACCCAGCCTCATCCAACAGCAAAGTGGTCCCTGCAACATCTCATTAGGGAGCAGCTGAAGGACTCTTGTAGCACACTCATGTATCATGTTTAATTAGGAGAATTAGGGACATTATAGAATGTCGATTTTTACATTACCAGGATTATTCAGCAGCTTCTCCTCATCTTCTAACAAGTCTTTTATGCCTAATTCGAAGCAGGAGGGAGATATTTCATTAGCTGGCTCTAGGCACTACAGTGAAATGAAAAGGGGGAGCTTCAAGGCAGAGGCTTGAATGGAAACTAAAATATTGATGGCTTTTTTTAAAGCCTCGTAGAAGCAAATGTGGAGGCAGCAGCTGAAAGCGGCGCATGCTGCCTCTGAGGGAACGAGCCAACAGCTCTCCACCACAAAACACAAACCCAGAGGAGTGAGGCCACAAACAGGAACTCAGTGACACAGGACAGGGGCTGCAGCATTTCCTGCCACGAGCTGATGGAGCTCAGCATCCCCCCAGAGGGCTCCGAGGGTGCAAAGGGGCTGCAGGAGCTTCAAGCCTCCAGATGACTCCTAAACTGCTTATCAAAGGTGCGGGAAACCTGATAAAGCCCCTCAGATTAACCCCCCTCCTGATCTCTGCCTCCTTCACCTTAGAGCCTGACAGGAATTAATGTGAATAAACCCTGTCAGAAGTGTTCTGAAGGCTTCAAAATTATCCAGGGTGCTGCTGTCCCCATCCAGCACAGCACACCAAGCATAGCACCCTCTGCTGCTGGCAGAGCCTGGGGCATTTGCATCCCTGCATGATGGAAACTTGTCCAGACAGAAAAAAGCGAAGGGAGGAAAGCACAGGAAACATCTGAATGCTGAGGGCACCACCAGCTATGGAATCTCTGCTGGCAGATGTGGCAGGGATGGACAACAGCCAGACAAGGTGGCAGCAGCCATCAGAAGTACTACAAAGTCCCACACAAGCACCTCAATCCCAATCTAAGTCCCAAATTTGGGGTTTGATTCCTCCAAAATGCATGATGGACACCATAATCTCTCCTCAAAGCTGAGCAGCCACAGTGCTGACATTCCCCTCAGTGCCAGCAGAGTTTGGGCAGCCCTGCAAATGAAAAAAAATCAGCCTGGGGAAGGCTCTTCCAACCTGAACCACATCCAGAATTGCAGCCTCAGGGAAGTTCTGAGCTTCACCTCCAGCCTTCCCACTCACTGGGTCAGATGGGAGACACGTAAGGATGGTTTGAGCACCCAGCTCTGAGAACATGGCTGAGCTTTTCCTCCCTGTCCTACAGGAATTAGGTGGGTAAATAGGGAAAAGCCAAGCAGGGACAATGATTTATTCCCCTCCCCAGGCACTGAAACTGGTTTGATAAGAGGGTGGCAGTGGTGGAAACCAGAGAGGGCTGGAGACAGGAGAGAAGCAGCCCAGGAGCTGGAAGAAGGGCAAGGGTGGAGTAGGATCAGAGGGTTGGGCAGAGGTCAGCCAGGACTCTGGCAAGGGAAGCATCCTCTGTTCCTCCCTCTTTAGGGGAGGAAAGAGCAGAACAAAAGGCAGCCGAGCCTCGCGTCCCTTGGGCAAGGCACGGACAAAACACTCGGCTTGCAAATAATCCCCAACCTGGGCTGGACAGGAACTGCACTCCCAGACAGGTGTCTGCTCTGTCACTGGACCACCTCCAGGCCTCAGACCACTCCTGTTTGGAACCCTTCAGCCTATTTCATCTGCCAGGAGTTTGAAACCATGAGCAGCTCACGCCTGTCAAGTGCAGGGTGACCTCGAGGTGACAAAGGCTCTGTGGTGGCAGATGCACCTTCCCTCTGAGCTGCAGCCCTGCCTCCAGCCCTGGCAGCTGCTTCCCTCCCCATTCCCTGATGCTCCCCGAGTGCCACCCCCCCTGCTTGAAGGGCAGCAGATGCCACAAGCGACAGCAGAAGCTGTTCAGCTCCTCTGGAAGTCTGACGGGTGCTTTGCAGAAGTCCAGAGCAGGATCTGATGTGGCTGTTGCAGGATTTGTGCAAATACCAACCAAGTTTCCATGTGGAAGTCCCAGAAACGCTTCACAGGCTTTGTCAGGAGCAGTTGCTTCAGAGACAGAGGGCAGAGTTAAACACCTTTTGATTGGCATCAGGTTTCCTGGGGAGAGTTTAAGATCTCCAAACTGGTGTTCCCCCCACCTTTATCTCTGCAAGTTGGCACCTTCAGATGAGGGCAGCGTTTGCTGAAGTGCTCAGAGCCATGTGACAGGGCCAGTCAGAGCTCTGAGCACAGAAAGTGCCACTTCAGCCCAAAATATGGGCTAAAGAGAAAAGAGAGGAGAGAGAGAAGAGAGGGGAAAGAGGGAGAAGAGAGAGGAAAGAGGGAAGAGACAGAAGAGAGAGGAGAGAGAATAGAGGAAAGAGGAAAGAGAGGAAAGAGGAAAAAGAGTGGAAAGAGAGAGGAAGGAGAGAGGAAGGAGGGAAGAAGGAGGGAGGAAGGAGGGAGGAAGGAGGGAGGAAGGAAGGAGGAAGGAGAGGAGAGAGAGGAGAGAGAAAAGAAAAGAGAGAAAAAAATAGAGAGAAAAGAGAAAAGAGGAAAAAAAGAGAGAAAAGAGAGAAAAGAGAGAAAAGAGGGAAAAGAGGGAAAAGAGGGAAAAGAGGGAAAAGAGGGAAAAGAGGGAAAAGAGGGAAAAGAGGGAAAAGAGAGAAAAGAGAGAAAAGAGAGAAAAGAGAGAAAAGAGAGAAAAGAGAGAAAAGAGGTTTGGCTGAGGAGAAGTTGAAATTCAGCACAGGAGGAGCTGGAATACAGTTAAAGCTGGCCCAGATCAGTGCAGCCCTTCTGCACCATGAAGAACCCACTGTGGTCAGGATAATCCCCCTCAGTCCACCCTGCAGGGCTCATCTCATGGCAAAGAAATGGAAAAACATGGGAAGGGCACAAGAGCAAGGAGAGCAGGCAGCATCCTTCAGTGCTGCAGGAACAAAACCCCCTCCTCACCCTGTGCAGCCAGAAGCAGCAGATGCTTTCACCTTAAAGCCTCCTTTACCTTAAGGGCTTCCCTCAGCCCATACTATGCCACAGGAAAATAAACTAGAATAACTAGAAAATAAACTCAGTTTTATGCAGGTGCTGGGAAGGAAAAAAAAAAAAAAGGGATAATTAGGATTTCTCTGCTGATTCCCCTCCAAAGCATCAGCCCTTCCTCTGCAGCTCACCCCAGACCTGCCATGCTCTAACATCCCAATATCCACCCAAGATCAGGCTTGGAGGAACCTGGTCTGATGGAAGCTGTTCCTGCCCATGGCAAGAGGGTGATGGATGACCTTTAAGGTCCCTTCCAACCCAAACCATTCCAGGATTCTATGATTCCACCCCCAGCCTTCTCTCTTTCCTCACATTCCCAGCTCCACTTCACCTCCCAGCTCCTGCTGCTCTCAGCCCTCTCACAGCTCTGCCAAGGTGCCTGCCCTGCAGCTATTTTGCTTTGGAGCTGAGTTTTAGTGCCCAGGGCTCTGTAGGGAGCAGCAGTGACTGCAGCTGCTGCCATCAGAGGTGGCACTGAGTGTCCCACTGCTGCCCTGGTGGCACCTGGCAGCTGCAGCTGGGGCAATAAAATCAGCAGAGTCGTGGTGAGCAGGAAGCTCAGCCTCAGCCACAACAGAAATATTCCCTGGAAAAGCTGAAGTGGGAGCAGCACTCCCAGCCCAGGGGCTGCAGGTTTCTCCAGGAAAGCCAAAAACCTTAATCAAGCTCAAAAGCAGCTTTATTACTAAAAACATCCTCTCACACCCCAGGTCATGGGAATTATTCCAGCCACAACCCCTGCACAACCTCTCAGGTGACAAAGCCACTTGTGGAGCTTTAACCAACATCTGCAGGCACGAGCCACTAACTCAGAGCAGTTTTCTGGAAGCAACTGATTTTTACCCTCAATTTCCAAGGCAATCTCTTCTCCAGGCCTGGAAAACTGTTCTCATCTACAGCAGTGCTTACTCCCTCTGTCAAATCCAAGCCCAGGCTTCCAGAATCATGGAATTGCATCTCCTCCTCTTCACAAGTGGTAGTTACCCCTCCAAAAAACTCTCCCCAGAAAGCCAGGAACCTCAAACTACATTAAAAGAGGCTTTTTGAGCTATGATTGGCAATCCAACACTATCAGCTTGTCACCTTAAAAGCCATTTCAGATTCCTCAAGTGAGATTTTAGGCACAGAAGGCAGCAAATTGTTCTGGAGAACCATTTTTGCATCCATTTTCTCCGAGGAATTACAGGTCAAGTACAGAAGGTCAAAGGAATCAATGATGATCATGTACATTCAATAGCTTTTCAAGGGAAAGGAGCATCAGCTGGGACATGGGCATTACCCTAAAATCCAGCCTGGCTCTTTGGAGCACCCCAGTGCCTGGCTGTAATAGAGTATTAAGGAACTCAAGAGAGATTTAAGCCTAAAAATTCTCTTGATAACGCTGGCATTAAGTTAAAAAAACAAGTCATCTTCACCTACTTTTTCTCCTTGTGGATTTTTAACTTGCTCTAGCCAAATCAGACACTGATTTTCAAGAAAGGCATGAAGTTTTAATTAACCTGAGCTCTCAGAGGGTTTGCTTTGCTCCCTGCAGGCTCCAATTCATTGCACCACTTGGAAAACACCCACATCCCCAATTCTGGGTGCAAAAGGAAACCCAATTAATAATGGAGCATCCACCTCTCAATTGACCTTTCCACTCTGCACAGAAACCAGAGATTCCTGCTGCCTCCATAGCTTAGGTAACCTTCCAGTCAGTTAACTCAGGCAGGGAGAGAGCTACTGGAGGATTCAGGAGACCTCTGGAAGAGCTTTGTGCAAGTGTTATCAGTTCTCCAGTCTCCAGAACATTCCAGAAAAAAAGGGTTTAAACAGCACCCTACTCCCACATGAACCAAAGCAAGTTTGGGGGCACAGCTCACAGGCTGATACCAGCATAATCACCGACTTACCAAAATAATTCTCTTTTTTTTTTACAGACAAAATGAGAGCAGTTACATTGCTATAACCACATTTTTTTAGGTAAATACACACCTAAATTTTACACATCCCTGCTGAGGTTAAACTGCAAAGTCTGGGGTTTGTTTTGCATGACAAGAGTCATAAAAAAACCTCTTCCTTCCCAACAAATTATTGCATTTCACACACAAGAACAACTGCAAGGCTGCAGCCAGCCAGCAGCACCCAGAGCTGTCTCCCACCCTGCTAAAGCTGTGAGCCACAATGATTAAATAAATCTGGATGCTTGCTAGGATTTTAAGCTTTTTCTCTGGTTCACAGCTGAGAGAGTCCCTGGCAAGGCTCACAGGAGATTTATTTACCCCTGGCAGCCACAGGGACACTGTGCCAGCCCAGGAGACAACTGCAGGGCTGGAGGTGTCCCCAGACCTCATGGTTGGACTGCTGAGGGTTTGCTGCTGAAAATTCATCAGCCAGGAGGACCCAGAGCTTATCTGGAATACCTGGGTTAGAAAAACTCCTTTATTAAGATTCCCAGAGAAGTTGTGGTTGCCTCATCCCTGGAAGTGTCCAAGGCCAGGCTGGACAGAGCTTGGAGCACCCTGGTCAAGTGGAAGGTGACTCTGCCCATGGCAGGGGTGGAAGAGATGGTCTTTAGGGTCCCAACTGAAATAAATCACTCTAGGTTTAAGCCAAATAATCTGGGTTGGCACAGGCAGATCTTCAGATCATGTCAATAGGATTTAGAGACGTGTCCCCCCAATGCCAGACCTTCCACAGGTACCTTAAGAGCCAGGGAAGTGCTGGGTGAAGCTTTTTGGCTCTCCAGCACTCCCTATAAAATACAGATTTTCTGGAGCAATGACCACCTGCTAGGATGATGTCAATCCATTACCTAAGCTCAAGAGCACAGATTAACCACAACCTCCTCTTGGAAAAGCAAAAAAAAGAAAAAAAATCCAAACCAGAGGTAGAAAGTGCAGAGCAGGTGAGTCACCAAGAGCAGAGCTCTCCCACATCCCTGCACCACTGGCTGACCAGAACCTCAGCTGCATCTTCCCAACCCTACTCCAGCTTTTTGTCCTGAAGAGCCAGATGAAAACATCAAGCTTCCCCTGCCACTTCAGTGATAATTCATAACAGAACTCCAAGAGCTGATCTGTTGCTGCTGGAAAAAAAAAACCCTCCAAAACAAAACAAAAAAAAAAAAACCAAAACAAACAACACCCAGGCACTTTTGAATTAATTCCAGTATTGTATTTTGCAGCCAGATTTCTAGGAAATGTTGTGAATAATCCAAGTAATTCAGTGGAGTGTTGTGGGGGTTTTTTGTTTTGTTTTTACAGAACACAGGAGGATGTGGAGTTCCAGTGCTGCAGCAGAACCCTCAGAAGTCAGGGGTGTTCCTGCTCCTTTTGCTATTTTATTAAAGCTTTTTCTCCTGGTAATTCCAGAAATAAAAATGTGCAAGAGACCTGTGAGCCATCTCCTCGTGCTCTCCCACAGGTAGCAGCAGTTCACCTCCTGCTGGCAAACTGGGCATCTCATGGGAAAAAACCCAATGTGAAAGGACTTGTTTCACAAAAACATTTAAATTAATCTCCTACTTAAGCAAACAATTCCAAGATAGATAAAGTCAAATATATTAAAAAAAAAATAGAAGAAGAAAAAAGAAAGAAAACTCCCCCAGAACACATACCAAGCTGAACTGCAAACTGAAAAACAAAAACAAGCAGATAAAATATATCCAAACATCCCAAGCCAGACTGGGGCCTTGGGGCCCTTCAACACAACTGTGATTTATTGTGCCAGCAAAACCAATTAATATGTCAGGGGAGTCCAGGCAGTGAGGGATTTGCTCTGGGAGACCAGAAAAAAACAAATTTATGCTGCAGGATCTGTTGAGCCAGCTTTAAAACAATGCAACAATTCAGATATCCCCAGCACTGCACTGGGATTCCTTCCCTCAGATTTTGCAAGAGGAACCAGAAAACTTCTGGGTTTGTGTCTTATCAGGGAAAGTTTTTGGCTCAGTTAAAAACCTCATCACAATTTGGGCAGAACTTCATCATCTGCAGGTAACTCCAGTGCTTTTAGAGCTCCACCTCCACGAGGAGGGTGCAGGATGCTCACAAAAGACAATGGGGGGCTTGATGAGCTCATTCTGAGCCCTGATTGCTGAGCTGCATTTTATCAGGACTCCAGTTATCCCCAGGTTTGGACTGGGGCTACCCAATCATCTCATTACTCACTTACATTCACCACCAAGAAAACTCATTTGTCAAAACGACCTTACAGAAGATTTAAGTGACTTTAACATGCAAGGAGGGGGACACCAATAACCACCAGGCCCTGCCAGGTTTGTTTGTGCAAGGGGCTTTTTCCAGAGACTCAAAAAAAAGAGTGAAAACATGGATTTTCATCAGCAAGATGGCACAGGACAACTGCTAAAACTGACAATACACAGGGGCTGGAAACAGACCACCTGATGCCCTCAAATCTGCTGCCACCACCCTCCATCAGAAATGTCCAACTGGGCAGGCACAAATTTATTTCCTTTTTTCCCCTCTTAATATTGTCTGTACGGAACAAACTCCTCACCAGACTTTTTCCAGCTACATTGTATTTATCTCATGCAAGGCACTAAAAGCCACAAAAGTGGCTTTCAAGTTCTTCCAGAAATAAGGGGGAACTTGAACTCAAAGCTGATTTCCTTGATGAACTTTCCAGATCTTTAGCTACTCAGGTTGGGAGATGGCTGGGACCATAACAAGCTCTGAATTTCCCAAGTAGTCATATATTAATTCTAGAAAATCCTTCCAGGGCTTTCCCCAGCTCCTCAGTAATTACCAGAGCTACAAATTACTAAACACTTGAAGTTTTTATGGATGTAAACATCCAGGAGGATCCTCCAAAGCTCTGCTCTGGTGCTGCAGCCAAGATCACGCTCACGACAGTGCTTTCAACTGAAAACAAGGTTTCAACTTTTAAATTTTAACATTGCTGAGAACACAAGAAGGGTAAAGAAAAGTTAGCTGGCAAAAGACAGACTCAGGCTCCGAAGAGAGCCTCAGATATGCTCAGAAACAAAAACATCCTAATTACTAAGAATACAGAAAACCATATGTATATGCAAGATCCCAGGAGGAGATAAGGAAAAAGCTCCACTCTACACAGAACAAGAATATCAAAAGATGTTGTCCTGCTGAGAAAAGAGAGGGAAGTGTCCAAAAAAACAGATTTAAAGAGGTTTCTTTTTTTTCTTTGCCCTCTTTAGGGGGACTGGGGATTTGTATTGCTTCAGAGGTGGGGCAAGAGCATCTCCTGCCCGGCAGATCCCCACAAGCAGTGCCACGAAGCAGCTCGGTGATTTCGCAGCTCCATTTCAAAACAAGCTGTTTTGAAACCCTGTGAAAAGGTGACATCTTCATCTGTGGTTTCCTCCAGCCCTGGTGACGTTTTGGGGTGAAGGCTTTGAGAATCTGAGGGCACAGGACTCCTGCAGGGAGATCACCAAAGCGGCGCGGCGGGGTGGGAGCGCTCGCACCAGCACACCCTGGGATCCTGGGATGCACACACTCCAAGGCCTCGGTTCAATCAAGCAGCAGAAGGTGACTCATCACTCCACAGCAGCTGAACTCTCCCAAAAGGTCACTTTGTAATGAGGAGTAAGAGTGACAGCAGCTCTGAGAGTGAAAGAACCAAGAAATCCAGTGTATTTCCAATCCCAAATAACATGACACAAGCCAAGGAGGAACTTGTGAGCAACGTCCCCTCCTTCCCCAAACCACAGAAGCAGAACAGGAAAGCACCACAGAGCTTCTCAAAGCCCTCAGAGGCAGCTCCAAGCTGCTGTCTCCTCAAGACAAAGGAGGAAGATGAGTAACACCACAAAAACAGGGCAGACATGCCCACTGCCATGGCACCAAGTCAACAAAAGAAGAAGCCTCTCTCAGAAGACGCCACAACAACAACAAACCATTCAGAGATCTAATTGTGGGGTTTTTCTTGTTGTTGTGGGGATAGTTTGAGGAAGGCAAGACTGACTCCTGGAAGGGGACATGTAGAGCCACCTAAGATGTCAGGACAGACAGCTGGGCTGTGGTAGAAGGGTTTGGGAAGAAGTAGGGACCCGTCCTGCCCCCAAAACCAGCAGCACTTCTCCCCAAGCCCTTACACTGCTCTTAGGCAGATGCTGGGGGCTCAGTCCCCTCCCCAGGTCCCAACCTGGGTCACCCTCTCCCATTCCCAGTCCTCAAGAAAGCACCAACCACATCCCGAGAGCCCAGAAGCGAGGTGGGAAGGAGCAGGGCTACCCCAGCCTCACACCCCACATGCCCTCTCTGAGAAAACCTCCCCGAGGCCAGGCATTCTTTTCTGTCCTTCTGCAACTCAGCCCAGCCTCCAGAGAACACCTCTGGCCAGAGATGAGAGGACTGGCTTCCAGTTTTGTCCCCTGACTCCCCAAAATTTGTTCTTTGTATGAGAAAGGGAGAGCCAGTGCCAAAGGAAGTGCTGTCACCAGTGGTGCTGGATCAGCTGACATCTGGCAGAGCTTCAGCTTCCCCTTCCAGATGTCAACCTAAGGCTTGGCCCTCTGGAACAAGAAAGATGAGCCTTGTGACAGCTACAAGCATCTAAGGGCCTAAATAACCAGAGATATTTAGTCTTTTTTCTCACCATTTGGAAGTCCTGAATATTTCCAGCACTTCTAAGGGCAGGGAGCCCCAAGCCCTCAGGAACTACTTCCTGAAGAGGCTGGAACTCTCCAGAAGACCTCTCCCTAATACTCTAAATACATGCTGTTTTGGGGGAAAACACAGGGCAGGGGGTTGGAACAAGATTATATTTAAGGTCTTTTCCAACCAAAATTATTCCATGATTCTACTTCTCCAAAATCAGCAGAGAAGATGGAACTTCAATACCTCCAAGATCTCAGTCATCTTTGAGGCAGATGATCCAAGTTTTCAAATACCACCATTTAATCTTGTTTCAAAGAAAAGAAAAAAAATCTTTGCAGTAAAAGATGTGTCTGCCAGAGCCATCCAACTTTAGCTTGATGCTCTTTGGCAGGATGTCTCCAAAGGGACCCGACACCCACGCATGATCCCCACTCCAGAAAAAGACAAGCAGGTAACACCTGCCAGGCTGTATGACAGGAAAACTTCACAAAAGAACTTGAAGAACAAGGAGCCACCCAGAACAGTCACTGATGACAATGTGGAGTTGATTATTTACTGCCTATCTCAAACATCTACAGGATTTAACAACATGGAGCCTGCTCCCAGGACTGGATTACACAACCACCACTCCAGACTGTTTTCAAATCACACTTCAGCTCAATGGATGCTGTATCACCCATGTCAGGTTTGCAGCTACCCCTGCAGTGCAGCTCTCCCTCCAATAAGGTGTGTGTGCAAAAAAGTCAAATAATACTTGCCACTCTCTTCAAAGAAGTATCCATTTCTTGACATCGCTGCTGGTGGAGACTCTGGAGAAGACAGAAAAAAATCAAACATGAGAACCATCAGGATGCTGAATGTCTTCACTTTACAGCACAAAGCCAGTCCCAAAATACTGCAGGCATCAGATTTTCCTGAGTGTGGCAAATGTAACTTTTTGCTTATTGATGTTACAGTATTTACCAGAAATCTCCTTTATAGCCACAGGCAGTACCTGAAAAAAAGTCTGAGACATCCTGGGCTAGAACCACAAAAGAGCATGGCTAAAGATCAGGATGACTCTGACCATCTCGGGGATTTACCAAACCTGAACAAGTATGTCAGCAAAAATACAAACTAAACATCTGAAAGGTTTTTATAAAAATACAAGCCACAATGAAGTCCAGGTTGTACCTTGTGCTCAGATAAAAAGAACCAGTTTAATTTAGAAAAAAACAACTCAATTTTGATGAAAAATGGGAATCCACTTCCCATCCTGCTGCTCCTAATCATTAGGATATCCCCCAAACAGTGCTTGGCACTTGAAGATAAGCCCCAGAACCCTCCAGCCTTCCTTGGCCCACTTCCTGAGCTGAGGTCCTGCAGGCAACACCATCTGCACCAACAGGGTCTGGTGAGGAAGCCACAAATGGGAAATGATGCTGAGCAAGAGCAAATCCACCAACACAGCAGCAGCAGGGATGGATCCCCAGCATCCATCAGGAACAGGGATTTTGCTACTGAGTCAGTTCTGCAATTCACTGCTGGCAAAGCAGCTACTGAACATCTCTTGGTGTGATAACAGAGCACAGCAGCACCTGCTCTCAGGTGTGACCAAAGCCTGGTGCCCAAACCCAGCCTGGCTGTTCAGAAGGCTGACAAAATGTGACAGCTCAGCCTGCGTGGGCACAGGCAGCAGCTCCCCTGGGCAGGTGCACGGCCCATTTTACATCAAGAACAGAGCTCTTGATTTCAAGCCCTGAGCTCTTGATTTCAAGAATCACCCAAGCAGCCCCTTGGAACCGTGGGACTCGATGCTGCCTCTTCACACACTTTTTCCCAGCCAAAAAGCAATCAGAGAGAGGAATAGGTTTGCTCTGTCTCTCCCCAGCTCATTAGGCTAATCAAACATTACCTACGCAAGCCTGGGATGAATTTGGGCCAACAAGGAAAGAGGTTTCACCCGCCTTATTGTTCTGCAGATTAGGCTTCCTGCTTTTCCTTTGAGGTATGACACTGTTTCCCCAAGACCCTTTCTCTGCCCCATCACTTCTGGCTGCCAGGTTGCAGGCTCTTTATTCCCTTGTACAGTGTGCCACGTTTTCAGGGCTCACAATTCCTGCTGGTCCCCCGGGAGCCCTTGTGCACGTGACGGATGCAAAGGCACTTGCAGCACCTCCCAGCCCTGCCACTTGTCACCACTCAGACCTTCCAGTGCCAACAGGTTCCTGAAGGGATACCCTGATGGCCATGGAAAAAAAAAAAAGAAGAAAAAAAAAAAAAGAGCCAGCACATAAACCAGAGGGCAATTCCAGTGTCTGGTCCAAGGGAGAAACACAATGTTCCAAAGTTCATCCCAGAACAATGGGCTGGAGGAACAAACGGCACCGAACTGTGGCCAAGGGGCACCCATGACACCAGTCAATTGTTTCCCTCCACCTGGAAGGGAAGGAGAAGATCTATCCAGACTGATTAGCATGTTAATGATCAAAGGAAAGTTTTTCAAGAGGCTCTTATTGTGCAATGATTGCATTTACGTATTTCAGGGAAACAAACAAAATACGCCTCGGCAGCGGATTACCCAAGGAACCCACATTCCCAGCAGGATGGTTTATCCATTTCTCACTCCTGTTATGGCTTCTGAGGGAGCCTGAAGCAACATGTTCACCCTTCACTGGGCAAAACGAGACCCTCTGCTCTTCCTTCAACTGAACACAGCTATTTCTGTGGGTTGATGCTGTGTAATGATCAGGAATTGGTTGGTTTCTTCCTCAGAAATTCCTTCAGCAGCATCACCCAGGCTGGCATCACAGCTTTATGGGAGACTGGTTTGGTCCCTGCTTGGGCCAGGCATGAAAAGGGCAAGGCTGGGGTGTTACAGCAGGCAGTGCCATTTCATTAGGTGCCACTGGTTCCTCTGAGTCACTAATGAGCCACAGTGCCCCCGGCAACATGCTGGGGTAATTATGGTGGAGGTGCTGTTTTTTTCAGATGAGTCATAAAACAGAGGTCTTAACCTTGTAATTAAAGATGCAATGGCACGTTTGGGAGGGAAAAAAAAAAAAAAAGGGAAAAAAAGTCAGGCGTTCACCCTACTCTATCCTGGCAAAAACCCAGCCCTGGTAATTTGTCTTCTCCCAACATAATGCTGTCCCACAGCACCAACCCAATTCAGACTTCCAAACAGCCTTGTTGGCGCCTTTGGAAAAGCTCTTCCATCCCCCACGGAAGGGGCACATTAACATCAGGAACCTGTGCCTGGCGTGCCCAGGAGGTAAAAGGTGATGGGTGTTTATACAAGCCCAGACACAGGCAGGGAGCCACGGGAGCAGCTGAAAGGTCAGGGATTAGCACAAGAGGAGGTGAGAAGGGTCAGTTGGGGGCTACAGCATCTGCACCTCTGAGCCACTACAGAATTCAACGTTCACCTGACTTTTTCATACAAAAATTTGGGTTGGAAGGGATTTCTAAAGGTCTGCTCCACCTTCCCTGCCACGGGAAGGGATATCTGTAACTAGATCAGGCTGCTCAGCCATCCAGCCTGATCTTGAACATTTCCTGGGATGGGGCATCCACAAAATCTCTGGGCAACCTGCAAAAAACTTACTCCTTATGTCTAATCTAAACCTCTTGTCATTTAAAACCATCACCCCTTGTCTTATCCCAAGAAGCTTATCTAAATGTCTGTCCCCACCTTCCCTAAAGGCCCCCTTTAATCACTAAAATGTCAAAATAAGTTTACCCTACAACCTTCTGTCCCAGCTTTGGATAAATTAGGAGGAAATGTCTTGAAACGTGTCCTCTAATACACGACACCTCTTTTCCAGTTTGAACAACCCCAAGTTTTGAACTGAGCTGAACAAACCAGAGAGATCTCGGGGACAGCCCAATTAATCTCCTTCCTCCTTGCGCCCCAGTCCCTTTCTCCCCGTATTCCCCCATCAGCAGCAAGCATTCCTCATGCTGAGGGATGCTCCCTAAGGACAAGGCCAGCTGGCTCCTGCTGAAGGCTGAGGAGCAGCCAGAAAGACAAACCCATCAGCAGCTCCACCTGCTCCCCTCTCCCGGCGCTTACGGGATTTCACATCCAAGGTCTCGGCTCCTCGGCCGCGTTTTGCTGCGCCGGGCTCGGGTTGTGCAGAGCTGACAGCAAAGCTGAGCCTGCTCTGCTCCAGCAGCCACTGCCTGACACACACACCAACCTTGTATTGCCTCTCCCCACCTCACCTCCACTCCTGAAATTAAAAAGAGTTCAAGCAAGGGCCAGTTATGAAACACCACAGTGATCGATGCAATTGCTGGGCTTAGGGAAGGCTGGGCAGGAGTACAAGTCTCCAAATTCATTAGGTATCAACCTAATAATGCTCCAGCGTTTGCCTGAAGTTGCAGAAGTGTTTCCATGAAGGATAAATCTCCCTCCAGCCTGCAAAGTGCAGGGGCTCAGGGGTTCCCCCTCTCCACACCCTCAGATCCTCCAAGCCCATGCTGCCACTTCTTTCACTCAGGTTTACTTTCAAAGGCTCCAAAAAATAAAGAAAAAAAATCCCAGCAAAGAAATTTCAGCAAGACAAACGCTTCTGGAGACAAAGCTGGAAAGCACTACCCCAAGGAGCAAAGATGGAGCACAACAACTCATTCCTGTGCCTCTGAGAGGTCTCAGAGAGGTCCTGCCTCTCTTCAGACTCTTTCTCACCCATTCCCTCCAAGGACAGCCAGTCTCCAAATGCTCTCCCTATCCAAAGGCAGAACAAGGTGCCACCTTTCACTGTCTGCCCCAAAGCACGTGGTGCAGCTCTCTTTTGACAATTTAAGCCGTGCTCTTCTTTTCTAAACATTAATTTACTCCAGAAAATAACTTCCTACTGCCACCCCAACCTTATTCCCCGCAGGGATGCCTGTTAGATGAGACTAAATTGGAGAGGCACACGGTGTTACCACTTCCTGTCCTTTCTCAAAATGAAAATTTCTGTGCTTTCCAAGCGCTGAATTCAGAGGTGAAGAGCTGAAGTGCTGCAAAAGAGAAAACAAAGCTGCTTTTTCTAGACTCGAGGATACAGCTGAAGATGTCATGGCTGAGCCATTCCCTTTTGAGCTGAGGCAACAGCAGCCACCCCAAGAGCCACCAAGGCAGAGGAATATCAGAGAATCACAGAATGATTTGAGCTGGGAGCTGAAAGACCATCCAAGACTCTGCCATGGGCAGGGACACCTTCCACCAGACCTGGATATGACATTTATTTTTTAACTGGTAGCAGAGTCAGGGTTGCTCGTTGTTGTTTAAGGTGCTGGGATGGAACAGCTGATGTGCCATGGGAAGCACCAGACACAAAGCGGGTCTATTTCCTGATTTCTTACATTCTTATCATTTTTACATTTCACAACAAACCCCTGCCATGCCATCCTCCATTATTAAATTCCTGTGCACGCTGCATCTCCAACTAATAACCCATTTTGACTCTCTTGTTTTAAAGTTAGCAATAAGTTCCCTTGAGCCTTGCAATACTGGAGGATTATGAATAAAAACACATTCTCGGGATACTTGGGTAACTCAATTACAATGGTCTAGTGCTGGCATCTTCCAAATAAACAGCCCTCTGCAGCACAAGCCTTATATTGAAGTGAAACACAGCTCTGCAAAAGCTTTCTACATGTACTGCCACAGCCTTTGGCATTTATGGCTTTTTTTGGCTTAAATCTCTAATAATTCTAGTGCCCTGATAGTTCACTGGAGTTTATTTTGAGACAACACCAGTTTGAAAGAGGTACTGGGGAAGAGCTTTTTTATTTACAGGTCCTTTAATACTGACAGTTCTTGGGTAGTCTGTAAACATGGGCAGCTTGTACATCTGGAAAATTGAGTTGGCCCAAAGTTCTGACCAGAAAACGTCATGTAGCTTCATTATCCTTTACTCAGGGTGTGCTCCAATATCCCAATTCCACAGAATGGATTGTGCTAGAAGGGTCCTTAAAGACCATCCAGTTCCAAACCCATATTCCAACACCTTCCACCAGACCAAGTTCCCCCAGCTCCATCCAACCTGCCCTTGGACACTTCCAGGGATGGGGCAGCCACAGCTTCTCCATCAACCTCAACTTCCACCATTTTTGGCTGGAGCTCTGAGGACATTTCTCAGATTCATCAGCACGTGCAACGTCCTGCCTCAAAGCTGACAAAGCAAAACACGTCAGCCTGCGAGTGAGAAGTCACCACAAAAATCACTTGTTTGGGCTGAAAACGCTTTCAGACTTTGCCCATTTCCTCCCAGGAAGAATTAGCAATTCTTGCATCATACTGAGCTGCCCAGTCAGGTAACTGGGCAGAAATGGGATGGGTAACTGGAAAGAAATCTACTTCCCAGAAGACATGCAGGACTTCAGCTTTGCAGCAAGGTTTTGGCCACTGACCCCAGCAGTTCACTGAATGCAAAATGAGGAATGTTACAGTTAAGCTGCACCCCCTCAAACTGATCCAGGGATAACTCCAGCTTGGACAAATTCATGGTCTCATCCAAGGCTTCAAGCTGGTGGAAGATGATGCAGCTTCCCCCATCCAAAGCTCCCCAGTCCTGCTGTTCAATATTAAACTCTTAATAAATTCTTATTATTTGCTCTCTCCACCCCAACATCCCCGGACAAGGGATTCCTACACAAGGGATTGGGATCTGCATTCAGGTTCCTGCAATTTGGAGCAAGGAGAGAATCACAATTTATGTGCTTTAAATGCCCAATGACCAAATGGTGCTGTTCCCCTTCTCCACCCAAAGTCAGCAGAAAGCCAGACTTCAGAGAAAAATCACACACAGAGGAAATAATACCTCAGGGAAAACCTGTAGGAGAGAAGGAATTTTTTCATTATGTGGAGCATTGACTGAAATGGAGTTTAAAAATCTCAGTGTGCAGCAAGAGCTCAACAGGAGGAGGATGAGGAAGCCTCCGACTCCTTTGGTAACACAACTGCATCACAGCAGAACAGGACAGGAGCTTGACAGGCAGCAAATCTGATCACAGCCGAGAAGATCAGCTCCAAATATGTCAATATTACAGTTTTTCTCCAACAGAGCCTCTCTTGTGCTCTTAAAACAAGAGATTCTGGGAGTTTTCAAGAAGAACCAAGCAGCACAGGCTCTTGGTGGAGACATTCCCTGCAAATCATTTCAAACCACCCAAGTCAGCAAGAATTAATGGACAGCAGCAAGCAAAAAGCTATTCTGGCTCAAGTTGCCACTTCTCATTTCTATCTCCACCTTCAGCAGCTGATTCCTTCCCACAGCTCCACCTAATTCAGCTGGAAAAGGCCAGTGAGAGCAAAGCTCCTGCTGGCACAGAGATTGGAATATGGCCCTGTGCTGCTGCTCTGGGCAATCACAGCTGACAGACAGGAGGACAAGAGCTGCAGATTTGACTTGTTTTTCTCCATGCCTAGAGAGGTGTGACCAAAAAAATAAAAGGAAAAAAAAAACAACCAAGAATCACAGAAGTCAGGGTTTCCAAACTGATCACTGTAATTCAAGTGTGAGATCAGTGAGGGATGCTTGCAAAGGGAAGTGCCTGGTAAATGGTGTCTGATGCTGCCTGACACAGACCCTTCCCTAAAAACCACGGATAAAGGCAAAGGAAAACATCAAAGACAAAACTCCAGAGGGGCAAAAAGACCTTCTGTAAGTCATCAAAAGGGGAATATCCACACTGGGAGTCCCAGGGAGTTTTTTTCTTGAAGGGCTGAGTCAAGATCAACTTAGCAGAGTCTTTTTAGGCACAGCTTTGCAGCCTGGCTGTCCTTTGTCAGTGCAGCCACACATCCAACCCCAGCAGAGCCTGAGGGGGATAATCCTCCCTTCCCAAGGCACAGCAGAGCCCTATCCCTGCCCAGCTCAGTGCCAGGGCTGCAGGGAAGGGCTCTGCAAGGACAGAGCCAGCTCCACGAGCACCAGCTGGGATCCTGCTCCCCCCGGTTCCACCCATCACAGACAGCAAAATCTCCTCCCAACACAGCTCCCAGAAACACCAGGAGAAGAGCAAAGAGTGGGCAATGCCCCACAGGGCAGCTGGTACCCACAGGGAGGGCAGCTCCCCTCTGCCTGCATCTGCTGCCCCTCACCTTCCTCAGCTCATCCTCCTCCTCCTCCTCCTCCTCACGAGGCTGGGAGGAAAACCACAGCCCCCGAAGGGAAAAAAAGCCCAGCACACCTGGAAATCTAACACAGGCAGCAGAAGGGTGCCTGGCATCACTGGGCAACAGAACAGGGATATTCACTGCAGATTCTTACCTAAAGGGGTTGATTAAAACATCATCTGCATGCAAATACCTGCAAGAAATCAACCCAGGAGGTCCTGAAAACAGTTTAGGAAATAGCCATGCCCCAGAAAGATTTAAATCTACTCTGAAGCTCTTCACCCCAGTAAACTTCTGGAAGATGGAAGTGCTGCTCAGAGCAGACACTGAGGAGGAAGGTGCTTTTAAGTAGCCCCAATTTGATGGCAAATTATTGCTCCAGCCCAGAGACTCAGACCTGCAGGGACACAGGCTTTGCCCTCCTGATGTATAAACACATCCTCTAGAAAACCTTCCAGGAGAGAATGTTTGTGTTCAATAATTTTTCAGAGCTCCCTTTATGTTTAACATGTTCCTCTTGCCCAGGGGTGCATCCATGTGCTGCTTATTCCCCTATCCCCCTACCAGAAGTATCCCCAAAGGATTTTCATCATTTCTTTGTTCCCCAGAAGGGTTTCATGCCCCCAGATCCCTGTTTTTAGGACTCAGAAGTCTGGATTATCTAAACTGAACATCACACCCCTTGGAAATGTCCCATTCCTGTGATTTTTGGAGAACACAAAGCAGTCCTCTGACATTTCCAGGGCTCTCCTGAGTCACTTGGATATAAAGTTTTGCTTCATGGATTTATCTAAACAGAGAGGGATGACATCCCAGTCCTGGTCCAGGCAGAAAACACAACTCCATGGCTTTGAGGCACAGCAGGCACTCAAGACTCAAACCATGGATTATATGCAAGGAGCTGGATATTCCTCTGAGGATGGAGATGGTGTGGGGACGTTTTAAGTTATGCCACGGGGCACTGTGGTAAATGAAACCCCAGAATTCATTTTCACAGTGGCTGGCTGGGAAAAAGAAAGCATCATATTGAAGGGATAAAGCAGGAAGCATCCTCCTGCCTGCTCCCTGCCAGGCAAACACCCACCCACACACAGGCTCAGGGATCAGACGTGGCTGTTTCCAAAGCCTTTTCCTCACTGCACTGAACAATTCCCCTCCTCAGCTTCCTCCAGCTCACCCACTGCAATAAAACCAGCTAATAAAGAGTCACTGGGTGCAGCAGTCACAGCTTCCAGAGACCTCCCCCCCCTCCAAACCAAAAAAAAAAAAAGACAAAAAAGCTGTTAGGATTCAGCAGGAGCACCACGGTTCTCCAGGTTGACTCATCACAACTGAGCCCACCCAAACAATGAATATCCGAGGCTGCCTCCCAGAGGTGAGCTGCAAGAGGAAGCCACCCTGCACAGCCAGAGTCATTCACTCCTCACCCACTGGATTTCTTGGCCAGCATTTCACAGGTGAGCAGGACAATTTCAGCAGCCAGGCACCAACACCACCTTGGGATTTGGCTCTTGGACTATTCTGGCTATTCTCCCTCTTTTTAGTTTGGTTTTTTGGGAGTTTTTTGGGGGTTTTTTTTACAGGTTTTGGGAGGTTTCGTTTTGTTGGGGGGGAGGTTTTGTTTTCTTGGACCCTCTAAAAACTGATTTAAGTCTTGCAAGGATTTCTTGCTTAAGCACAACACAGAGAGAAGAGACAGCAAGCACCTCCAGAGATGCCACAAGCTGGCAAAGGCCCAAGAGCAGGCCAGTTGAGGCTCTTCAGCAGACTTTTCCTGAAACATTTAAATAATTTAGAAAGCATTAACTCTTACTGACAGCTTCTCAGGCAGCTCTTTCCCTTGCAGGGCCCTATTAGAAGCCTCATCACTCTTAATCCAAAAGAAAAAGAGATACTGCAACAGCCCCAAACCTTGGTTAGGGCTGAAAACAGATTTTAAAAGATGCCTGAGATCTTTTTCTCTGCTGAAATGCCTTCTTTGTACAGGCAGGTCTTCCAGAGGCCAGCACCTGCCACTTATCTGCAGTGGCACTGTGTAAACCATGCAAAAATGGTTAAGAGACAGTCTGACAACATTTCACTGACTTGGGGCTATTCAGAGGGTGGGAGCTGCTCCCTGGAGGGGTTTAAATGTGTAAATACTGTAAAAAATAAGCAGCAGGGAGGAGTAAACTGGTGGGAATAAGCCTTTCTTGGGGGTTAAGTGGAAGAGATGCTGCAGCACCACCAGTCTCACTCTGGAACATCCCTCCCTCCTCCAGGGTACCAGGGTCATGTTTTGGAACAAAGTGAATTTCTAGAAAGTTTTTTTGCCCCTGCTATCTTATCACCACCAGGAATGAAAACAGCTGCTGAAAGGCAGCAGTGGCTGAGCCAAGCTTTCACAGCAAAGCTGTACCTGCATCCCTTCCCACCAGCACCCCCCAAAAAGGCACTGGATGGAAGAGATCTGACCCACAGAAAACCAGAAGTCAGGCCAAACCCAAGGTCTGCACTGGAAACAGAAGCAGAGCACTGAACCCAGCCACCTGATCACCAAACACATTTTCAGCTGTGCTCCTCATCAAGACTCAGAAAGAAAAATTTGCCTCTGCCAGGAGAAGCAAGAACAGCCCAAAGGATCCCCAAATGGCCACAGAGCTGCACTGTGCAGCCTCAGAAACAGGGTCTGCAATTCCCACCAGCTTCAGCAGGACAGCACCAATCACCCCATGCAGTCTCCCATGTTTGGGAGCCATAAAACCACATCAGTGACAACAACAACAACACCACCACACGTGGGGGGGAGAGGCAGCAGCACCAGATCCCATTTTCCAGTCCATCATCAATCCAAAATTAAAATGCTCCAGTCCAGTGATGAGATAACTGCAGACTGACAAGCTGTGAGATAATGTTGTTCATCAGGATGTTGTTTATGGTTCCTCTACGAGGCTTCCAGGGCTACAGCACCAGGGATGATGTTTGGGAGCATTTCAGACACACCACATACATGATTTGGTCTCCACTCAGCACAGCACTTCCCCCAGGTGAAACAGCTCTATGTGAAGCTCACTGACAGGCTAGGAGGACGTTTTGCCATTAATTAAGAGAAAAACCAGAGCAGAGAAGCTCTTCAGTGCTCATCTCCCCATGCATACCTTGAAACTAAATTCAAATCCCGACAGCCAGCGCTCTGCTTAATTTAAATGGAATTCAAAAGGCATTCTCCATCCTTAAACACAGAGACACCCAGCACAGGCAATAGATACCATCACTAAGCAGAGCAAAGCCCATAGCAAATACATCAAGCACTGCCTCACTTTAGTGAATTAAATAATTCAAGAGCTGGCAGAGCTGCTTTTTTAGATCTCCTGACCAAATGCATCACCCAGCAACAGCAGCACTTCAGTCTGGGGAAGGGGGGGATTTAAGACCACAACTTACCTGCACTACTTCTCCAAGAGACAGAGATGCCTCTGCTCCCCCCAGGATGCTCCCCCCAGCCACCAGCACTTGTCCCCAAAGGCCACTCGCTCAGGTGGCCGAGGCAGAGCCGGCTCCTGCTTTTTCACTGGCTCCAATAGGAATCCATCCAGAGCATCTTTGTCCCTCACTTCCAATTGGCGAGCGGCGGATGGGTGGAGTGAGAGCGCGACCCATTCGCTCCCAGCTGGGCACCTCCAGCCCAGCTCTGCCAAGCCCACACCTGGGCAGCACCTCTGCACATGCCACCAGTGCCCCAGCCAAGGATTTGGGGCTGTCTCCTCCTGCAGCCAGCCAGAGCCCAGCACCTCTCAGAGCTGTTTGCCTCCAAGAGCAGAAATAGAGTAGTTAAAGCAACCCAGCGCTCCAGAGAGTTTTGCTGGATGCAGGATGGAGAAAGCTCCTGTGCCTCCTTAAAAAAGAAAAAAAAAAAGCTCTGTGCCAGCCAGAGCTGAAGTGAGAAGATGCTGTACCTTACAGAGAGAAGTACAGGGAAAGCCAGAGGATGAAAAAAAAAAAAAGAAAAAAGGAGGAGGGTGGGGGGAAAACCTGCTGCTGAGAGGGAGATAGAGCAAATTCCTTAAAGATACAGCTGCTGTGCCTGCCGGGCTCGGGTGCTTCATCCAGCTCGGCTGCACGGCAGCAGCAGTGCAAGGGTTAATGCATGCATGCGGTGGAATGAGAAACAGGGCAGCAAGTCTGAGCTCCAGCAGCAAGTTGCAGAATTTAGAGCTGAAAGACCTCACCTCATCCGAGGGGACTTAAATCCCAGCCGGCGTGCCCAGCGCTGGACCGTGAGGTGCCTAAAAGGCTTCGGAGGGAAGATGCCACATCCTCTCCTCCTGCTCCAGCCTCTTCTACACTGCTTCACTTTCCTTACAATTCCAGATTTTCAGCACAATAAGCCAAGTCTCCCCCAGAGACTTAAACCCCAGAGGAATGGTCTAAGCTGGCCAAACAAACAAACAACAACAAAAAACAACAACAACAAAAAACCTCCCCAAAGCAGCATCAACTCAGAAAAGGCAGAACCCTGAAAGAATAAGACAGAAATAAACAGCAAATTATCCAAATGCTGGCAAGGCTGGATCACTCCCCTACTACAGTAACTCTGACAATCCCTGTGACTTTAGTAGAAAAATCCCCGGTGATGACATTTACCAGGAGGCAGCAAACACTTCCCAGAGCACAGCAAGGGGAGGCAGCAGCCAGCCGGGATGGGGCATCCCTTCAGCAGAGGCAGCCACAAGCCCCCATCCCCAGGCTCTGCCCCAGGCTCGTTTCCTCTGCACAGAACCACAGGCAAAGCGTGTTTTTAAACACCTCCCACGCCTTTTCTCTGCTGAGACTGCTCAGCCAGTCTCCTCCATTTTTTTTTTTTTCCCCTTGCCATGCCACCTGACGAGCTTTTCCAGGTAAGGCACATCACAGACTGGCAATAAGATGCTAAGGAGGTACAGCTGTGGTTCAGAAAGTGTTTGAGGGTGGAGGAGACCCCTGGAGGTCTCCAGTCCCACTCCTTGCTCCACCTTCAGAAAGAAATCAGGGAGCACCTCACTGAGCCAGACATCTTCCCCAAGAAAAGTTTTGTAAGAAGTTGAGACTCCCATCCTTAGGATCAGCACTTAGAGAGCTCAGCTCCAGACCAGCAGGATTCACCATGTTCCCCATATTACATTAAAGCAAGATTTCAACCAAGCTGGAATTTTTAAGGTAACTCCTCACACTGAGACAAACCTGCATAGAGCATCCTCAAACCTTCCTGTATCCCCACACCTGATACCTTCACTGGCAGTTTAGAGGATACCTGACAGCACCACAACCCCAAAGGTGAACCGAGCCCGCTGAGCCTCCAGCAGGTATTTCAGGTTTCACGTGGTGCCGGATCCATTTCAGCAAGAGAACAAGCTCAGGAAACAAAAGACTGGCTCAGATCAGTTTCTATTTTTAATTTTTTCCACGCTGAGGTTGTTTATCAGCTCTCCATGGGTGCTCCCTGCTGAAGGTGCCAAGCCGTGTGACCAGGACAGCATCACCCCAACCACACCACCCATCCTCCAACTCCCACCTGCGCTGCCTCCCATCTCCAAACCCTCCTCAAACCCCACCTGGGCTGCTCTGCTGCCCTGTCCCAACCCTTCCAACCCCTGGGCACGCACCATCCACCGGCCTGCTCCACCTCTGCTGTACCAAACGCTGCGGCCACGGGGCCAAATCCTGGGAAGAGGCGGCGCTGGCCCCGAACTGGCCGTAGGGCGAGCGCAGGAAGGTGAGCCGGGGGTAGCAGAAGGATGCAGGCTCCATCAGGACAGAGAAGAGAGGAGAGCCAGGAACGAAGCAAACCGGGTCTCCCTTCGCCTCCTGCAGCGGGTACTGTTGGGACATGCAGTCTCAGAGCCTTCTCCCAGAGAAGTTCCTTTTTCCCCAAAGGATTTAGTGCAAAAATAATAATAATAAAAAAAGAGTAATAAAAGAAACCCCAAAGACGCCGGAGCAGCCCCGCTGCTGCTGTCAGAGCCCAGCAGAGCACACTGGCAAGGCAGCGTCTCCAGCCTGTATTTAAACGCCCCTCTCAGAAAGCAGAGATGCAGCACAGGAAGAGACAAATTCCAGCTCTGCGTCGGGCTGATAAGGCAGGTTTATAATATTCAAGAAGTATTGGCATTACTACAGTTCCTCCCCCCCCCCCTTCCAACCTCCTCCTCCCGCAACGAATATCTTGTGCAGGAGCTTGTTGTGCACAATAAGCAAAAAAAAAAAGAAAAAAAAAAAAGCCCAATCCCTAAAAAAAAAAGAAAAAAAAAACCTAGAAAAATCAGCCTGTTCCGGTGGGAACAGCCAACACGTTGAATAAAACAAACACACGCGTGTTAAGCCCTGGGGACGCAATTAGGCTCAGAGCAGGGGGAAGAGGCATTTAACTCCTGGAAAAGGAGATGGCAGAGGAAAAGGAGAATAAACCTGGTGCCTCACACCTCATCCCGTGGGGTGGCTCGTCCCAGGGGGCACTGCAGGGTGCCAGCACCTGCCCCAGCACCAGGAGGGGAGGAAGGTCACCTCATCTTCCTCCCATGTTGTGCTGTTCTCCTGATTTCCACTCCTGAGCCCCTCTCAGTGGGCAACACCCAGCAACAACTCCACTCCACTGTTTGCCCAGCTGAACACCTTGAGACAAAGATTGCCCAGTTCTCAGCACTGACCAGCTGGGATCTTCTCTCCACCAGCTTCAAATCGTGGTTTTCCCCAGCAGAGCCCCCACTCAGCACTGCTGGCATCCATCCCACAGCCCCACCAGCCTTTCTCCTGCCACTTCCCTCAGCTCCTTCAAAGCTGGGGAGCCCCAAAGGACATGTGGGGAAGGAAAGTCCTCACCCAACTCCTGCATAAACTGTAACCCACTCCAATGCCTTGTTTTTCATGTTTTTCTCCCCGTGTTCCTGCACTTTCTCAGCAGATCTCTGAGGATTGGCACTACTCTTGCTTTGTTCCCTACCCAAACCTCATCAGATTCCCTACCCAAGCTCAGGGCTCAGAACCTCCTTCAGCAGCAGAGGTAGAGTGAAGCCCTCAGCCCTGCTGGTTTTATCTGGGAGTCAGAGCCAGGGATGAATTTAGAAAGAGGGAGTAGATGAACCCACGGAGCAACGAGTGACAGCAAAGCCCTTTGATGGCACAGCCAGCACTGACAGATGCAGGAGCCCTCAGTGCTGTGCTCGGGGCCAGCGAGTCACCGTGCTCTGCAGAGAGCCTTTGTGGGGAGCTCTGCCCACAGCAGAGTTAGGAAGTTGCATTTCCACTGGAAAAGAGGAATAAAAAATAAAACTCGATTTTCAGCATCGCCAGGCCCCAGCACGAGCTGTCGAAGGAGCTGCTCTGCAAACTGCACAGTCACACAACACTGCTCAGACTCAAGCAAGGATGAACTTTGAGGAATTGCCTTGGCATTCCCAGTTTTTAACCACACTGCATCCCAGTTTGGATGGGAACAGCAAAGGCAGCTTGGATTTAACCTGCACTGGATATCCTGACAAGGATTTGCAGATTTAGAGGGTAGATAACACCTCCACGATGATGATAATGAGTTATTAAAGTGTCCCAGGCTTTGTTTCCTCCCACGGCAATCCTACACAAGGAACCAGGACTTCTCCAGAAGTGGGTTCACATTAGGAGGAGGTAACTCAAGTGCCACCCAGCCTATTGAAACAGAAAGGTTCTGGGAACCCTGTGACTTCCCAGAGATGCCTCAACCACAGCACAGTATTAGAATTACTAAAAAAAAAACCCCAAAAAAGCAGCTTTCCCCAGTTCATGTCATTTAACACCTGTCCTTAAGCATAAAGTACCTATGCAGAGCATCAGTGCAGTTCTGCCAGGACAGAATTGGAGGTTTTAGTCTTGTGCAGGCAAATAAAACAGCACCAGGCTAAGCTGGGTAGTTCCGGACTAAAATTCAACTTTGCAACTAAAGCTTGACCTTGAGCCTAACTCTTACCTCAGCTGCCTCCTGCAAGAAAGATCAAACAACAAGCAGGCAAATTGAACAGCACCAGGCTACGTCTGATAATTCTGGATTAAATTCCAACTCTGAAGCCAAAATCTGACCCTAACTCTTACCTCAGCTCCCTTCTGCTGAAATATCCAACTTCTCACTGACACTTTCCTTTAAGCCAGCGCAGAAAACTTCCCTTGCGGATCCTTTCCCTTTGAAACCCAAGACATCTTTGTTTTCACACTGACTCAACACAAAAATAAAGCTTGTTTTAATAAATGTTTACAGCCTCAAATGATTTACTACAGCTTTACTAGAAGTCAAGCCACTCTGAGCTTACACACAGATATCTTATGCCACCGGCTGGGTCAAGCAAAGGCTCCAGTTAAAAACCCCAACCCTTCTTTTTATCTGCATTTATTTAAACAAGCTGAAGCATTCAAATTGCCAAGGAACAACAGGAGAGCCGGAGGGGAACTTCCTCTGCGGTCCATCATTCTTAGGGAGCACCAACTGTACAAAAGCCACAGATATTTCAAAACTGGAGGGCTCTGGCTGAGATGGATTAGCCAACAAATCCCGATTATAGCCGGGAAGCGGCGACGCGCGGCTCGCAGGGGGGGAGGCAATCCCTGAGGTTGCTGTGCAGACAGGACTCAAAGTGTTGCCCCGCTGTTCCAGCCTCCCAAAAAAACCCCAAAAAAGCAGCCACAAACCCAAGAGCAGTAACCCAGGTGAGGCACAGCTGGATTGACTCAATCCTGGGACAAGCGGTTTATCCCGTGCTGCAGCACTTGAGGAGCAGGAATTTGGCAGAGGAGGGACAAGGCTGCGCTCACACCTAGCGACAATCCAGGAGAAATCCTGCAAACACTGAAGCAACTCGGGGCAAAGGGGAAAATTCCCTGAGGATTCTCCACGTGCAAATCCACACAGAGAAGCTCAGGCTGCCCCTGGATCCCTGGAAGTGCCCAAGGCCCGGTTGGACAGGGCTTGGAGCAACCTGGGATAGTGGAAGGTGTCTCTGCCCCTGGCAGGGCTGGAATGAGATTGACTTTAAGGTACAAAACCCAAACCTTTCTATGATTTTCTATTCCCGCAGCACAGCCCAAACCTTTCTAAGATTTTCTATTCCCGCAGCACAGCCCAAACCTTTCTAAGATTTTCTATTCCTGCAGCACAGCCCAAACCTTTCTAAGATTTTCTATTCCTGCAGCACAGCCCAAACCTTCCCATGATTTTCTATTCCTGCAGCACAGCCCAAACCTTCCCATGATTTTCTATTCCTGCAGGACAGCCCAAACCTTCCCATGATTTTCTATTCCTGCAGGCACCACCAGGTCTCCAGAATGCCACCACGGCCGTGAAAGAGCAGCAGAGCCGAGCTCTAAGGCAGAACATCAGCTCTAAATGAAAACTTTTCCATTAACCCGGAGCGGGAGAAGCTCCGGAGGCACAAACCCTCCCCAAACACCGATCCTCACCGGAGGTCCGGGGACAGCACGGGTGACAAAGCTGCTGTGCCACCTACAGTCACTTCTGGTCCAGCACAGAAGTCCCTGCAGCGCTCCGTGTCCCTTCAGCCGGTGTCACCCAGCGCTGCCGCGGCCATGCCGGCGAAGGAAGCGCTTCCTCCGCAGGGCAGCGGGGACACCCCGCACCAAATCACCGGGAAAGCTCCCCCGGAATCACCCAGCCAACTCCCAAGAGCATTTAAACCCTTCCTCCCCTCCCCGCATTTTACATTAACTCCTTGCTGGGGGTCTTCCCCAGCACGCACAGCTGCCCCGACTCTTGGCATTGAAGTTTCGCTTTTTCTACTTTTTTTTTTTTTCCTTCCTCCCCTCCTTTTTATTGCGGTTTTTACACCGACACGAAGTCAGGCAACCTCATCCGCTCGGCAGAGCTGAGCACCACAGCGTGCCCTCCGCCCCATGCTGGCTGCAAACAAGTCAAAGTAAAAATGGGGCATAAAACACCCCCAGAAACAGCCAGACCCCAACTTCCCATCGCTCCTTTTCCCTTCTGTCCCTCCTGTCCCACCGCATCCCCGGGGCTGGGACATCCCGCTCTGCCCAAGCAGCTCAACTTTAGGAGTGTCACCAACACAAAAAAAAAATAATTAAAAAAAAATAATAATAATTAAAAAACACCAAAAACCCTTCAAGCAAAGGGAAGATTTTTCACCCCCGATCCCAAGAGGGAAAACCAGAACGCATCCCCCTCCGAGCCCACCGCATCCCGCCGCGACCCCTGCGCTGATGCAACAAGCAGAAGCCGGGGTGACAAGCGGGGGTGGCAGGGGGACAGCCCGGTCCCCGCCGGTCCCCCCGAGCCCTGTCCCTCACCGCAGGGCTGGAGGTGGAAGAGCCGCCGGGCTGCCATGGCCGCGCCGCTCATCCCGTCCGCACCATCGCCGCGCCTTCGCCTTCCCCGCGCCCGCCGCCGGCGGGGGAGGGGGGCAGAACTTCTTGATTTATTTTCCCCCGCCGAAAATAAATAAATAATGAGGGAGAAAAAAAAAAAGAGAGAGAGAGAGAACTGGGTTTTCACCCACCCCCGCACACGCGCCAATTAAAAAAAAAATTAAATAAAAATAATAGTAATAATAATAAAAAGCTGGAGAAAGTCCCGAGCGAGGAGCGCGGCTGGGAGGGGAAGGGACAGGCGGTGTCACAGCCGGCCGGGTCCTAAAGCCCGCCCGCGGCCCGGCGGGACAGCGACGGCCGGCGAGGAGGCAGCTCCTGCCCGCAGAGCCCTCCGCGGGCAGCCCAGAGGGGACCAGGCATTGTTTATATAATGTATTGCCTTGGAAGGGACCTCAAACATCATCCAGTCCCAGCCCCTGCCATGCAGGGACAGTTTCCACCAGCCCAGGTTGTTTCAAGCCCTGTCCAACCTGGCCTTGGGCACTTCCAGGGATTCACAGCTTCTCTGGGCACCCTGTGCCAGGGCCTGCCCACCCTCTTATTGGAAAAACACTTCCTAATATTAATTCATATCTATACGGACATGTATCCTTCAGGTTAAAACCATCTCCCCTTGTTGCAGCACAACAGGCCCTGGATTGAGGCTCTTCCCTTCAATGCAAAATGAAATCTTAATTTTTCAGGTTTAAACCATCCCCTCTTCTTCCAGCACAACAGGCCCTGGATTGAGGCTCTTCCTTTCAATGAAAAATTAAATCCTAATTCTTTAGGTTAAAACCATCTCCCCTTGTTGCAGCAGAACACGCCTTGCATTGAGGCTCTTCCCTTCAAAGCAAAATGAAATCTGTATTCCCTTTTCCAGGGATGCAGGCTGCTGGAAGCATTAGCAGGGGAGATAATGTTCCTAACTTCAGAGCAGGGAAAAGCCCAGCACTGACAAATCTTGCTTCTCCCATCAGGTGTGCTCATGGACACCGTGGGGTCCCATCATCCACACTGGTTTTCTCTCTGGCACATCAAAATTCCTCTGAAATAACCTGGCACAGGCACTTTTGAGTCAAAACCAACCAGCTGGGGATCAAAATAAATCCCTGGGGCTCAGCACAGCGAGGGAGCTTGAGGTTCTTGACCAAACCAAGCAGCAACAACAAAGTTTGAAAAGCAGGTGCAGGGAAAAGCAACCTGCAGCCTTTGCTATAGGAAAAACCAGGCACATTTAAGTTCTTATACCATCAAGATTGGACTGGGACTGTTTTGTTTCTCCATTTCTTGATTTTTCTTTCCTCCAGAAGGCTCTCAGCTGATCCAGCTACAGCAATTTGGGAATCCTGGAATGGTTTGGGTGGGAAGAGTCCTTGAAGACCATCCAGTCCCACCCCACCTGCCATGGGCAGGGACACCTTCCACTGGGCCAGGTTGCTCCAAGCCCTGTCCAGCCTGGCCTTGGGCACTTCCAGGGATCCAGGGGCAGCTGCAAAATTTGGATATTTGGAAATGAGGGGTGAAGAAGGTTTAAAGAAATCCTATTGACATCTCGGCTGTTGATTGCTACAGGTCTTGGTGTAGAGGCAGCACGTCCTGAGTGAACCTTCCCCATCCTCTAAATCAACAAACCACATCCAAAAAACCCAAATCACCCAGGAAAGCATTTGACATCATTTGAACTGAGGTGGGAAGCTCCCTGTCAAAAGTTGAAGGTTAAAGCTATTACTCCAACATTATTCTCATACTAAATCCAACACACAGCACTTTACCAGCTCCTGAGGATAAAAAAAAAATTAAACTCTATCCCATCCAAAACAAGGACATCACCAAAAAGAGAAAAAAAACAACTGGGGGGATTTGGTTTTAATCCAGTTATGTTGGTTTGGAAGCTGCATTTCTTGAGGAAGGGAATGTTTGAGTGGTTTAAACTGTGCATGTTGAATACAACATTTACCTCTGTGCTCACACTGAGCACGTGGCAGCTGCACCAGGTGAGAGGGAGCCCAGTGTCCCCAGGGGTCACCTTGCCAGCTCCTCCTGAAGAGGATAACCAGGAAGGACTGTGCAATTCATGACAGCATGCAGGGACAACTTCCCAGGGCCAGGAAGTCTCTTCCAGGAGTTCTGAGGTCCCTTCCAGTCCTGCATCCTATGGGCTCGGAGCTCATGGTAGAAAACTGTATTAACTCCCTTTCAGTACACCAAACCATATTTCCCCATGCTGATGAATGACCATTAAAGCAGTGCCTGTCCCATGCTAGAAATCTTAGCTCCCCACCAGTAACATTTTCTGGAGGGTATCAGCTTCTCTGCCACGATGCCAGGCACCAGAGGGGACATCAGATACTGCAGTGTCTGGCTCTCTCTGGTCCATCCCAGCTCTCCAGACCTGATCTCTGCAGACATTCTCCACTGCCACAGCCAAGCACAGTCACCCAGGGACAGCTGGATCCAAGGAGCAGCAGTTCCACCCTTCCCCAAGCCCATCAGCTGCTGAGGAGCCTCATCCCAACATTCCCCTCCAGCAGGTTCTTAAGTTTATGCACAAAGCCAACCTCCCTCCCAGGCAGAAGTTCATTTTCCTCTCTTATTGACTGACTGGTTGGCATTAAGCAGCTCTTTGTAGCCAGGCTGGTTTGTGGCTGGAAACCAGCGGGAAGTGGATTTTTGCTTCACAACCAGATCATACAGGACCTGCTTGCCTGGTCCAGCAGGATCAGCCAAGGATCCCAGCAGAAGATACTTGGGTTCCCTCCAAGGCAGGGACAGATGCCAGGTGTGTTTGCTTTTTAGCAGGATGCTTTTCCAAGACTCTGATTGATTTTTTTAGTATTTTTTTTTCTTTCTGGTGGCCTCACATTGGAGGCTGCAAGAGCCTGGACACAGAAAGTAACACTAGGTGGACCCAAGCATTGCACAGAAACCCTTATCCCATCCTCATGAAGCAGCACTGGGATTCCCAAGCTGTGACACAGCCAAGACTTGAAACAAAAGCAAAGAAAATGCTTAGGGGATCCAAATTAAAAACTTAGGTACCACCATACCTGCAGCCTGGGTTTTTTATTCTGTTTGCATCATGAACTCCTTAAATGCCCCCCTACCTCTGCTGCTTTGAGTGCAGCTCAAGGGAAAGCTGAGTTCTCTTCCCAGCTCCTGCTGCACATCCTGTTTGTGCCATCACCTGCAGGACGCTGCAATAGAAGAGCACAGCAGAGGGAGCAGCGACCTGCTGGGAGCTCCTGCCTTGGATTCCTTGTCTTTTGGGATGGCTTTGAGCGTTTATCCCACCACTGCTCCCTCCAGCCCTCTCTGACCCCACCCCTGGAGCTGAATGCCACAAGAGCAGCTCTGGGGATCCCATTCCAGGACACACATTTCAGGCTGCTCTGAGGAGGCCCAGCCTGGTTTGGAGCACCAGGATTTGCTTTCAGGAATCAAAGGAATGAAGTTTAGAGGCCAAGGGAGCCAGTGACCTGCAGTTTGAGCAGGCTTTGAGACTTTGAGGTGAGTTGAGCAACTGCCATCTTCTTTTTGGTGCCTTTTCAGCTCTCAAAGGCACAAATAAATATTACACTGAGCAGCATCAGCTCACCCAGGTGAAAGGGAGCACATCAAGTCCTCCTTTAAGAGTCAAATATTTTAAGGTTGCCCCCACCTGAGAAACTCATCCAACTAAGAGAGAGAAGACCATGAAATTCCCAAAACAACTCCAGGAAAAGGCACAACAGTCCCTTCAGCACAAGGGGGATTAGGGGAGTTTAGGAGGCAGCTGCACAAGGAGCAGAACCCAGAAATCTGAAGCTTTAAGGTAAAGGCAATATTCTGCTGCCCCTTGCTCATGCTCCCAGCTAGAAGGTGAAGTGAAAAGAAAAGAGAAGGAAAAAATCAGCTACATTTGATTAAAATGTACAGAAACACTCACTTCTTTGTCTCCCTCCTGTACAATCTTTTTCCCTAGCAAGGGAAGGAGCTCAGTGAGGGCAGAGCTGGTGCTCAACCAAGAGCTGCTGGGAAGGTCAGGCTCCTTCAGCTGCAGATTGCACCCAGATGGTGATTTCCTCCTGGCAGTGGCAGGAGCTGGGGAAGGCAGCCAGGCTCCAGCAGGCTGTGCCAGAGCTGGAGGCAGAAACTCCCTGGCCAAAGCCATGCCAACATGCAGATCTGATTAGGCCAGAGCCTGCAGCCAGCTCGTGCTGCCCCCGGCCAGAACAGGAGATGAGAGCAGGGCTGGGAGCTCAGACATCACCACTGAGCTCCCTGCCCAGGCTCTGCCCTGAACAAACCCCCTCCTCATGCCCTAAAATGCTGATTTGTAAAGATCTCCCACCTCCAGGAGGTGTTTAAGGAGACAAAAAGGGGAGCAGCTCCCACCTGACTGTTGCCTCCCTGGGAAGGAGCCACAGGAGGGAACTGCAGCTTGGAGAGGATCATGGAATCATGGAATGGTTTGGGTTGGAAAGGGCCTTAAGGCCCATCCAGTGCCACCCCCTGCCATGTGCAGGGACACCTTCCACTAGCCCAGGCTGACTCAAGCCACATCTAGCCTGGCCTTGGGCATTCCAGGGATCCAGGGGCAGCCACAGCTGCTCTGGGCACCCTGTGCCAGGGCTCCCCACCCTCCCAGGGAACAATTCCTGCCCAATCTCCCATCCATCCCTGCCCTCTGGCAGTGGGAACCATTCCCTGGGTCCTGTCCTTCCATCCCTTGTCCCCAGTCCCTCTCCAGCTCTCCTGGAGCCCCTTTAGGCTCTGGAGGGGGCTCTGAGCTCTCCCTGGAGCCTTTTCCAGGTGAGCAGCCCCAGCTCTCCCAGCCTGGCTCCAGAGCAGAGGGGCTCCTGCCCTTGGAGCATCTCCATGGCCTCCTCTGGACCTGCTTTAACAGATCTGTGTCTTCCTTCTGCTGGAGGGCTCAGAAAATGCCATTGATCAATGCCTTGGCAGAACCCTGCAATTCTTGGCTTTGGGATCTGGCTGGAATTACTGAGCTCAGCCCAGGCTCCCTTTCCTCTCGCTGGGAAGTGAGGAATAACCCAGCTGCATCCCAGGAGTTCTGCAGCTGCAGAAGGTGGGCAGTGGGAGCTGCAGGGTGCTTTGTACCTGCCTGTCCTTCCCTGAGCACACTCCCCACACTCCCTGCCTGCTGTAAATCACTCCCTTCTGGTGCTGAGAGCCTCTCTCTCCATCCCATGGCTCAGGCGGCAGCAGTTCCTGATGGATACAGCACAGCAGGTCATGGCACTGTGCCACCAGCCTCACCAGTGACCTCAACAAAGCCCCTCTCCCTGCTCCTGCTGCTTAAAATCCAGGATAAAAGGCAGTACCTCATAAAAAGGAAGGTCTGAAGGTGATGCTTGCCTGTAGCTCTCTTTGTTGTAGGTGTCTGTACTCCAAACATCCTTCTCATCCTCAGAAATCTAAAGGCTCTGTGACATGCAGCAAAGGACTGCAGTGCATGGGGCTTGTGGCAGTGTGCAGTTCATCACCAGGCTACATGCAAAGAAAAAAGAGAAAACCCTTTGCTCATAAAAAGGGCAGAAAAGGGATCAAGTTTTTTGCATAAATCTTTGCAGCAGCACCCTGGGAAAATTCATGGGGACCTCAAAGGGGAACAGGAGTGCTGAGCACCATAGGGTTGTATTTTAAAAACCACACAGTTCATCTCTTTTTTTGGATGTTAGAGAAAATTGTGTGGGCAGAAGTAGTGGTAGAGTCTGTGCACTTGTATCAGGGAAGCTGCTGATGGGTTTCACCAAATATTTTCATGGTGAATTGAGATTGTGGAGGAGATAAATCACAGAGCTCTCCAGAATGCCTGGAGGTTCCTTGTGAAGGGTGGAAAACTGGATTTCTCGGCTTTGGAGGTGCAGCCATGGGGGAGTTAGCAGAAAGACAAAGAAATAAATCCAGGATTACTGCTGGGATGTTTGCTGATAGTAAATACACCCTTGAGATGTGCAACAGGAAAACCGTGAGTGCCGATGCTGGGTACGGTGCAAATATCCACAAATTGGTATCAAAAAATCCCCAAACCCTCAGTGCTTAAAATGAATTCTGCAGGGAGAAGAGGTGGAGATGCCAAAACTGGGAGGAGCTTTGATAGGCAGCGTTGAAAAGCCATTTCCTGAGTGGGAGGCTGGAAGGATGGATCCTGTAGGTTGGGAACGCTGCCTTTCCTATTGCCCCCCCTCATTCCCTTTTTTGCTGGGCCATATTTATTATTTCACACGGGTTATAATTCCTCACTGGTGCACGAGGGTGTGGGAGGGGGAAGGAAATGATGATGCTTTCTTTGCAGGACTTTGGGAAGAGCTGCAGAGGAAAGGTTTGGCTCTAAGGGCTCAGTAGAAATGCCACGCTTCCGAGTGAATTCCTGCAGGTGAAGTAACCTGAAACCTGGCATTTGGGGTGGGGCAGAGGAAGATTGCAACCTGTCCAGTTTTGCCTTGTAATGTAACACACCGTGGAGAAGGGCCTGACTGGGGGTTTTTTAACACATTTTTTGTCTTTTAGGCTTGTAATGGCTCAGTGGTTTCGGAGGTGGCTGGGCTTTGTTTGCCTCCAGAGCCCTTTTTCCCTTCACACAGTCACAATCAGGCAGGAAATGGGTTTCTTGTCCAGCCAGCCTGGTTTTCTCGACAGCAAAAGCTGCCTGGGTCCTGCTGGGAAGCTCTCCAGCTCTGCTCAGCCCTGTGCTTCTCTGTGCAATTCCTCCAGAGCAGCATCCAGCCCAAGCCCAGCCTCACCTGGCTCTGCACAATGCTCCTTGCAGATTTTCTACCTTTTACCTCAAAAAAAAACCAAAAAAAAACAAAAAAAACCACCCAAGCAGCTTTGCCTGTTCCTTTTTCTGTCTTTGTAGAAAATGCAGCTGTCACACCCACTGGCTTCCTTTTAGGTTTTACCCAGCTCTGGGCTCAGGGTGCCTTGAATAAAGGGATTTATGCCTGGACATGGCAGTGGTAGGCTTTTCTCCTGGCATGACCATACTCTCAATGTGACATTCAGATCTGTAAAACACTCCCTGACAATTGCTTGTGTTGTTCAAAGAGCAGCATAAATAATCGAGGGGGGGTTTTGGGGGGTTTTTTTGGGTTTTTGTTGGGTTTTTTGGTTTGGTTTTTTTGTTTTTTTTTTTTTTTTCAGTTTTTGGGGGGGGTTGTTTGTTTTTTTTGTTTGGTTGTGTTTTTTTGTTGTTGCTCTTTTGGGGGTTGTTTGTTGCTTGGTTTTTGGTTTATTTTTTGTTTGTTTGTTTGGTTGGTTTGGGGTTTTTTTTTGTGAGAAGAATAGCATCTCTCCAGGCTGGAGGTGAAGGGCAGGCACTGTTGGAATGTGGAGGGGAAACTCAGGAAGGGATGACATGGAAAAGGGGGACTTGAGGCTGTTTTCTAGGTTTTTAACATCATGGCATTGGGCTGTCTCTCAAACAAGGTGTTGGAACACCTCTGTAAAAAGGAACAAACTCTGCTCCTTTTTACACAGGTTTTTATACAGAATAAAATAATTCCATGATCCAAGTTTCTGTGTGTTTGCAGGGACCTTGTGGCTCTGCACAGCTCCTGCCAGGAGGGGCAGCCAGGGGGGTCAGGCTCTGCTCCCAGGGAACAGGGACAGGAGAGGGAACAGCCTTAGGCTGGGCCAGGGGAGGCTTAAATTGGATATTTTTGAATGGAAAGGGCACTCCAGCCCTGGCACAGCTGCCCAGGGCAGTGGTGGAGTCCCCATTCCTGGAGGGATTTAGAAGCCATGTGGATGTGGCACTTGGGGACGTGGATCAGTGGTGGCCTTGGCAGTGCTGGGGGAATGGTTGGATTCAGTGATCTTGGAGGGTTTTTCCAACTTTTTATTCTGTTAATTTGCCCGAGGCTTTATCCATCTTGAAAACCTCCAGGGATGGAAATTGCCCAAGCTCTGGGCACCCAGCTTGACTGATCTCATGGTGGAAAAGCTTCTCCTGCACCTTGAACATCTCCATCCTCTGCCCATCACCTCCTGCCCTCCCACCCAGTGAGAGCCAGGCTCTCCCTTCTCCCCAGTGTCCTTGGAGATGCTGGGAAGCTGCTCAAAGTCTCCTTCCTCACCTGCTGCTGGTAGCTTAAATATGCCCAAAGAGAAAAAGAGACAAATATTTGTGTTTGTGCACCTACCACATACCTCAAATTAAAAACAGAAAAAGAAATTTTTGGAAGAATTTACCAAAAAGATGCATCAGCAATTCAGTGACATTTCTTCCTGGTTCATTAGCCCATGTATCTGGTGACTTGCCTCTTCTGAAACTTTCCTAGAAAACTATTTATTTTTTTCATTTTGCTTCAGTCATTACATTCCCTGCTGTCAGTACCTAAGAGGTGACGTGATCCCAGCATTATTTTGTCAATTAGGCATCTTTTTGGTGCTGTGACCTGAATACAGGGCAGAGCAACTGCTGATTTAATCCTCTTCAATATGATTTTTATCTTCTTTCTTACAATTCTTTTTTTTTAAATCAAGAATTTCACCACCAAACCAGCTTCTTTTTTTTGTTGATTTCTCCAATCCTGTGAAAATAAAACACTGAATAAATGTATTTTTTGCTATGAACGTGCAGAGAGAAAAGCTTACACAACCTCATCTATTAAAATTTTATATTTGGAAAAAAAAAAGAAAAAGAAAACAACTTTAAATATGCTTATTTTATTTTAAAAAATGTTCTTAAAATGAGCTTAAACTGGGGGGAAAAAAATCCCCCATGCAGTAGTTGTGGCCATGCCCAGAGTCTGCCCAGCACGTGCCGTGGGTATGAATGAGCCCCGACAGTTTTGTCTCGGGGCTGGATTAGGCACAGTTGCTACTGGAAACTGCACAGCCTGGCTCAGGGAGGCTGTTCCTCTCCAAAACAGAGTCCCTGCCCGTGGCAGGGGGTTGGAATTGGAGGATCTTTGAGGTGCCTTCTGACCCAGATTGTTCTGTGATGCTCTGGAAGCAGCACCGAGGTGTGGGAACTCACTGGGGTGTGAGGACGTGCCCCATCCAGCATCACTAAATGTCACTTACTGGGTTTTGACCTCTAGCAGCATCCAGGGGAGGCTTTTTTCCTTCTGGGATTTGCTTTGAGCTACAGTGTTCTTACCCTCATTTCTTAAAAAAAAAAAAAAAAAGAACAAAAGAATTTTTCAGGACTCAAGCCCCACAAAGTCTGGGGTTTTTGCACAGTTTGGGTTTCAGCCCCGCCGCTTGCAGGGGCAGTTGTCAGTCCCAGAGCAGCAACAGTGGCTTGGTTTTGAGATGTAAAACAAAAGCTTTTGTGCAGCAGGGCTGGTGTGTGCTGCTTTCTGCTGTCAGAAGGGAAGCTGAGCCCTGTGCTCAGCCCTTTCCTCCCCTGGCCTTCCTGTGAGCCCATTGAGCTGACCCCTGTCAATCAGCAGTGCTTTCAGAATGAGTGTGTGGGACAAAGCTCCAGAATGTGTCTGTGTCAGCTCAGGAGTGCTGCCTGCCCTGCTGCCTTTGGGGCTGGGCAGAGCTGCCCATGTGCAGTCACTTTTGCACAGTCATTTTTGCCTGGTGGAGGAGTTGGGCTCAATAATCCTCCTGGGTCCCTTCCAGCTCAGGACATTCTGTGGTTCTAATCTGGCATCTCTGATCTGTAGCAGAGCTCAGTCATTTTCTTATCCTGGATCCCATTCATTCTTTCTAGACTCAGTCTAATAAAGCCAGCTTTGAACTGCAGAAGGGACAGGCTGGTGTGGCATCCCCTCCAGAATCACTGGGAGCTCCATGTGTGGTCTGTGCACAGGGGATGCAGCATTTTAGTACTTAAAGGGATTTAAAGAGGGAGAGTGATTTTTTTTATACAGGAGAGTGATAGGACAAAGTGGGGGATGGTTTTAAAATAGAGGAGGAGAGATTTAGATTGGATTTTAAATGGAAATTCTCTACTGTGAGGCCCTGAGAAGCTGTGGCTGCCCCTGGATCCCAGGAAGTGTCCAGGGCCAAGTTGGATGGGGCTTGGAGCACCCTGGGATGGTGGAAGGTGTCCCTGCCCATGGCAGGGCATTGGAATGAGATGATCTTTGAGGTGCCTTCCATCCCAAACCATGCTTCTCTAACACCTTTTGCTGCAGGGAGATCTCCCCTGCCCGTGCTGAGCTGCCCTTTGCAGGCTGAGAAAAGCACAGTCAGGTTTTATTTCACCCTGGCAGCACATTTTAAAGCCAGGCTGACAGAGCAGTGGACCTGAGAACAGAAAAGATGTTGAGGCTGTGGTGATTATTGGGAGTGCTAGAGCAGCATGAGGAATGCAAGGATGCAGAAATAATAAGAATTTTATTGGGTTGGGTTGTTTGGATCACAAAGTCTACTCGCTTTTAGGGTTTTTTCAGATATTTGCTCATATTTTTTGTCATTGACTGCTGTGCTTGAGTGAAACACCCCCCTGCCCTGGCCTTGGGAGGTGCTGCTGCTGTCAGTAGCTCTCAAGGCAGCTTTGCCAACAGGACCAGCCTGTCCTCCCCTCTGGTGCCAGAGAAATCCTCAGCCCTCACAGAGCAATGACCTCCAGTTTATACTTCTATACCTGCAATTCTCCCTGGAGCTGTGTTGTGCAACAGGGAGCGTGATTCCACATGTGTTTTATGTAAGCCAGGGAGGATTTTAGGTGTTGTGTTGGAGAATCAAAGCCCTGTTTGGGGGAACCTGCAGTCTGACTATCCAGTTGGACAAGCTCAACTTTCCCTGCAATTTAAATAGACTCTGCCAGAATGTTAATTGTGCCAGGCTGCAGAATTACCTTTTAACTCTTTAGGAGCCTGTAGAGTTTCCAAGCCACCCTCACTCTCCTGTTTAAATGGAAAACAGCAGCTTTGGATGTGTGTGTCCATCACCCACTTATTCCCCTGGAAAGCTTTTCTGGCTGCAGTGTCATTTGGGATAATGCAGGACATTTCTGCCCAGCTCAAGAAGGTCCTTTCCTCCCCATCTGCTTCCCCACTGTGTGGAAGTGGGGATCTCCCTCAGAGCACAGTTTTTACCTTAATTCATGCCAGAAATTCCTCCTCTTTGAGGCTGACTATTTGATACCCATAATGTCTTGGCACTTCAATTCTGTTTACTTGTTCTCAGTTTATGGCACTTTCCGAACTAAATTCAACCAGAATAAACAGCATCCAGAGAGAGGAATTCCAGTTTATGCTGAATATCAACAGCACTGGAGAAACAGCTGTTCAGACCAGGGGCAAACTCACTCAAAACCCATTATCTCCTTTATTAGAAGGCAAAAAAGAGCTTCAGGTGTCAGAGATAGAGAAGGGATCATCTCCAGTTTGGTTTGTTGTGGTATTGTGGGAACACAGGTGCACTTAGCCCCAGCTGGAGCTGTGGCAAAACCTGTCCCCTGGAAATGCTGGAAGCTTTGCTGTTGGTTTACATGGATGCAGAGTGCAACCCTGCCTGCTCACAGATTGTTGTTATTTTACCATCTGTAAAAGTTTCTGCAGCAAAACCTTCCTTTGAATAGAGGAGGTTTAGGATAGCAAGGAGAACAGGCATAAATTAGGGCAAAACCATTTGGGTTTGTTCTTGCTGCAGGGCAATAGTGGGAAAAGAAAATGAAAATTAACCTCCTTTTTCCCAGGATACTGCCTTACCTGGAGCTTGTACCTTCCCTAAGAGGTGGCAGATGGATTTCTTTGTTTTTCTTCAGGCTTGTGAAGCATCCAGGATTTTTGGAGGAGCAGCTATGTACCTCAAGAATTAGATTTAGATGTCTCCTTGCAGCCTGGCATATTCCAGCTGCTGGTCCTGCTAGGGTGGGCCTGTCACACACAGGATCTTCTGATGCCATCCTGGACTCTGCCTTTAAGGTTCCTGGGATGGTCTTTAAGGTCCCTTCCAACCCAAACCATTCTGTGATTCTGGGTTGTTGGGAGTGCTTGGCACCTTCACTGTTAATTATTTTTTTAAAGTTATTAATTAGTTCATTAATAATCTCAGACAAGTCCTGGTAGCTAAGGTAGGACAGAATATTTGTGTGGGAAGGCAGAGTCCTGGCTGGACATTTGGCTTTCACTTGAGGGAAGGACCTGAGCAAATTTGAACCAAAAGTATGTGGGTTTAAATTTAATTAAAAAAAAAAAAAAAAAACAACCAAAAACCAACTTTTTAAAGCAGCATTTTGTATTTTAAACAAAGAATACAGAGCTATGGGCAGGCTTCCAGAAAAGCAAAATATTTATTGTTGGAGTAGGGTCTTTAGTGGTGAAACAAAACTGAAACCCCCAAAGGGAACCAGGACCTGTGGTGGCCTGAAGGCTGCAGGAGATCACCGTGCTGGATTAAAGGGAAGCTCCACAGCTGCACACAGCACCTGCCACCACAGCTCTGACAGAGCTTTTCCAGCCATGAGGGGGTCTCATCCATGACTTTTGGCTCCACTTTCCATCTCCAGTATGTCCAAAGGTTACAGAATTCCCATGGTAGGATTCCCAGTGCAGAGCTGGAAGGATCCTGCTGCTGGTGTGCTGAGTCCTGCAGGTTTAGTCCTGCTGTCCACTGTATCCCCCCCAAAAAAAACATCAAAACATCTGGCAGGAAAAAAATCAACTCCTGGATCTTTTGCTGGTTTTGGGAATCTGGGTGGAGTAGACCAGGAGGTGGCTCCTCCAGGGCTGCACCTCCAGAAATTTGCCCTGTAGCCCCCTTGTGTTGTATTGATACCTTTAATGCTTCCAGACCTGATGCACATGAGGCTTTGAGCCCCAGTTCTCCTGCTCCTTATGTCTGCAGAGTCCCCATGGACTTCAGTGGTGTCTGTGGGGCAGGGGGATTGTCAAAACTCTGAATTTCATCCAGCCTGAAAGCTACAACAGAGCCAACGTGATGGTTTGGTGCAAAGTGCTGGGCAATCCACAGCAGAGAGCAGCCTGGTCCTGCAGAGTGTCCATCCCTTCCCTCTTTGGAGTTACCAAAGGGACACCCCTGCCATGTGTGGGGGCAGTTGTGTCCAGGTTCAGGGTGGATATTGGGAGTTCTTCATGGAAAGGGTGTCCAGCCCTGGCACAGCTGCCCAGGGCAGTGGTGGAGTCCCCATCCCTGGAGGGATTTGGGGACATGGTCAGTGGTGGCCTTGCAGTGCTGGGGGAATTGATGTTCTTAGAGGCCTTTTCCAACCAAAATAATTCTATGATTCTATAAAATTGAGTGGATTTATTCACCAGCTTTACTTTGGCAATGAATTTAGAGCCTGATGGTCAGGTCTGGAGATGCAGCTCTTGAACACACTGAAGTGGTGCAGTGACAGTGACAGAAGTGAAACCCATTTTCGTTTGGTCTCCGCTGCTGTGGTTTGGTTTTTTGGGTTTTTTTTGCTGATGTTTAGCTTTGTTAAAAGCCTTTCTCTGCACTATCACCATCTGCTGAGGGTTTGTTTGAGGTTCAGCTGGAGCAGGATGGGGCTGAGGTGCACAGGGGTGTGTAGGTGTCTAACAGGGTGTCCTGATCAGCACTGATAACAGATCTGGAGATGCAGACATCTGGCCCTCAGAAAGGGGCCACCAAAAAGGGCTCTGAGGACCCCAGGTGTCAGTGACAGGCAGAAAGGAGCTGTTGCTTTTTGAGCTGCTGTAACTCTGATCTTGTGTCCTGGAGGAGAGAGGCACAAGATCCTGGCTACAGCAATGTTGTATTTAAATCCATCTGTGGGAGGAATGAAGAATATCCTGTTGCTGTCCAGTGCTATAACTTGCTGGAGCTTGATCTTTGGGTTGCTTCCTGAATGGTCACTCCCTGTCCTCACCCCTATCCCTGTCCCAACTCCTTCACACACAAAAATCCCAGCCAAAACCACCCCTTGACTCCTGCATTATGTGGATCTGTCTTAAAACCAGATCCTGCTTGCTTTCAAGTGGATAAATCTCTGCCTGGGGCTTGGCAGGTATGGGCTGGGATCTGGTGGAATGGTGGGCAGGAAAACCCAACTGAAACCTCTCCCAGCAGGAACAAGGATGTTTCCATCACAGTGATTTGCTCTGATGAGCAGAGCAGGGAGTGGCAACACGGGTGGGATGTGGGTTAGGGAACCCATGTGTCCCTTGGTCAGACTTGGAAATTCTTGAATCTGACGTTTGGCAAGCAAAAAGCACAATGGGATATGGGATTTATTTCCCAAAACTTTTAGGGAAGCACAAATTATAAAATCCTGCAATGGTTTGGGTTGGAAGGACCTTGAAGACACCTTCCCCTATCCCAGGTTGCTCCATGCCCTGTCCAGCCTGGCTTTGGACACTTCCAGGGCTCCAGAGGCAGCCACAGCTTCTCTGGGCAGCCTGTTCCGCTGCATTCATTCACTCCCAAAACGCTCAGGACACAGCACAGCCTCTTGCAAACTCTTAGTGTGTGTCCCACCTGCTCTGTTCACGGAGTGGGTCAGATTGAGACACCTTCCCAAAAATGAAACCAGGCCTGAGCCATCAGCAGAAGTTGCCCTTGAAGCATTTTGTGAGGCTCTGCCCCCAGTGCACTGCTCAAAACCTCGTGTCCATTTCCCCTTCCCAGCTGCTCCCAGCAAACCCTGGCTGTGCAGAGGACAACTGGTCATGCTAGTGGGGTTTCTTTTCTCCCCTTCATCCTTTTGTTTATTCATTAAGGAAGTCAAAAGAGGAAGAGGAATAGAAAGGTTGCAAATGTTTTGCTTAGAAATGAGACCTGAGTGACTGGGCTGCACGTTGCCCTGTGTGGGATACGTTGGGCAGCTCCGGTGGCCCCGGTGAGAGCTCAGGAAGACCAAGGTGCCCTCCCAAGGTGTGCTCAGGTAGGGTCACAGCTTGTTTGTGTGTCTGCTCACATCCATATGGTCCAGGGTTCCTATGGAAACAGGCTGGGAGAGCTGGGGTTGGTCAGCCCAGAGAAGTGAAGGCTCAGGGGAGATCTTCCAGTGCTTAAAGAGGCTCCAGGAGAGCTGGAGAGGGACTTTGAGCAAGGGCCTGGAGTGACAGCGCAGGGAGAATGATCTTTGCACTGACAGAGAGTAGGTTTAGACTGGATATTGGGGAAAAATACTTCACTCTGAGGGTGCTGAGGCCCTGGCACAGGGTGCCCAGAGAAGCTGTGGCCGCCCCTGGATCCCTGGAAGTGTCCAAGGCCAGGTAGGGCAGGGCTGGGAGCCACCTGGGACAATGAGAGGTGTCCCTGCCCACGGCAAGGGGTGGAACTGGATGATCTTTAAGGCCCCTTCCAACCCAAACCATTCCATGATTCTGTGTGCCAGTGTTTGCCTGTCAGATCTTCACTCATGAAAGCCTCTCACGTACAGTTGTGCATCCACTGGCTTCCCAGAGTCTGGCTCTTAAAGCCAGTGTCCACCTCTGCATCCTGGGATTGCTTTGCTTCCCAGCTGCATCACTTTCATTTGTAAAGGATGCCTCTTTTCAAACAGCTTTGCCCTGTCTCTTTGCACATTCCAATCTAAAAACCAGCAAGGTCTAAATCTTACAGGCACCAGGAGATCTTGGGGTGCTCCTGCTCCGGGATCAGGCACCAGCCCTGCATCCCATCCATCCCAGGGAGCAGACCTGGACTGTAGCTCAGAAAATGCCAGGGAATGGTTGCTCTGTGTGCACCCAGAGAGGGCGAGGAAAGGAAAGCAGAGAGCTTTGCCAAGGGAAATGGTCCTGTTACACACACGGGGTGTTTTCTTTGGGTGTTTGTTTCCCAGCCCTTGCCCGGGATGCAGAGCTGCCTTTGGGAGACTCAGCCCGCAGGGTTTATCTCGGGGTGTGGCTTTGCTGCAGGCTCTTATCAGGTGTGTCCTGGTGAGCAAAACCATTCAAACAAAAGCCTTTCACCTCCATTTGTGCACAGTTCCTGAGCTTGGCCAGGGGCTGGTGTCTGCACCGGGGTGGGATTGGTCCACAATTAATGGATCTGCAAGAAAACTGATGTTTTTTTGGTTGTTAATACTTTTTTTTTTTGGAGATGGAAATCCTAGGGTGGATTGGTACAGATGAATGAGATTACACCAGTGAGGCTACATGGAAGGACCAGGACCAAAATTAATTAGATTAGAATTACAGAATATTAGAATTACAGAATCATTAAGGTTGGCAAAGACTTTTAAGATCACCTCTGGAAGGAGTTGCCATGGTTTAGAAGCGTAGCAAAGCTTTTCCTCCTGAAAACTGCTGGCTTGTTCAGCTGTCAGGAGAGAGCTGGATGCTTTCCTTGCTCTCAGCTGCTCCTTTAGCTCTGACAGGCTGTTTGCTGGGATGAAAGGAGAGACATCAACAGGCAAAACTGTGAGAGCTGCAGCATTTGTTACTGTCACACCTGCGTGGTGGCACTGCCAGCACAGCAAACAGGCAGGTAGAGTAAATAATGCTGGATTATTTTTCTTTTAGTTCTTTTTCTACAAGAAAGGAGATAACGACTGGATGCTGTCCCATTTTCAGCCTAGGAATTGTTTGCCAGACTTGAATTACAGGAATTGCTGTGGTGAGGCAGAGCAGCTCCATTAACTGGGAGCTGGCAGGGGCTGGGGGAGCCCTGGGCCCCACGTTGTGCTCCCAATCGTCAGGAACGATTAAAGGAGCTGTTTGTGATGGAAACAAAACCAAATTGGGCTAATGCTGTAAGGGGAAATAAAACAGGGAAGAATAACTTTATTGAGTTTGTTTATTAAATCTTGCTGTGTTCCCTTCTGAGCAGCAGAAACTGTTGGAGCTGCTGGTGCAGCCAGCTCGTGTTTTGTCTTTCCCTTTTTTGAACTTGATTTGGTGTGGAGAGGCTTTGCACAAAAGCTTTTCATATCCCTTTGGCTTAGATGCAATCCTAAACTGATCTGCTGGTGACAGACTAAAACTAATTATCACCAAAGAGTGCAGAGCAGAGGTTTTAAAGCTGTTGTTTTGATAAGGTGGTGGTTGTTCAGAGAGGCTTGGGAATTACTGGGTGTTAGGATGCTGCTGTTGGCCCATGCCAGTATCCATATTCCATCACAGGGAGGGAGATGAGTTTGCTTTCACTGATAAACTTCTTAGAGAAGCTTCTGCTTAAAGATGGGGGGGAAAAGCCACCATCCAGCTGCTCATGCTCAAGGGGAGCAGCAGAAGAGCAGAAGGAAGCTGGCTACAGATTTTTTTCCCTCTGTATCTCACTAATTCCTTTGTCCTTGCAGCTGAAGCAGCTCAGTTCTGCTCCCTGCTCCAGCTGGCTATGGAGCATCTCCCAGTTCCCATGTGCCTCTGCCCGTTTAGGGTTTCATCCTTCCACCTTTATTGAAGATCATCCAGTTGCACACCCTGCCATGGGCAGGGACACCTTCCACTATCCCAGGCAGCTCCAAGCCCTGTCCAGCCTGTCCTTGGACACATCCAGGGATGAGGCAGCCTCAGCTTCTCTTGTTCCAGGTTTCCCCTGGGCTGGTTTGGTGTTTCACACCCTTATTCTCTGAGCAGTGATGAATTTTTGGTGCTGTACAGAGCGTATTGTGTTTGCTCTCACCTGTGGCACAGTGAGAGTTACCAGATGGTTTGCTCAAAGTTGATTTTTAACACTTCTAGTAGTAGTAGCTTAGTGCTTGCTGCTCTTCTGCTGTATGTTTTTTAGCCAGGCAAAGTGCCAGCATGTCTGTCAGAGGAAAAACTCCTGGCTGGATCCTGGAGAATAAACCAACCTTGAATTCCCTCTGAAGGGAGAGAAGTCAATTCCCACAGGGAGGATTTTTCAGCATAATGGTCCCATTGGGTAAATTAGTGACCAGTTTTATTAGGAAAACTGGATGACTTTGGGAGCATCCCCTGGTATCCATAAGGAGGAGGGAGACGTGGTGCAGCACCAGCCCCTGGAGCTGGAGCTGAGCATCACCAGCAGCAGCAGAGCCATTCTCTGGACAGGGACACCAACCACAGCCCTGCAGGATACCTGTGGGATAGCTGAAGAAATCCATGCTTTGGTAGAAGCCCCTGAAGGTCTTAATAAAAATCCCTTGATAGTTACCTGCTCCAGGTAGACCTACCTGTGTATGGTGATTTAATGATTTAACTGAGTCTCTGCTGTGATTTTTGGGGTGTCCTGTGCAGGGCCAGCAGTTGGACTCAAATGATCCTTTTGGTTCTTCCCCAGCTCTGGGTATTCTACAATTCCAGAAGGAAAAGCAGGCACTTTGCAGTTTATTTGTTCCTCCCTTATCCTTGCTCATTCAACTGGAAAGATTTAGGGTTTTGTTTTTTGTTTTTTTTTTTCTTTTAGGACAGGGATCATCAGGTTACTCTTCTGATACCTCCCTGATCCCAGCAACCATTCCTACCTCTGTTGCAATTCAGGTGGAATTGGAAGAGGTACAGCAGAGTGGCTCTGTTTTTATGTTTTTCTTCTCATCAGTTTGATATAGCAAAGTGCAAGGGATTTGGGTCTCCTGCTCTTCATTTGGTTTACACACACCTCAGAGGGCTGTTTTTCCAGCAGCCTGTTTCCACAGCCACCTATAACTCCACCAGTTTTGTGCATCAGGGGGAGTTTAGGATGTGATATTTAGGAACCAGAGAACAGAAACCAGCATTCCAGAGGAAGCAGATCCCACCAGCTCCCCTCACCCCTTCTGCTCTTGTTTTGGGTTGCTGTGGGGCTGTGCCTGCCCCAGCAGGATCCCGGAGGAGCTCCAGCCTTTTCAGAGGCAGCAGCTCCCTCTCAGCGCTGTCCCAGAGGACTGTGGCAGATTGCAAACACTCTCAGCACAATCATAGCAGCCCAATTAGCATAATGATGCTGCCTAATTTATGCACAAATTGCCCTAATTTATGTGTGTCGATACATATGATTAAAGCAAGCACAGGTGGAGCAGGGTTTGGTCTCACCCAGCCGGTGAAGCACAAAGCTTCCCAATCCCAAAATGTGTGAAAGGTCCAGAAATCCCTTCTTTCTGTTACTAAAATATGGAGCTTTGTGTTGTTTTGCTCTGGCAGCACGAATGGGGTGCAGGGCAGGGCTAAACTCGTGGCAGGAGGTAAGAGAATAAAGGATTCCTGGGCTGAGATTTGCATGGATTAAAGGCAGCTTTAATTTGCCTTGATACACTCGGGTTTCAGGTGGATTAACAGGCAGTGGGATTTGGGGCTGTCTAGCCAACAAATAATACCTGCCTTCCTGTTATTTTAGTGATTTTAATAAGGGATGGAGGGCTCTGGAACTGTGGGCCACCTTTGCCAACCCCTGATCTTGAGCATTTTTGTGTGTTGTAGCCATTTTTGTATTTTACACCATTAATATTCCCAAATAACAAAACTGCTGTCATCATCTGAATTCCCAGAGCATTTTCTCAGCAGGGTTCTTCCAAAAAACCCTCTCAGACTGTAACCTTGTATTCCTCATTTTAATAAAAGAAATAGATGATTTTTTTTTTCCATAGAATCACAAACAGGTTTGGGTTGGAAGGGATCTTAAAGATCATCTTGTTCCTATTAATCTGTCATGGTCTTCATCACCTATGAAATTCTGTGATTTTCCTGCACTTAGCACCATCCAAAGCTGTGCTTGGAATCTCTCAGACTTATGAATGAAGGAATAAATTGACCATGAAAATATTGACAGCACATTTGCTTATGCCAACTTCCTGTCTGGGTCCCATAAAATTGACTGCTTTGTTGAAATCCACAGAGCTAACCAATACTCCCATCCTAAATCCCAAACACTGTACCAGCTACTGGGAAGAAAATGAACTCTATCCCAAAAATTAACTCTCTCCCAGCCAAAACCAGGACAAGCTGGTCACAGCCCCAAGCCTGTCTGAGTTGGAGCAGTTTTTGGACAGCTCTCTCAGGCACAGGGTGGGATCCTTGGGGTGTTCTGTACAGGGCCAGGAGTTGGACTCAGTGATTCTGATGGGTCCCTTGCAGCTCAGGATATTCCATGATTCTAACCATCCTGGAAGACACTTGACCCTGAGTTTTTCATAACTGGAATCTCTTTCTGAATCAACTTTGTGTAACAGCATTGTCAGAAATGCCTGGATCGGGTCAGTGTTGGATTTCCCAGTGCTGCCAGGATTAGAAAACTGAATTTTCATGGTAGAGAATGAAAGTTCCTTCCTGTATATCTGGCATGTCTTCCTTGCCATTGGTGTGGTGTAACAGCAGGTTAAATTGCTTTCATCCAAATACATACAAATGGTATACAAATAATAATTCTGAATTATTATGGAATTCCTGAGGTCAGTGGCTTGCAGGGATGGCTTTCCGCTCTCTGATGGCACCAGATCCTCCTGATGCAGCTTTTTGGGAGGATTATCTGGCAAGAGGATTCCGCTGCTGGCACATCATGGCACAGCGGGGTCAGGAAAAGGCAGAGGAGTGGAAAGGATTGTGTGGGGCTGCAGGAGCCAAATGTGGGACACTCAGCTCTGTGCCACACTTGCTCCTTGGCAGTCACACTTCCTCTCTGCTCAGAAGCTGCTTTCTGAGGCTGGTGAGTGATTTCTAAGAGCAGATGTGGATGTAAGACACTCCTGTGAGCGTGTACAACACGAGATGTTTTTACTCTCACACTCGAGTGCCTCGCCGTGCTCTGTACCTGTCACAAGGAGTGAGGGCTGTGAGTCACTGCAAGGCACACATCCCAATTCCCCTCTGCTCCTGCCCCTGATCCCTTTTTACAGCCATCTGAAGGCACAGCCAGCTCTACACCCTGTTCACACGCCTGCCATTGGCATTCCTGAGCTCTCTTGTGTTCTTTGTGCCTTTGCTGGTTTTTATCTCCCAGTGTACACTCCTCTTGCAGGAGGTGCTGTCCTTGTCTTGCAGGGAGCTTTGGGGAAACTCAGCTTCATTGCTGATTCCCTTTGAACTCCTAGATGGTGGCAGTAGCAGCAGGGGAGCTGGAGAAGAGGAGGCTTTGGGGAGACCTTCCAGCACCTAGAGAGGCTAAAACAGAGCTGGAGAGGGACTTTGGACAAGAGCATGGAGTGATGGGATGAGGGGGAATGAGCTTAAGCTGTAGGAGAGTAGATTTAGATGGGATATTAGGAAGAAATCCTTGGTTTGAGGGTGATGAGACCCTGGCACAGGTTACCCAGAGAAATTGTGGGCTTCCCATCCCTGGAAATGTCCAAAGCCAGGCTGGACAGGTTTGGAGCAGCCTGGGATAGTGGAAGGTGTCCCTGCCCAAGGCAGCGACACTGGACTTGATCATCTCCACAGGTCATTTCCAACCCAAACCATTCCATAATTCTGTGATTCTCTTGCACTTAGCACCATCCAAAGCTGTGTTTGGAATCTGTCAGCCTTGTGAATGAAGGAATAAATTGGCCATAAAAATATTGACAGCACATTTGCTTATGCCAACTTCCTGACTCGGTCCCATAAAATTGGCTGCTTTGTTGAAATGCACGGAGCTAACCAAAGGATGGCAGGGCTTCACCCCCTCTGCACAGGGAGGAGAGGACAGGCTGAAGGCTGGACTGAATTCTTCTAGCCCTCAGACCCCTCTGCCCCAGGACAGCAGCTGTGGGAGGCGTTGGGAAACACTGGATCATAAGGAAGAAAATGCAAGTGGTGCACGGGAATACCAACGAGTCTGGCACATCGGGGGTCACTGATTTACAGGCAGAGCCAAGAGAAAGCAGATTCTCAGCTGTTCTCCAGTTCCCTTAAAAAAGAAGTATCAGGAAAATAACCCAGCTCTCCTCCTCCCTGGCAGATCCAATGTCTTTTAATCTGCTCTGTCTCACAGCTTCCCTTACAATGGAAGTTGCTGGTGGTCTGCTCAGGTTAAGCAGCAATTCTGGCAGACTTCAGAGCAGACATGATCTCCAGGTCTCGTTGCTTTGAAGCTCCCAGTTCTATCACACTCGACTAAATCAGATTTTTTCTTCTGAGTGGATGCAGAAAATCAGCCCCGTGTGCCCATCTGATTGCAGTGCTGAGGCTTGTCTAATTGAACAAGTGCTCGAGTCAACACTTGAGCAGGATGGAAAACAATGAGGAGATCACCCAGGGATTATGTCTGAGCTCCACAGCTCCTGGCACTGACAGAGCAGATGGCTGGGTCGCATCCTGCCCGAGGCTGGCCAGGAAAGATGGCGATAGGAAAAAAAAAATAAATTAATTTGGTTAAAATGTATTCAACTCGAAATCTAGAAGTGCCTCGGGTCTCTAATTCTGTGCTTTAGAGCAGCAGCCCAGAAGATGGGATGAGTTGGGGGTTGGCTCTGCAGACTCCTGCAAGGAGCCCCTCTGCTGCCTCGAAGCTGAGGTGGGTAAAAAATACTTTGGGAAGGGGAACTGAGATGCAGGGAGTGGAGATAACTTGGCTGGTCCTGTGAAAGTGGGGAACAGCCAGGAGCAGTGTGGACATGGCAAGTGAACTGTGAGCCCTGTGGTGTGGCTGTGCTGGTGGAGCCAGGAACCCAAACCCAGGAGGTGGTTTGTGCAAGTGTGAGAACATCACAAACATCCCTGCAGGTCTCCAGCCTGTTCCTTGTAGGATGACACTTGATCCTACAGCCAGAGTCTGTATCCAGAGAGGTTTGGGCTTGGGGAAGTTGCTGGTGGCTGTCCCATGGGTATATGGCCACCAGAAATCCTGGTGACCTCCAGGTGCCTTTCTGTCCCCTTCCCTTGGGGTGGGATAAATGAACACACAGAACTGCTTTTCCCAATGCCCAAACTACTTCTGTCTGGGGAAGTACACCCTCAGAAGAGCCCTCACTACAACAGCAATTATCTGTTTCCTCTAGCTCTGGACCCTCCTACACTTTATTTGCTTTTACCCAAACTGCAGTGCATCCATCAGGCCAAGCTGGGAATATCAGAGTCCCTGCATCTGTAACTGCTGCTGCCCTGTAATTCCCTCCTGCCACCTCTTCCCAAGAGCACTTTTAACCCTGGAACCTCCCAATTTTGCTTTCTGTACTTAGAAGTTATTTTCATTTCTTCGAGTGTGTCCATAGCTTGAGCAATAATAAAAAATTGCATTTTGCATCTGGTAAAATGGAGTGGAATTGCCTTGCTGGCAGCAGTAAAAATGCTGTTGCCCTAAGACGTTGCTGTATTTGTCTTCTTTGGTTCTAAAAGCTTTTTTTGTTTGTTTGTTTCCAGGGGGCAGCACTGGAAGAACCTTTATGGGCTCCTAATGAAGTGCAGGTGGACGACTGACTGATGATAATTAAGGTAGGAAGAGGTGCTGTTAATTTTGGCATCTTCACATTTGTCCTGTCCTTGCAATAAAATGGTGCTGGCCAATGGCCATCACTCTGTTTTGGGGTTCAGTACACAACCATGGCTCTATGGCCAAGCAGTAACTTCTGCTAAAGTGTCCCTTTAAACACAGATGGAAGGGAAATCTTATTTAAGAACTACCTGGGAACGTAACTAAGTGGAAAAAATCTGACTTCCTCCCCCAAAGGATAATAAGGTCTCTGTTGGTGCAGAGTTGGAAGGGACATGACTCTTATTTGAGAGCACTCAGCACAGGGATTTTTTTGTTCTGCTGAAACCCAGTGGTTGGGTTGGAATTCAGGTTCTAACTTGCAATCTCAGAAAAAAAAAAGAAGAAAACTTGAACTAAAGATATATTTTATTCGTTTATTTTCATCATCTTGAGCGTCTGTGGAAAGCTGGTCTATCTCCAAATGTGGCAAGAGAGTGCTCAGTTCTTGATGGATGAAACAGAGGAAAATCCCTGATTTAAAAGCAGTAAACTGTTGTACAAACTTGGAGAAGAAAATACAAATGTGAGCAGAGCTAAATGGATTTATAAGTAGTTTTTCTGCTGATTTTAAACCTGAATTCTTGCCTTGCTGGGTTTTTTCTGCCGTGCTGGTTGTGCTTGGAGGCATCATCAGGAGGGTGAGATGGTCACTGCTGGTCTCTGCCTCCTCTTCCTGAAGCAAAGAGGGTCACCACAGAGACTCCCAAATATCTCCTGGAACAGAGGCTTTGCTTCCTCTCACAATTTGGGTTTTCACTTCTGCCTGATGGGTTCAGTTAATGGCTGCTTGGTTTTTGGTGTCAGCAGAGAGCTGTTGGAAGGAGAGGGGGAAATTCAAGCTGCAACAAGAGCAAATTCTTTGAACGTGGCTTTACCGTTCTCCAGCCTCTTCCTGCTTTTTGTTTGGCTTGTGATAAGATGCACTGCCGTGGAATTTGCTTGGAGCAGGGATTTGCATGAATTATTGTTCCTTGCAACGTGCACATGTGTGCAGGCCCTGTCCCTGTGCTCCACGGTACCCCAGCACCCCTTTGGAGGAGGATTTGTGTGCCGGGGTGCAGCGGTCAGCAAAAGCCAAGTGCTTGGGGGAAGGAAGGCTGCAGTGATAAAAACAAAGTGCTGAAATAAGGGGAAAACTCCTCCAGGGCTGTGCAGCAGCATTGGGATTTGTGTGTTTATTCTGTGTGCTGACTTCTCATCCCAGCAGGATTTTGTAAAAGCAACATCATCCTGTTAGGGAAAAACTCGGTGGTGCTTGGCCTCTTGCAGAGTTCACTTTTTGTTTAGGAGGTGGAATGGCATCAGTCACAGCTGCTGATTGATATAGTGTAGCCCAAAATTATGTACAAGATGGGAGTAAACAGTCATTTGGGATGGTCTCTTGATTCTGCACTTGGAGCTTTTCATTTGAAAGGTTTCCCCTTCTCCTAAAGAGGTCTTTCTGTAAATCACTAATTAAGCAAATGAGCTACAGTGACATCAGTCTGTCTCCAAAAAGAGCTGGTGTTCTGGAGAAACCTTCAAGCTGCAGACTCCAATTATCCAATATTTAAAATGATGGTGTCTTACAGGAATAGAAAAAGCAAGGAAAGAATTACTGGAATTTTGGATGACTTCAGGTTTCACATACAAGATCAAGTTTTTTGTGTAATTCTGAATTCTACATTGATGCTAAACCTGGTGTTTTCACTAAATTTGACTAAATCTGATGGCATTAAAAAAAATTTGCTTGCAATTTTCTTACTTCCTTTTTGTAGAGAGTAGAAAAGGTTAAGGCAAGTACATTGGGATGTCCATCTACAATACTTTGTGTAATGTATTTATTTTCTGAAAAATTGACTTTGGTGGGGAAAACTGGGGGAACTTCTGCCCCCAGAGCATGGGGGGCAGGTGTGAATGATGGGAGCATCAGGTTGTGAGGTCCTGGCTTGGGAAGAGCACCGGTGTGTGTTGGCAGCAATCAGAGCAAGGTGCTCTGTGTGATGGAGATGTGGCATTGCGTGGGGCTGTGTCTGAGTGTGCAAAACACTGCCAGAGCTGCTGAAAAGGGCAGAAGCCATCGGGGTGTGGAGGGGACACTCCCTTGACACCAGCGCCGTGTTTTTGGGAGGGGGAGCGCTAAAACCACAGATCTTGTTTCAACACAGCCCATCCAAAACCATCCACAACCTCTGCAGCATCCTTATCCTCCTCCAGCTGTGTTGCCAGCAGTTTCTGGGGAGGTGGGAGCCACGCTGGTGTGCCCTGGATTTGCAGAAGAGCTCAACATGTGTGGTTTCCTCCACCGGTTCCCCCAGCGCCCGTCCCCGAGCTGTTGTTTTCGGTGCTACCCACAATAACTGAAATGTCTTTCCTGAGAGATAAGTCAGTAATTGTGGTTGGCTCCTTCCTCTGGTGTTTGTTCTCTCAGTAACTTGAAAGTTCATTTATCACTGGGGTGCTGCTGCTGCTCCCCTCCAGGGGTACCCTCCAGCACCTTCCACCGCGGTCCCGCAGCTTCTCCCTCGAGGATCGCTCCTCAAAAAAGTGCCACAGCTTCATCTTCTCCTCAAGCAGTGCAGTTGTGACCAAACTTCATGAGGTGAGACAGGAGGGGGTGGGTCAGGACTCACCCCAGCCCTGCACTGCTTCATCCTGGTGGATTCTGCTTTGATTAGCCAAGGCAAAAAGTGGGGTTTTTCCCCCACTTGGATTTGCAGTTTCGGTCAAAGCCACCACTGGCTGCAGTGCTTCTGAGCCCTTTAAAGATTGCTGGCACATTTTGGGACTTGCTGATGTGCTGGCTGATCCTTGGAGTACATTTTGGAAACACAGAGTTTGCCCAGAGACCAGAAATCACAAGTGAATGGTGCTCCTAAATCCCACTGGCACTTCTCCCCACCTCTTTCCTGTGAGGCTTCAAAATTCTACACGAAATTTGATCCTGCTGGGGTGAGCTGACCTGGCCTGCTGCATCCTAAAAAATACCCTGGGATTTGCAGGGACTGCTGCACAGAGTGCAAACCCTCATTCCCAGCACACACCTCCAGCACTGGGTGGTTGGAGCTGAGCATGGAATGGGGACAGGAAGGAGAAAACTCCTTGCAGAAACCACTCCAGGCAGCGTGTCAGGACCTGCAGCCCCTACCTGGAGCTGCTGGGTATAAATAAACACATCCACCCTCCTTGTTTCTGACAACTGCCTCCCTGAGGAGTAATTTATTTTTTTTTTTCCCAGTAGCTTGTTCTGCAAGCAGGTTTCCTCTTGCAGGTGATTAGGAAAACCTCATTTTTATGTTAATTAGGCATAACTATCAGTGCACAGACATCAACTGCTCTCACATCCTTCTGAGATGTGTGATTTTTAGTGAAATTCAGTCCTGAAAAACCGATACCAGCAACTGAAGTACCTGTTGCCTGAACAGATGGGAAACTGCACCAAAGGGGTGGTTGCCTCATGAAAACGTTGCCAGGGTGTAGCAACCACAGGTTCAGCTTTCAGGAGGTTTAGGTTTTTAGTTGTGCTTGCTTGCTAAGTTTGAGGGCTTCCTCAACAACTTGTCTGCACTGAGATCAAGCCATGCTAATGTAGTTAATTGCAGCTAAGCACAGCTGCTGCTGACACTGGTGGGCCTGCACCTCTAGGAGCAAATCCTTTTCATGTTGATGTCTCCAGACACATCCCTGCTTTGATTGTGTTTGGTCCAGTGGGAGGGTTGAGTTGATTGATATTTTCAATCAAACAGATCCTTCATTTTGGGCAGATTGGCTGCACCATCCATCAAAGTGCTCAAGGTTGGATGGGGTTTGGAGCAGCCTGGTTTAGTGGAAAGTGGAAAGTGTCTCTGCCTGTGGCAGCAGCATGGAATTAAATTTGAAGATCCCTTCCAACAGAAAAGAAGAGGGAATTCAATCAGATGTGCTCTGGGTCTGTGGGTAAAACACAAGTGCAGCTGCTTTGGTGACATTTTTTCACAGTACCAAGCACTGGAGCTGGTGGGGCCAGAGGAAAACATCTGGTCCCAGCTGATACAAACCAAAATCCATGAAATTCTGGAGTTGCACCCAGTTGGAATTGCACTGTCTTGCCCCAACACCATGAGCAGGTTTCAGGAACACGTTTGCCCAGCCAGACACAGGTCAGCAGTGGGATCAGCCAGGTCAGTGCTAACACCATTAACTTCTCCTGCCTCCTTTTCCAGAACTCATTTCTCTGATATTACTTAAGGATTTTGTAATCCAAATCCTTGAGGTTCCTTGCTGAAAGCTAAAACAAATAGATCCATCTTATCAGCCTTTCCAAGAGCAAAGCATGGAAATCCCCTGGCAGGCTGGCACCGGTGTTTTCCTCTCTCTGCCCCAGCAACTTCTCCTTTAATACAAATCTTCCCTGGATTATACAATGATGAAGAAGAAGGAATGAAAAATGACACAGGAATTTGGCAAGGGAGATGTGGACCCCTCAGAGCTCCAGCTGGATGGATTGTGATGCATTAAACCCGTGGATGTGGTGCAGAGCTGCCTGTGCTTGGTCAGGGACCTGTTCCCTTTTCTCACAGAGTCATTCTGAGGGCAGGCACATAGCTGGGTTGGGGATTTTTGTATGTGGATGTCCACAGGGAGATAAGGCAAGCTGGAAAAATTAATTATTTTGTGTATTTCCCAGGGCTGTGATCTGTTGATTTTTTTTTTAATGATTTTTTTTTGTTAGGATTGGGATTAAATTTATTGATGGCATTTTGTGTTTGGATTCAGATTTTTATTAATTTTATGACAATATTACAAGTTGTGAGTTCTGTAGTATTTTACTAACAAGTTATAAATTGGTTTCATATTTATCTTTATAAGGTTTTTTAAGGAAAAACTTTAATGAAGAAATGACATTTAAGTTATTTTTTCTTTTAACTTAGTAATTACTTATGTTTTGTAATGTGGACTTTTTTTGTTTAAATATGAAATATTACTTAAATTTATGAAGAAGAAGCACTAGTTACTGCTTTAAAACTTCTATTTTAGCTTTATATATATTATTATATTTTAAAACTTCCAAGTCTTCTATTACACGCTTCTCTTCAAACTACACACTTAAAATCTTAGTGTTATTAATCAATTTTGGAAGCTTTTTCTACAGCTTCAGGTCAAATGTAGTGTTTCCTTGAGGGTCTGTGCCTTCCAACACAGAAAATCTGAAATTCTCAGCATCCAGGGTTCCAAGAGGGATCCTTCAGCTGTGGTGGCCTAAGGTGGGTGCATTTCATGGGAAGTGATACCTGGCAGCAGGTAAAAGCTGCAGGTGGGGAGAAGCCAGACGAGCTCTTGATGCATAAATCCTGCAGCTCTGACACAAAATGTGATCTTTTTCTTACAAACTCCACCAGTTTCACTGAGCTTGGTCAAAATACAGCAACACTCAGGGTGAGAGGGGGCACAGTTGGCACCTGTGGAGCCAAGGGGTGAGCTCGCTGGGGAAGGAGGTAAATGATGGCTTGGGGGATCTGGAAGGATGCTCTGGAGGAGGAGGAGGAGGAGAGCTTTATTTGCTTGACCATTGCTGAGGGAATTTAATGTCCAAACTTGATTTTTAATGCACTTTTCTGGTGCCTATCCATGTACAAGATATTTTCCTTTCTTCTCCTGTCCCCTCTCACCCAGGGGTAAGCTGCAGTGCAGGAAGTGGGTGATGAACCAGGTGAAATGTGCAATATTTGGGGAGGGAAATACTGTCATCCATAGTTCTGCTGCTGCAGAGAGCATTTGTGGGATGGGGGCTGTGTCTGGCCAGGTTCTGCTTCCATTTGATGGGGTTTGTGTGCCTTGGTGAGCAATTCTGTCTTTGCAGAGCTGGAGGGAGGGGAGAAGCTCTTTAAAGTGAAACATTTCAAATACAGATGGAGTTGATGCTGCAGTAAAGCTGTGTTTTACCTCTTCATGGCTCTTTTTCCCCTGTGGAAGGTGCCCAGCTTGGCTGCACCTCACTCAGCAGATTCTTGGCAACCTCAGGTCTTAACCTTGGGCTGAGCCTCTGAGGAAGCACAAGGTCAAGCTGCTCTAGAGGAAGTTTGTAGGTTCAAAATTCAACTAGACCTGGCCCTTAATTAAAAAAAAAAAAACACCCAAAAAAAAAAAACCAAAAAACTAAAAAGCAAGCAAACAAAAACAATTAGTATGGGCTGCTTCCAGTTTTGTACAAGGGAGTGAAGAAATCATAGAATCACAGAAGCATAGAATGTTCTGGGTTGAAAGAGCTCTTACAAACCATTTAATCCAACCCCTTGCCATGTCCAGAGACACCTTCCACTAGACCAGCGTGCTAAATCCACAAGATCATGTGAACAAGACCAAGATCTTGCAGAAAACTTTGAGACAAACTAGTTCAGAGGATAAATGTTGGCTGTTCCTCCCCCAAAATGAGTGGATGTTTTGGCATCTAAAGTGACATCTGAGCTTCTGAGGTACAGGTGGGACTGAACAGAGAGGTCTCTGCAGCTGCAGCCCATCTGGGTTTTGTTATTTAAGGTTCCTCCTTGCAGAGGAAACTTGTGGTGAGGTGAGAGCTCTGCAGGAGGGGGAAATGGCTGGAGGGATTAAGCAGCAGGAAGGTGGTGGAGAAATGTGGAAGCTGAGTTGGGTTTTTCAGGAGAGGAGTTGGTCAGGATTCACGTTGTGTTGGTGCTTTATTCCGTGTGAGAGGACTCAGGTGTGTGGAGATGTTTGGGATGTTCAGCATCTCCCTGCCTTCATCCCAAAGATGAGCTCAAAATTACAGGTGGTGACCAAGGACAGTGCCAAGGGGCTGGAGGGAAAGAGTTAAATCTGAGCAAAAATGAAATTATTTGGAAGGGCTGGAGCTCTGCCCTTCAGTGCTTCCCCAAACTGGAAGGTGCAGGGAGCCCCAGGAATGGCTGAAACACCTGAGGATCCCCATGGAGGCTGGTGCTGGCTGGATTTTCTTCTTCCCAGTCTGTCTCAGGATGAGCACTCAGGATGAGGATTCTGCTTGCACACTGCCAGAGCAGGTGTCCCTTACAGACATCATTCACTGTCCAAAAACCAACCTGAAACTCCAGCTGCAGTGGATCAGTGCCTGCAGCTGCCTCAGGCCACGCTGCTGCCAGGTCACCACATCTCCAACAGAAAGAAGAACCCCCTGCAGGTGTTGGGGGGCAGAAGGACCTCAACCCCCACACTGAGGTGCTGCCAGAGGCTCAGTTTGGCTGGCCTGGAGCTCACACACACCTTGGGCAGGATGGAGATTTGGTTGCTCAAATGAGAGGTCACAGGAAATGAATTTTCTGCTCCTCAGGTGCCGTGAGCAGCATTGAAACCACCCTGAAATATTTCACCAGGGATGCTCACAGGTTTCCACAGCTCAAAAACAAATTGGGAAGCTCAGTCTGGCACTCCCTGGGTTTGAGCCAGTTGATCAGGGCAAGGTCAGCTTTGATGGAGGTGCTTCCCAGCTGCTGTTTTGCTTCAGAGCAAAATCTCTTAAAAGTCCTTTTCCCAAGCAGCCAGAGGCTTGAGCAAAACCTATTTTCTATCTGTTTCTTTATTTTTATGTGCTTTGAATCCTGAAATGGATCATTTAGCAAGATGTTTTAGATGTGAGATGCTGGCTGGCAACCCAGCTCTGCATTAAGTGCTTTAAAACATCTATTCCCCACTTCAATTTTATTTGCTCTTAAATAAAAACAAAAAAAGAAGAGATAATATCTGCTAGACACCAGTTTGTCCATCCCTCAGGCAGGTGTTCAGGGGTTTTCATTGTTTTTGAAGTGGCTGTTTCTGGGCTTTTGGAAGGGCTGTCAGCTTGCTGAAGTCCATGATGAATCTGTAAGAGGTGCTTAATTGGAAATGCTGGTTAAATGATGGGATGCAGACGATCAGCAGGATGCTCAGGCTCACCTTTGGTCCCCTCACTGTGCTCTGGGCATCCCTGCTTTGTCATCTCATGGGGTTTGAGCCTTAGCAGGGGAAGAAATTCTTCCTCAGTGCTCCATGTCTTGCTTGTAATGAAATGACTTTATTTCCTTATGCAGCAATCATAATTTTAATAAATTTTCCCTGTCACAAAAGGAAAGAAATGTCATGAACTGATTTTCTCCTTCCCTTCACCGTGAGGCAGATTTTTGCTTTTCAAAGGAAAATACCTTTTAAAACATTTGCACTTCCTTTCAGCTTGAATGATTCCATCCATACTCTGATTTTTATTAACAAAGGCTCACAGCAAGATGACATTCAGCCCTTTCAGCTGTTGATTTATCCCAGTCTTTTTTCTTGGGAGCAAAAATATGGAAAAATTCTCTGTTACACAATTTTTAACATACATTTTCAGAGTTTCATACCACAGGGCATTGTGGAGGTTTTTTTTTCCCAGTGATGCTTTAACATCTGAATTTGGTACAATTCGCTGCTTTTGAAGCATTTGGTGACTTTTGCTTTGTGCTTGATCCACTTTTGATGTGAATTGTCCCAACTTCTGTTTCGGGGGAGGAGCAAAGTTGGGTTTTTTTTCTCACCAGCCCACATGGCATTGAATCCATCTGGAGCACGTGGCTGCTGTGATACAGAAACCACACTTTTGTTTTAAGTTTTGTTTTTCTGTATTTTTTTTTTCACAAATTCTTCCCTGTGTGACTTCAGTAGTTAAAGCTGGTTCAGTCTCCTGCCCTGGGACTGCCGTGCTGGAAGCTGAAATCTGTTTGTGTTTAAAGATGCTGCTTCTATTTTGGTAGGAAAATGCATCATCAAGAAGTCTTTCTTCCCACTAGCTGCACACTCAGCCTGGAATAAGGTCTCCAGGGGCACATCCTCATGAAATAACCCACTGGGACACAAAAAAAAAACAACCCACTCCTCATAGTGGGATCAAGCTGGATGCTTCCCAAAAAGAATAATTCAAAGTCTTGAGTAGCAGAGGTTGGGCACCATCAAGGCTGGTGACTGATGAGATGGTGTGAGGAGAAAGCTGTTGGCTAAACAAAGCCTGCTGTGTTACAGGATAGGAATTTTTATATGGGATGCTGTGTCTCATCAGCAAAAAATAGCAGGGATTTGGGAAGTGGCAGCCCTGAAAGTCTTGGGGATGTTGGTGGATGAAACACTGGACGTGCCCTGGGTGATCCCACATTGTGGGCAGCAGGGAGAGGGGGATTCAGTGCCTGAAGAGGCTTCAGGAGAGCTGGAGAGGGACTTTGGGCAAAGCATGGAGGGACAGGACGCAGGGAATGGCTCCCACTGCCAGAGGGCAGGGATGGATGGGAGACTGGCAAGGAATTGTTCCCTGGGAGGATGGTGAGGCCCTGGCACAGGGTGCCCAGAGCAGCTGGGGCTGCCCCTGGATCCCTGGCAGTGCCCAAGGCCAGGCTG
>JAYDZK010000202.1:69619808-69647040 GCA_034509185.1 Euphonia xanthogaster
AGAAGGAGGAAGAAGCAGCATGAAGAAGAAACCCAGGACAGCACCCTGTGCCCTCCATCTTGCTTCCATCCACAACACACTAAAAACCCCAAAACCTCAATTTCTCACCCAGTAACACACCTGCACTGCTCTCTGTAACCTATTTCACACTTTTGTGGATTCTGGTCTATCTTGAAGTCTGGGAAACTTTCTCCATGGATGAGGGTCAGAGTCAGTGCTCCCCTGGGGGTCAGGGCCCCCCAGAGCAGACAGAGAAATATTCCCAGAGCCCTGGGTTTCCACACAGTGCAGCCCGGGAGCGACGGGGGAAGGAGGAGAGCTGAGCCACAGGGGAAGGAGGAGAGCTGAGCTTTGTTCATCATTCCCGACTGGAATTCCCATCTGGGCCGGGCTGAGGGCAGGCATCCCACTAGAGTATTTCCAGGCAACCCCCGACGAGGGGAGACAGAATGATGCATCTGACTCCATCTTATCAGAAGGCCAATTAATTACTTTATTACGCTTTATTATTCTATATTATATTATATTGTAAATCAAAGGTGACTCCAACAAAGGGGAGAGAGAATGATGCATCTGACTCCATGGATATCAGAAGGCTAATTAATTACTTTATGACACTATATTATTCTATACATCTAAAACTGAATCTGCCAAGTGCTCAGCTGCTCACACTGCAGTGAATTTTGTGACTGTCCCCTGACAGTCCTGACACACACACACACACACCTGGCCCTGACAGGCCAAGGAAACAAAACCCCGTCACTGGGGTGAACAATCTCCATGTTGCATTCTGCTTTGGCACAAACACAGACACAGCAAATGAGATAAGAATTGTTTTTTCCTTTCTCTGAGGTTTAGAAAATGTGAAACCCAGGAAATATTCTTGGGAAGAATTGTGCCTGGCTTTTCTCTGGGAAGAGAAATGTGGTGACACCTTGCCAAGGCACCGCCACCCTTCCCAACCAGATCCTCTTCTGCTCCTCACTCCCTGGCAGCTCCCTCCTGCCTCAGGATCAGCCTGGACAAAGCCCAGGTTAATAGGGGCAGATTTGGACCCTCAGAAAAATCCAAGCTGAGGCTTTCCAGGCCAGGCATGGAGCTATCCTGTCCCTCAGGCTTTCTGAAGGTGCTCCCTGGAAGCCAAACCTGTCCCAGAGCTGATGCTGGGGGTGAACAATCTGTGACATTCTGGGGGTGCCTGGTGATGGTGAGGAGATGGAGAGAGGCCAGAGGATCACCAAGTGGATTAGGAGCCTGGAGCCAGGCTGGGAGAACTGGGAATGTCCAGCCTGGAGAAAGGAAGGCTCCAGAGAGAGCTCAGAGCCCCTTCCAGTGCCTAAAGGGGCTCCAGAAGAGCTGGAGAGGGACTTGGAAGAAGGGATGGAGGGACAGGACACAGGGAATGGCCCTCACTGACAGAAGGCAGGGTTAGGTGGGATATTGGGAAGGAATTGTTCCCTGTGAGGGTGGGGAGCCCTGGCACAGGGTGCCCAGAGCAGCTGTGGCTGCCCCTGGATCCCTGGAAGTGCCCAAGGCCAGGCTGGACAGGGCTTGGAGCCACCTGGGATAATGGAAGGTGTCCCTGCCATGGCAGGGGATGGAATGAGATGATCTTTGGGGTCCCTTCCAAGCCAAACCATTCTGTGGTTCATTCTGTAATGTTGAGATTCATTAAGCTCATCATGCAAAGCACAGGGGAAGAAGAGAAAACCCCATGTCTCAGTCCAGCCATAAATAAATGAAATACCAAGTCTGCAAGCCCTGGCTGGGAGGGTGAGGGGCTCCCCCCTCTGTGAGCACACCAAACTTCTGGTTTCCTATTATACTTTAAGGATTGGAGTACAAATAAATAGGAAATAATCAACTTATATGGCTAAAGGCACTGCTGCAATGAGGGGTGGCTTCAAACATTCCATGTCCCCATCACCTGTTGAGCCCCAGGGCTGGCTCAGTTCCTCTCCCATTCCCCACATTTAGCTGTTGGCTTAGGAAATAGGAGAGGATCTGTGAAAGGCAAGCAGGACCAGAGCTCAACAGAGCCTTCCCAAATCTGATAAGAGCTCCTCACAGTAAAAATAAGAAGAATAATTAAAAAAAAAAAAACCCATACTTGCAAATCAAAGCCTTTCCCTCGCTGAGACCAACAAATGTTTTCCCTCTCACAGCTGGACCCCCAAAAATCCCCTTCACAGGAGCATCCAGCAGAGCTGGAGAACCAACAGGGTCTGGAATATTTCACCCCTTTTGAAACCCATCTTGCCATAACTCAGTGGCACAATGGCTCTCCTGGGAGCATTTTGGGGAATGACCCAGAATCACAGAATTTTTCAGCTGGAAAAGAGCTCCAAGATCACCGAGTGTCCCTCAGCAGATCCAGCTTGCCACCAGTCCCCCTCGCCTTTGGCTTTGTCTGTGATGCCCCCAGCTCACTCTAGAATTAGGAAACCTTCCAGATGGAAATGTAAGGAATGTAAATTGATGTCTTCTCTCCAGCATGAATTATCTGACTCCTGCAGCCGTCTCTGCGAGATTATTTGAGCTGAACTTGACTGTTGCAGTAATTAATTTCCAATCAAGCAAATTTGCGTAAATCTTCCCTTTAGAAATCTGCCTTAAATCAGGGCTTTAGGCACCACGTTCCAGCTTGGATTCATTAACAAATAGATTGCTCTTGGAAGCTGCCAGCTCTGTAAATACAGGCACCACGCCACCCTGCAGGACAGCTCGGAGACACGCTTTCCACATAATGAAAACCTGCCCCAAAAACCATCCCCACAGCAAATGTCCCCTGGAGCTGGGCGTGCTGGGCTCTTATCAGCAGCCCTGACAGCCTCCCCTTGTTGGCAGACCTGGCCTTGCAGGGATGGCTTTGAAGGAAGCAGGATAAGGGTGACAAAGGCTCCAGGAGAAGGGGAGAAGGTCTTGGCAACTTGAGAAGTCTTGGTGGAGATGTTTTGTGTGCAGCCCCAGGTCAGAGGGCAGTTTCTGCTGCTCTCAGAGAGGAGGGATGGTGGAATGGTTTGGGTTGGAAGGGGTGTTAGAAGTCATGGAATCCAACCTCCCTGCCGTGGGCAGGGACACCTTCCACTGTCCCAGGGTGCTCCAAGCCCTGTCTGACCTGGCCTTGGGCACTGCCAGGGATCCAGGGACAGCCAACAACTCCTTGTCCTGTCAGAACAGGCACTACTCAAAACTCTGTCTTCTTCTTTTTTGCAAACTACCTCTAAGGAAGGGAGGAAGGGAAGTCCCTCTCTGAAGGATATGAACATCATGAAGGCAAACCAAACACATTGCCAGTGATGACGGACCCTGGGAGAGGAGGCACAAAGAAGGGTGAAACTACAGCTCTCCATCTCCAAACCTGTGTGAAATCCCTCTCCTCTGCAAATCTGGGACTTGCCAAGGGCATGGAGTCGTGGCTGCCCGGTTTTGGGAGGAAAGGGATGGAAACAGCACTCCTGGGGCTTGTGCTGAGCCTGCAGCAGCCTCCACCTCAGCAGGATGCAGGTGGGAGATGTCCTTGAGAAGGGATCATAGAATCATGGAACAGCTTAGGTTGGAAAAGATCTTTCAGGTCATCAGTCCAATGAATGAGCGGAAATTATTTCTTTGCTCCCTTTCCTCACCCTTCCTGTCCCAAATGCTCAGCTCTACCTCGAGGCCCTGCTCGGGGCATCTCCCCAGAGGGCAGGGTACCACAGACCAGCCCTGGTGGGCACTCACACCACAGAAAACCATCCTGGAATGTGGAGAATCCATCCCAGCCATCTCTGGCGACAGAGGCTTGACTCACTCAAAGACCAACCCCATAATGTGCCAAGCAAGGCCAGTGCTGAAACCTTCACAGGACCAGGCTGTGTTAGAGAGAAATTTAGCAAAATGCCCTGAAAAATAAAAGTTTGTTCTCTTATCACTGTCCAAGCCATCACCCAAGATTTAGAGACAAGGTCCAAGGGCTCCAGCCACCACCAGGTTTTGTCTTCCCAACCTGTGGATTGTGCCCAAGCAGCTCTGAAGCCCTGGAGAAAGGTTGATGTCTCTGATGTGTGGTGGAGCTCTGTCAAAAGGAGATTTTTGTGTGGGAAAAGAGCAGGATGATGTGGAGCTGGGCAGAGGAATATCAAGTAATCCCAATTTCCAGCTTCCTCTGTTGCCAAAACCACAGGGAGGAATGAAAACTTGACAGCACAAGCCTGCCCAGTGGTTGAAGCACACCATGTATTCCAGGCCTGTGAATGAATGAGAAACCTCCTGGTGGAACTGGTGCCTCACATGCTGTTCTGAGACCTACCACTGGTGTTGTGTCAGGGCAAGGGATTTGTCATCTTTCCTCCACACCAGAATCCAGGAGAAGATGCAGCTTGTTTCTGGAGGAGACATTTTCTTTTTCTTTTTATTTCTATTTTTTTTTCTCTCTTCTTTTTCTTTTTTTCTTTTTTTTTTTTTTTTAGATATTAGTGCAACTTTTCTATTACTTTTTAAACAAAACACTCAGTTGCCTCTGTTTTGTTGGTTTGGTTTCTTTTTAAAGAAGGAAAAATGCAATAAAATATACTTCCACACCTTGCTCACCACAGCCTTCCACACTTCTCAGACCCTCAGGAGACAAAAATCCAGCACCTGCTAATCCTTTCTCCTCTTGTGAGCTGCTGATGTCAGCAACGGGGCAAGACACTGAATATATTCCAAATGGGCTTTGGGCTTGGTACTTCTTCAGTGCCCCAAATTAAAAACTCTGAGGAATCTGATTGAGTGGTTTTATTTCCCTTTCCTCAGTGAATATGTAAAATCCACAATCCACCTCTTCAGGAAGCCCTTTGGCTGATCAGTATCTTGGATAAAGACCAAGATCGGTATCTTGGATAATGGCTGAGGACATTCAGTTCAGGGCATTTATGGTCCCCCTCTTTCTCCAGGAGAGAGGATCTGAGTGATGCTGGAGCCACCCACAGCACAGAGGGTGACAGGATCACACTTCAGTCCAGCTCTCCTGTGACTCCATGATGAAAACCTGCTGCTCTGAGAAGTTTGGGAGAACCTCTGAGGGGCAGCTGCAAGGTCACCTCAGCCTGTCCCACCCCGTGTACTCGGCGGGAGGTGGCAAACCCAGAGAGGAGCAGCATCTCTGGATTTGGGATGAGCTCCTCACCCAAAAAGCACAACACAGAGAGGTGTCCCCTGGCCAAGGAGAAGCAGGACAGCAGTGGCAGAGTCCAGCCCTGCTGACTCTTTGTTCAGCACAGTCTGCTGAGCTCTTCCTCTGCTCCACTGCAATTCAATCATGGAAGATCTCCCCAAGGACTGACAGCTCACCAGGCAAGGAAGAAGTTCTGGGGGTGTGAAGTTGTGTTCTGTCCTGCCACGGAGAGTATAATTTATGTTCTCCAGTCAGCACAGCTGCTGGGAGAGGGGAATGGAGGAGAAATCAGGGAGAAAACATCAGGGAAGGGAAGGGAAGAGGGTCCTGGATTGGTTTGTTTTTCCAAAGCTGCCCACCACATTCAGCACTTCCCCTGAAGCTGCATTGCTCCTAAGAGCTATTTAAAACCCTGTGCTGGAGAACTGGGACTTCTCCTCTGCCATGTGCTGCTCTAAAGCCACTGTCACTACTCAATAAATAACAGGGATGTACACTGAAGGCATTCCTGCCATTCAGCACCACCAAAGCCACATCCCCACCCAGTGCATTGATAGCACATCTACCATCCAATTGCTGTTTTGAGATTCTTTAAAAAACTCTGACTATAAGGTTTCTTATTTTTCTGGCCTCTGCCTGCCTGGTTGTGTTAAGAGACCACTGCAAAATTATTTTCATCAGCTACTGTTCAGCTGGTCTCAGGATCTATTTTCCAGACTCTAAAGCAAAATTACAGTCATTCAGTATTAAAGTATTTGCAGAGTGGCATTAAGCAAGGGTGCTGCTGTATTACTTACCATGGCAACTCAGGTTGTTAATTCCTCTTTTTCCTGAATGTGGAAGAGCCAAGACACTCAGAAATGCTCTGTCCCTGATGTGACAAAAGGCATTTGTGCTGCACAAAGCATTTCCTTCAGCAGGGAAACCTCCCTGTCACACCAGGACAGGCAGAGCTGGGGAGGGAAAGGTGTTTTCCTGCTGACTGGATGACATGATTGCCTGGAGGAATCAGGACGTAGCATCCTTTATCCTCCCTCTAGGAGAGGCAGGAGGATCTGGATATCTTCTGCAGACCAGCATGGGTCCTTTCTCCAGGGAATCTCCCCCTGGCTTTTGCTTCAAAATGGGTCATTTTGAGTATTTCACAATTTTTCCGGGAATGCTCCTCAGCTCAGGTATGGCCTGAGATAACTCTGAGGCCCAAAAGTGCTTGCATTTGATTTAGCTGGGACACCTCTCACTGCATCCAGGGGTTTGCTGCTCTCCACAGCTGCTGTCACCACTTGTGGTGCAGAGCAGGACACACAGAAATGCTGGCAGTGCTGCTGAAGGAGCCTGCAACGTCCCCTTCCTGCTGAGGTGACACAAGGTGAACCAATTTATTCAACTTTGGCAGAGCCTCTGAGTCCCAGCCTGGTGGGTAAACTGGTCTGGTCGTGCCTAAATATAATTTTCCATTTTGGACCCAACAAACTTCCCATTGCTCCTTCATCCCAAGTCTTGGTATCTCCAGCATCTTCCCATGGTGAGTTTTTCCCTGCTCATTCTGTCTATGGTGTAGACATGTCCCAAGTGTCCTTTGGAGCACATTTTAAGTGCTTTCCCTAATAAAGCCCTCTGGAGGATGAGCTGCAGTGCACTGCATCTCATCCCATTCCTGCAGAGCCAGATCTCCCTTGGGAACTCACCTGGACAAGGCCCTGGCTCGTGACACAAAGTCCAAGCGTGGCCAAGGTGGATGAGGAGCCTGGGGAATTTCATGGATTGCTGCTGCTCCTTCCCCAGAGTCAGTTCAGTTTCTCCTCCCAAGGAAGGAGGCCAGGACAGGCTGTCCTGTGGGAAAGAAACACATTTTGCAGCAATGGCATGATAATGTCTGATTATTAGCAGAGACCTGGCTCACCCTGAATTTCTGCTGTGGTTTGTGTGGTGTTCCTCTTCCCATGGCCACTGGTGTCTGGGGATTGGGCTGACAGGCTATTCTGAGCCTACTTCAAGATTCCCCTTGGATTTCCAAGGCACAGGGAGACGTGTCCACAGGCAAACAGCTCAAATTGTGCATGTCCCTGTGTCCATTTCTCATCCCTCCCTTGCTGGTCCAGCCCAGCACCTCGTGGTCCAACCACCACAAGCATCTTGCAGCCTCCTGATCAGAGACAAGACAGGCAGGAGCTGTCAAATCAGCTTCATCAAATCCTGGATTTCCTCTTGCAGTAAGGGGCAATCACAGATCCCTGAGTGAAAGGTGGTCCCACTCCTGCAATTTGTATTTGACACCTCAACAGCCTCTCTCAAACCCTTCTCCTCTCACCCTTCCTCTCATCCCCTCCAGATCTTCACTCAACTCTTCTCTCTCATTCCTTATCACTTAATAATTAAACTTCCTTCTACTCTGCCTTTCACCAATCCTCAGGAGCTCATCCCCTCTCTCTCTCCTCTGCCATCTCCACCACATTTGTCCCTCAGGTCACCCCTGGAACATCAATGACTTCTCCCACCACACTGCTGAGCCCTGGATTTCTCTGCCATCCTCCAGCACTGCAATCATCTGCTCAGTGAGCCCTGACTCACACCCCATATCCAATTCAGGAACAACTTCTTCATGGAAAGGGTTGTAGGGCATTGGAATGGAAAGTTCCCATGCCCAGGGAGGTGGTGGATTCCCCATCCTTGGAGGTCTCCAAGGAAAGTTCCCATGCCCAGGGAGGTGGTGGAGTCCCCATCCTTGGAGGTGTCCAAGGAGTGCCTGGATGTGGCACTCAGTGCTCTGCTCTGGTGACAAGGTGAGGATCAGGCACAGGTGGGACTCGATGACCTTGGAGGGATTTTCCAATCTTAATGATCACAGGATTCTGGGATTCCAGGATCTCTCTGCCACTGCCATCAATCCCCCCACATGGCCTTAATCCTGCCAATCCAATTCTTCCCACTCTTCCACCTTCCTCAGCAGACCCCTGCACTTCCAATACCTCTTTACCACAAGTCACACCCCATTCCCACCCTTCCCCACCCACCTTTGCTCCCTCCTCCTCCTCCTCCTCCTCTCCTGCCTCATCCCCACCATGCACCCACCTTCAAGCATGCCATTGCCAGTCCCAGCTGGAGCCTTCCTGCTGACAAGCCACACAAAGCCCTTTTGCATCACTCCCTGTGCTGGTGGCCAGGAGCATCTTTCTTGGGAGACAGGCACAACAAAATCCCTCTTTTTGGGCTCTCCATCCCCGTGGCCCTGAGAGCACTGCGGCCAAGGGAGCGCTGTGAATGGAGCTGTGACTCCAGCAGCACCCCCAGCCCCAGCCCACAGTGTGTAATGCAGGATGAATGCCCCGGGCCCTGCAGAATGAAAGGCTCCCTGCCAGCCCACACAGCCCAGCCCTGCACAATAAAGACATAATTATGGCTTCAGCGGCTTGGCTTGGCTTTGGGGTTTGCACCAGTGGTGAAATGCTGTTCCCTGCTGACCTCGGGGAAGCAAATGAGCTCATGAGCTCAGACTGCCCGGGCCACGCTCACCAGGGAGCTGCTGGAAATGGAAGAGCTCCCAGTTCCAGTCCCCATCCTCTGACTGGAGCAAGGCAGCCTCAGGTTGCCCAGAGAAGCTGTGGCTGCCTCTGGATCCCTGGAAATGTTGCAGGCCAGGCTTGGAACAACCTGGGATAATGGATTGTCTTTAAGGTCCTCTCCAATCCAAACCATTCCATGATTCTTTGCCTTGACTTCTGGAGAATCCCTCCTATTCCTGGGTTTATGTGCAAAGGTGCAGACCTCTGGCTGTAATTTTAATTTTTCCCTAAGCTGGGAAGCTGTGGCTGCCCCTGGATCCCTGGAAATGTTGCAAGCCAGGCTTGGAACAACCTGGGATAGTGGAACATGTTTAAAGTCCCTTCAACCCCAAACCATTCCATGATTCTTTGCCTTGACCTCTGGAGCATCCCTCTTACTCCTGGGCTTATGTGCTAAGGTGCTGACTTCTGGCTGTAATTTTAATTTTTCCCCAAGCTGGGAAGTCATGGAAGTGGACTTCCCCTCTGCCCAGGGATAAAACCAGGGGATGGCTGCAGTTCCCCAGCAGATTTCTTATTACATGATCTCACCTGGACCCTGTGAGCATTCCCATGACATCCCAGAAATCCCCCGAGTACCTCAGCGCCGTGTTCCATCAGAGGATGTCTCCACTAAGGAACATGTCCCTGCTCAGCACCCAGTTCTTGCCTCCCAGCCCTCAGATCAGCAGCCTGTGTTAAACAGCCACCTTCCAAATCTCGCCCAGAATTCATTCCCCCACAGTTCACACCACAAGTGTTGGTGCAGACAGTCTGATACCTTCCCTAACTCTCCTCCTTCCCTGTTTTTCACACCAAACACGCCCTCTCAGTCCAACCAGGCTCTATAAAAACAGCACACCAGGCAGGGCCAAGCATTGAGTAGCAAATTAAACAGGACCAAGGCTCCCCTCTGGCCCTGGAGGCACAGGGAGAAGCAAGGCCTGGGATCACACTCTGCCCCTTACTGCAAAATTGGACATTTTTCTCCATATTCCCCACAGGTGACAGCCCCTGGCTCTTGCTGGCCCCTTCAAAGCTTCCAGATTTGTCAGGGATTGCAGGATGTGGCACAGAGCAGGCCAAAATGTTTTGAGGAGATGAAACCATTGAGATGATCATCTGACAGGTTTTTAACCCATTTTCCATCCTGGTTTTTATGGCACTATAAAGGGGCCAGCAACTCCTGATTTGGTTTGGGTGGGGGGCTTTTTGTTTGGTTTTTTGTTTTGTTTTGTTTGGGTTTGGTTGGTTTTTGTTTGGTTGGTTTTTGTTTGGTTGGATTTTGGGCATTTTTGTTTGTTTGGTTGTTGTTTTGTTTTGGTTGGTTGGTTGGTTGGTTGGTTGGTTGGTTGGTTGGTTGGTTTGTTGGGTTAGTTGGTTTTTTTGGTGGGGATTGAGGTTTGGGTTTTTTGTAGAATAGGTGTCCTCTAATATCATCCTGTTGCTTCCTCACTGTCCCTCCTCTTTCAATTTCAGTTCATCTCCCTTGACCATGGAGAGGAGAAAGAAAACAGAGGAAGCCAAAGATGTCAGGATGAAATTCCTGCAGGACCTTGCCAATCACCCGGCTTGGCCAGGTCAGCCACCTTTATCACTTGCTTGGTGGTCATTCCATGTGATGAATTCCAGCTTCCTGCAGATCATTCAGTGACTCTTGATCTTTTTTCCCCATGTTTGATTCTGAAAGTGTTTCACAGAGACAGGGGCTTGAGTCCAGCCTCCTCTGCTGTGGAAGGATCCTGAAAAGCAGGATGGTGAATGTGCTGCATGACAACAGTCAGAGTTTACTAATCCAGTCCAGGCAACCCCAGTCTGTTTCTAGGCTCGACATTCATTTCCAGCTCTGCCCTGAAAGGCATGTTTTGTTGTAAAGCTTTTTTTTTTTTTTCTTTATATGACATTCAGGGGTTTTAAGAGACTACAATTAAACCCAGCTTTTACCAACAACAAACTATTTCCAACAGCACGTTCAGATACTCCAGCAAACATTCCCCAGCTCCAGTCCTCCTCTCTTGCTGCTTAAATTGACTCTGAAAACAATGCATTTGTCATGGTAAACCATTCACAAGCTCTTCCCTTTCCATGGATTTCAGTACCCAAAGAACCCCCTCACAATAACATCATCAAACCCCCAAACACAAACTGGGCTGAACACAAAATTTTAATCCCATCAGCCCAATGAGCACATTTCCTCACAAGAAAACACTTTTTCTTTTCCACAAACTCCACATCCAAACTCCCCAGGTTGGTGAGGAGGAAACCATGGCAACTGGACAGTTTAATTGGATGTGTGTTGGCTGGAGAGAATGGGAAAGATTGCAAAATTGGTGCTGGGGAGTCTACATAAACATGGCATGGTTTGGCGAGCCCACGGATTCTGCTGAAGGGGAATGAGATGCAGCACATCTGGCACGGGGGTGTCTCCTTTATGTAACACAGACCCAGAGGGGGTCAGGAGCTCTCTGGGGCTCCTGGGAAACACAAGTCAGCCGCTGCTCCCTGCTCCATCAGCGACCTGGACGTGGCACCAGAGTGGGAAACAAAAATTAGTGATTTCTCCCAGGTATTCTGAGCCCTGCCTGCTTCCCAGCAAGGAGGAGCAGAGCACAGGGCAGCCCCAGCCCCCCAGACACAGCCCCATGGGATCCCAGTGTGGCCAACAGGCAGCAATCCTTCCATGGTGTGGTTTGTTTGCTCAAACATGAAAAAATGCAGAAAAAAATCAGTTTAAAAGTGCTGTCTGCTCTGAAAAAGGGAGATTTTTAACCTGTCCAGTGAAGCAGCACTGGCATGCATGAAAGAAGGTCCTGAGATGGTTTAGGACACAAGTGGAAATCCCTTTGAGTAAATTCAGAGAATGAGGTTTCCCCTGAGCATTGAGGTTACTGGAGATAGGGGCTGATCTTTCCTCTCTGGATTTAAGGGCTCAAGGTGGCAGAGTGGCAAACATGACCAGTCCTTTTCAATTTTTTTTTTTGTCCGTTTGACCACCAGACAACCAGGGACAGTGGAAGGTGTCCCTGTCCATGGCAGGAGGTTGGAATGAGATGGTCTTTAAGGTCTCTTCCAACCAAAACCATCCTGTGATTCTGTGACCTCAGCTTTCCCACCTCTGCAGGATGAACTGACAAGCTTTGGGCTGACTTACTGCTCTGCCCTTCCTTCTTCTAAATTTCTTCTTTTCCCTCTATTTCCTTCTGCTCAAAATGCTGGTTCAGCCACTCTTTCTCAAACTTTCTCACTGAGCAACTTCTTATTGCCCACTTGGCTGAAATTCAGCATTTACCCCTCACTCAAATGCTCCCGCTACAATTTTTCAGCTTTTTGGATGCTGTGTCCCTTCTTCCCATGGCCGACAACAAAGCCACAAAGAGGGATGAGAGTGCTTGCACAGGACAAGAGGAGATGGCCTCAAGCTGTGCCAGGGGACACTGAGGTTGGACATCAGGAGGAATTTCAGGTTGGACATCAGGAGGAATTTCAGGTTGGGCTTCAGGAGGAATTTCAGGTTGGACATCAGGAGGAATTTCAGGTTGGGCTTCAGGAGGAATTTCAGGTTGGGCTTCAGGAGGAATTTCTTCATGGAAAGGGTGGTCAGGCATTGGAGGTCACCCAAGGAGGTGGTGGCCTCCTCATCCCTGGAGGTGTCCAGGGAATGACTGCACGTAGCACTCAGTGCTCTGGGCAGGTTGATGAGGTTGGCAAGGTCAAGTTGATCGGTCAAAGGTTGGATTTGATGAGCTTGGAGGTCTTTTCCAACCTCAGTCCCTGGATGACTCTGTAGAATCGTTTCAGTCAGAAAAGACCTCCAAGCTCATCAAGCTCAGCTGTCAACCCAGCCTTCAAAAAAGCTGGGAAGAAAAGTGACCTGGCCATGCCAAGAAGATGAAGCACAGCACACCCCTGACCCTGCCAGGAGAATGGAGCCCAGCCTTGTCCCAGGATATCCCAGAGGTGCTCAGCCACCCTCTGTCCCCGCCGTGCCTCTCCCGCGGCGCGCGGGGAGCCGGCGGGAAGGAGCTGGCGTGCTGGGAGCCAAGCCCTGCGTGCTTGGGGAGTGAGCAAACCCTGCTCAGTGGGATCTGGCTGTGCTGTTTGTGTTGCTAAAGAGCAGCACATGGGGCAGGGATCCGCTCGGCTCCGCCGGTGGGTGAGGAAAGGCTGGAGCCCAGCCGCGTTTCGAAACGCGAGACGTAAACAATGATTTGCCAACGAGAGTAAAAGTAAGAGGCTCTCAGCAGAGGCTGTAAACAGCCTTGCACATTGTGTATGGAACCAGAGGGCCATCAGCCCTGCTATTGATACCCCAAGGATCAGAACCAGGGCGGGATCGGTGCCAAATTGCTCTGCTCCATGGCACGTCCTCGTCCGGTAAAGGCCGCTCTTCCCTTCGTGCCATCAGCAGAAATTGCCTTTTTCTGCTCTCTCTGGAGCCTGGGTTGGCTTCTCCAGAGCAGTTAAAAACTCATTGCAAGCTCTTATTAGATGTAGAGTGAATCTGAGCCGAGAGGGAGCACCTGATATCCACCAGGGAGGCTCTGTCCCACGTTGGAGCGGGATGAGCCCTTCCACGGTGGATTTGGAGACAAATGCACACCTTGCAAGCACTTCCAGGGGCCTCCTGACTGAAATCCCAGCACTGCAGCCTTATTCATCCTTGCCCTTGGCTGTACAGGGCAGATGGGCTTCCCAAAGCTCCTCAGTCTGTCCAGGAGGGTGACAGGGCAGGAGGAGCTTCCAGGATTCACCTCTACGTGAATCCTGGAAGATTCCAGGATTCACCTCCACAGCTGAGGATGAGCCTGGACTACAGGGAGCTGCTGACCAGCTCTGAATCGTGTTAACCCCCCTTTTGTTGGCTTATCCCCTCTTTAAACCCCAGATCTTCCCAGCCAAGTGTGGAAACATCCTCCCTGCCCCTCACCTCTCCCTCCCTGCTGGTCTTTGTGCTTCATTCCCTGATTTCCTCTTTCCCTGGGCTTCAGGAGGTGCTGACAGGTGTGGAATGGGAGCAGAGAGGCCGAGGCTGCTGGCAGGGAGATGTTCAGCTGATGGGAGGCCACCAGCATGGTGCACCTCAAGGGAGGCTGCTGTCCACGTCCTGCTCCTTCTGCAGGTTCTCCATCAGAGCTGGTGCATTTCCAAACCTGGCAGGGAGCACGGGGAAGTGGAGGGATGCAGATGCAGGCAAAGGAGCAAAAAGGAATTTTTAATTAAAGCCAAAGAGTGCAGAAAGGCACAGATCAGCAAAACCCAGAGCTCGGAGCAGTGGGGAAAGCTCACACAGATTGACTTGGGATCATGTGCAGCCCTTTTACAAAATAGTTTGCTTTTAATCCTTTACAGAGGGGCTTTAATTAAAGAAGAAAGAAAAGTAAACAACAAACCAGAAATGGCTGAGGATTATTATCTAAGGAGAGGGAGACCTGCACAAATGTTTCCCTTCACCACGAGATGAGATGTTTTGTTTTCTCTGGCTTTGAGGGCAAAACAGATTAAAGAGGAGCCACCTATTTCCCATGAGCATGAGGCCCACACTCACCCCATGCTGAAATCCCAAGGGTTTGGTTGTCTCAGTCCCCTTCGGGGGGGACTTTAAAGTCTTGTTTTAGCAACACAAGGTGAATGTTGCATCAACAATGAAAGAATGGGCCCTGCATTTCCTTGGCATTTGTAATTCCCAGTTAATGAAACACAACTCACAGCTCCAGGGAGATCTGGGCTGGATCTGCACAGGGTGGGAAAAAATGGCTTTGGAGGCCATTTCTGTGATGAATCAGGAAGAACTTTTTTTTTTTTTTTTTTTTTAATGATGATGTATCCCAAAATTTTATTTTCAGACTCCATTTCTTGAAGTGAGGTTGAGTTACCCGAGGACACCTTCCTGCCTGAGCTGTCCCACAGCACACACAAAGAACCCTGAAAGCTTTTTTTGGTCACAGCATCCCAACTGGGAGCCAGGAGTCAACAGGCCAGTCCCCAAATCCTTCCAGCCCCTGCTTCCCAGGCAGCATTCCCACCATCCCAGCGTGGCTTACCTGATGTTCCTCTGAGTTGATGGTGCGGAAATAAACAAATTTAGGCCATGAGTTTGTGTTTCAGGGGCTTTTCTGAGCCCCCTGAGGCCAATCTTCAGCACAGCATCATGGGATGCTCTGTAGAACACAAAAACTGAAGAAATTTGTCCCATTCTCTTCGTAAAACCTTCTCAGGCTGCCACTGGAATTTCTCATGGATAGTTGGAGCACTCTACAGATGTTATGGAAGTCACAGAGTCATGGAATGGTTTGGGTTGGAATGAGCTTAAAGAGGAGTCCACAAACTCTCTGAGCAACTGAATGTTGCCAAAATCCAAAATGTCTCAAGATTATTATATGGATTTTTTGCTGGTTCTTTCCTTCTTGATTAGAAGCAAAGAAAGGAGAATAAAACAGAGTGGGGAAAAAATGAAGAATTAAAGTTGGTTAAAAACCTACAAATGATTATTTGCTTATTTTCACACCTGAGCTCAGATGATTCTCTGCACATCCAGGGAATGTACTCACATTTCCTTCCCCTGCCACGCATTTTCTCTTCACTCATCCCTCAGCAGATGCACCCCTTCTCAAAAAAGGGTTTTCAGTCCCCAAAACATGCAGCAGAAAGGGATTTTCCCCAAAGCCACCTCTCACAGCAGCCTTGCACTGCCACCCCTGGGGTTTTTATCATTTCAGGAAAAAAAAGAATTAATAGAAAGTGTGATTTTCTTGCAAGAGTTCAGCCTGAATAATTAAAATTTGGGGGTGTGCACAACAAGGAGGCCATGGGGGCACCCTGCCCTGGATTTTCTTATTTTAATTTAGAGAGATCCATGGCTTGGGGGTAAATGGGAGTAGCAGCAGTGCTCAGCTTTGGAGGGGGGCACAGAGCCCAGGGGCCCCAGCTCTGCTGCAGAGATGTCACAGAACTCTGTGTCCTCCATCCCCAGAGCTCAGCAGGTGCCCAGGAGGGTGAGAACACCCTGCAGAGAGTGGCACCAATGCAGCAGTGGCCTGTTAATGAACTGACAGGCAGCCAAACCCATTCCCTTATCTCTCAGCACACAAATGAGGCTGGTGAGACCATTCTGCCTGGGAGTGGGCTTCATTAATGCCCAGTTCTGGAAGGAAAAATATCCAAGGAAATGGAAAATATAAATTCACGGTCGTGTCTGCAGCATTTCCACCTGGGGTGGCAAAATAAACCTCAGCCTGTGCCTGATAGATTTTATAGTAGGAAAAATAAAATTAAAAAAAAACAGAGATGGAGCAAAGTTCTTCTGTCCTGGGGACTGTCAGCAACAGGTCCACGTGAAGAAAATGCCAATTAAGGAAAATTCAGTGCTCTGAAGGATTCAGCAAGTCTTTCCTGCCTCTCATCTCACCTATAACAAGGGGATTCTGACCCTATAAAAGGGTTAATTCACCACGGAACATTTTCCTTGCACCTGACTCATGCACATTTTATATTTTCTTCTCTTTCTTGGGTGCCTTATGGGAAAATTTGTCATTTGGGGGGGGGGTCTTAGTGTAAGTCTGGAGTTGGTCTAGAAAGACAGGAGCAACATTTGGCTCTGTAGCACAAAGGTGTAAATAAAAGAGGAGAGATTTAGGTGGGATATTGGGAAGGGATTGTTCCCTGGGAGGGTGAGGAGCCCTGGCCCAGGGTGCCCAGAGCAGCTGGGGCTGCCCCTGGATCCCTGGCAATGCCCAAGACCAGGGCTGGGAGCAGCCTGGAACAGTGGAAGGTGTCCCTGACCTTGGCAGGGGGTTGGAAGTGGATGGTCCTTAAAGTCCTTCCAACCCAAACCATCCCATGATTTTATCATGCTATTCAGAATTCCTTCCTAATATCCATCTAACCTTGTCCTTTCCCAGTGGGAGCCATTCCCTGGGTCCTGTCCCTCCATCCCTTGTCCCCAGTCCCTCTCTTGGAGCTCCTTCAGGCCCTGCCAGGGGCTCTGAGCCCTCCCTGGATTTCTCCCTTCTCCAGGGGAGCATTCCCAGCTCTCCCAGCCTGGCCCCAGAGCAGAGGGGCTGCTGTGGGATTCAGCCCTGTTGGTTCATCCCCACCTCACCCCTGTGCTGCCCATCTCCCACTCCATGTCCTGCCAGCACACAGCTTGGGGATTCAGTGTTCTCCCCATTATTAAAGCCACATTTCAAATATTCCCCTGCCAAGGAACCATCCAGAGCTCTGCCTGGAGCAGTTCTTCCAACAGCTGAATTTTTTTGTTTGCCCTGCAGGGAATAGACAAATCTGTGGCATCACATCAACAAAATCAGTGAGAGACAGCCCTGGGCCTGCTCCTCCTCCTGAGCATGAGGGATTCAAACATCAAAAATCAGATGGGATCAACCCCAGTGGTCCTGGTAGGAAATCAGCTGCAGCTCAGGACAATTGCTCCTGACAGCAGGAGCTGCCTCTGTGCCTTTTCTCCCATGCCTCCATCCCTGATTTGCTGCCACAAACCAGAGTTTTCTTGGAAAAGTGAATTTTGAGAGGTCTCCTGTCTGATCTATTTGCTGGCATCGTGCCTGGCACCTTATTTATCCCAGCCAGAGAGGATTTGTTTGGAATCTGTCAGGATGAGGGAGCACTAGGGGGTGGACAACACCAGGTTTTGATGGGACAGGAAGCAATGGATGGGAATTAAATTCCTGATGGAGTTGAAATGTGAGACTTTGGGCACCTTTCTTAAAAAAATATATTTTCACTAATAGGACTGAAGGAAGAGCAGGAAGCTGGGTAGAGAGATAAAGACTCTGCAGAGGGAAGAACTGGAAATTATCATAAAAGACAAAAAGCCTGAGAGCTGAAAAGGGTGGAATTTAATAAGTTAGGAGAGCGTGTGCTGAGGGGATCAAACAAAAACTTGGATTAAAAAAGGGAAAATTACAGTTTGGGGATGGTGGAAGGGGAAAGAATACAGACATGGGGGATATTTACCTTTCAGAAACTGAGGCAAAAATTTTCATCCTGGCACGTGGGATGTTCCAGGGCTGGTCAGGAAGCTTTGAAGGCACCAAGACCACACCTGGAGCACCCTGGGTGGTTCTGATGAGATTATTTTGCTGAGGGGCTGAACCCAAACTGTCATGCTTGGAGGAAAGAGGTGCTGGAGTGGTGCAAGGGTGAGGGGGAATGGGAAAAATCAAAAAGTTTTCGGCCAAATAAAAAAAATTTCAGCCAAAATCAAAAAGTTTTCAGCCAAATCAAAAAATTTTCAGCCAAAATCAAAAAGTTTTCAGCCAACCTGTGGGACTTGGGGGAGCTGAAACAAGTCCTGCCCTCTTCCAGGGTGTTTCACCTCCAGGTATGTGCTGCTGGGAATGGCTGTGAGATTTCCAGCATGGATGGCCAGGGGTCATCCCAAATCTCCAAAGCTTAAAAAGACCTTTTTTCCCCCCAAAACCACGCAGAGGAGCAGCAGTTCTGTGCCAGCTGGGGTGAGGGGTTGCTCACCAGGGAGCACAGGCACAGCAGGATGGGAATCTGCTCCAGGGGAGAATACAGACAGGGCTGTAATTAGCAGGGAGTTAATTAGGAGCTTGCATTGAGAGGAGTGAGGATGCTCAGCTGCCCTCCAAAGCTCAGTGGCATCACCTGAGGTGCTTTTAGAGCTGGGGAAGGGGCTGGAGCACCAGGAGCAGCTGAGGGGGCTGGAAAGGGGCTCAGCCTGGAGAAAAGGGGGCTCAGGGGGGATCTTGTGGCTCAGAAGGGTCAGCAATGATCAGAGCATCAAGAAGTGAGCTTTGGCTGGAGAGGAGCTGCCAGAGCATCCCAACTCAGACAGAAGCTGGAGATCCCTCTGCTTCTTTTCCTCCTGCCAGGAAAGACAGATGTGCAAAAGGGGAACTCTGTGGAAAAAATAAAATAATAAAATAAGCCAAAAACTGAGAAGAGCTGCCCCAAGCTGGAATAATCCATTTGGGAAGCAGTTCCCACAGGCAGAAGCAGAGCAGAGGACTCCACAGGAAAGGCCACGAGATAGCTCCCTAGGAGTGGCAGGGAAGAGAGATTACAGAGATTTCCTCTGTTTGTTCCTCAAACAATGTGAGGAGACTGGGTTCCACTGGGAGCAGCAGCACCACTGCCCTCTCTTCATGTGCTCCCTGCTGTCCCCCTGTCCCTGAGTGTCCCATGGGACAGCAGGGAGCAGAGGTGAGCATGGAGATGGACTGGGGGGGGACTCCAGGGTGGTTTGTGAGCACTGCTGGCTCAGCAGAGGGACACAGGGTGATCCCACAAACCCAGTCCCTGCTGGGACACAGACAGCACCCAGGGAAGGGCTGGAGTTGGGTCAGGGGAGGTTTGGTTTGGCTATCAGGGAAAGGTTCCTCATCCCTGTGGTGCCCCCAGGCTCCCCAGGGAATGGGCACAGCCCCAAATCTGCCAGAACTCCGGGAGAGTTTGGATAACCCAGGGATGCCCAGGGTGGGATTGCTGGGGGTCTGTGCAGGGCCAGGAGCTGGATCCATGATCCTGGTGGGTCCCATCCAGCTCAGGGTAATCTGTGATGCCATTCAACCTGTCTGTGTCAGACCTGGGGTGGCACCCTGCTCTTCTAAGCTCTTCTAAGCCTTTCTGGAATGGAGTTTCTCGTGCACTTTCATGTAAATAATTATTGGTTTTGCATCCCTCTCTAGAGGAGGAGAAATTTGATGGACTGTTGGTTTGTCCAGCGCCATTGGAGAGGTGGCAATTCCATCCTCCAATCCACTGTCACTTTTGAAAGCCTATAAATATTGGAGTCAGGAAATAAACTCTTCTTCCTCTTCTTCTTCTTCCTCTTCTTCTTCTTCCTCATCTTCTTCTTCCTCTTCTTCTTCTTCCTCATCTTCTTCTTCCTCATCTTCTTCTTCCTCATCTTCTTCTTCTTCTTCTTCTTTCTCTTCTTCTTCTCCTTCTTCTTCTCCTTCTTCTTCTCCTTCTTCTTCTCCTTCTCCTTCTTCTTCTTCTTCTTTTCTTCTTCTTTTTTCTCCTCCACCTCCTCCTCCTCCTCCTCCTTCTTCTCACCTTGGAATTCCAGTGTCCACATCATTTTATTTCATTGGGGCACTCTAAAAACACCACCTGAGGGAAGGAGGGAGGAAAGCTCTTCCCCTGCCACAGGGAGAGCTCTCCAGCTGCCTTCCCAGCTTCTCCCATGACCTCCAGCCAAGTCAGACACCTCTGTGCAGATCCCTCCTGCCTTTTTGTTTCACTCCATCTGTGGTGCCAACCCCTCTCTGCCCCTTGCTGCCCTGCACAGGCAGCTGCAAACAGTCACAGGCTGGAGTAGAACAGGAATCCCTAAAAATTCTCTGTCAGAAAGCCTCCAGGAAAAAAAAGAAAATAGTAGGAAGGGGGTCAGGCTGTGGGAGAGCCTCTGACCCCTGCCAAACTCCACAGCCACACTCCCAACCCAACCCATGGCCACACCTGGAGCCCTCCCTGGACACCAAGGCTCAAAAGCAGAGCAGAAGCTCAAGTCCAGCTTAGCAAAACCTCCCTGGAGGGGTTTAAAAGCCACGTGGATGTGGCACCTGGGGACACGGGGCAGCGGTGGCCTGGGCAGTGCTGGGGGATGGTTGGGGTGGATGAACCCAGTGGGGTTTTCCAGCCTAAAGAAATCTCCAGTTCCATATTTCCCAGGCATTTCCCACAGCTGTGAGTGTCACCGGAAGGCTGAGGCCGTGGCTCTCACCCCAGGTGCTGCCTGCAAGGCTTGGAGATGCAGTCCTGGGACAGACTCTGGAGTGCCTTGGAGCCTCCACTCATTTTCTTTTCCATGGGGAGGAATGCTGCTTCCCACGCTTACAGAATTCTGGAATGGCTTGAGTGGCAAGGGACACTAAAGACCATCTCATTCCACCCCTGCCAAGGGCAGGGACACCTTCCACTCTCCCAGGGTGCTCCCAGCCCTGTCCAAGCTGGCCTTGGGCATTGCCAGGGATCCACAGGGGCAGCCACAGCTGCTCTGTGCCTCACCACCTTCACATTCAGGAATTTATTCCTATTTCTTCCATTTTCCTACATTAATTATTCTTGTTTTCATCCCTGACTATGATTTTATGGACTTAAGATGAGATTTTTTTCAAAGTAGAGGTTGTCCTCTGAATATTTCCAAAGCTCTTGCTCCACAGGAGGAGCTGCAGCTCCTGCAAGCCAGTGATTAAACAGGGATTAATCACAGAATCATGGAATGGTTTGGCTTAGAAGGGACCTTAAAGACCAACCTGTGGCTCCAACCCCCTGAAGAAGGGACTCAGTCACTCCTGGGCTCTTTTTTTGGCTGAAAAATGGGCAGAAAATGGATTGTCTGATCTCCTGGGGGTGTGCATGAACCCCCCAGCACAGGTTCCATGGGTGCTGCAGGTTTATCACAACTGCAGTTTCTCAGAAAAAAAATGAAGTTTTGGCAAGACTGAAAATTTCTCTTGGAAATCAATCAATTTTCCAGGAAAAAATATATAATAAAAAGATTTAAAAAAAAAAATCACACCTAACAATCTGCCTGGGACAACAGCTGGGTGCCAACTTCCCCTAGGATTTCTCCTGCCTGCCTCCCACTCCAGCTCCTCATTTTTCTGCTTTTCTTTTCTCCTGCTATCAATTTTCCACAATATTGCAAGCAGCTCCTGCTCTAATGAAACCTCTTATCTGCTTGTTTGAGGTGTGTCTGGCTGCTGGGAGTTGTTTGACATTTTGGATTAGATGGTTAAAGAAGCTGTTTCACTCGCTGTTAATTAGAGCAGCAGCTGGTTGTGGTGGGTTTTTTTAACACAGCACTAAGAGTAAATTAAAAGAAAAATAGTCTGGTCTCCCTTGGAGCAGCTGAAGGTGAACTAGCTGAGAAAAGGAGTTCTGGTGCTTTATTTCAGTAGCCCTGTTTTCTTAAGATTTGGTAATTCTGAATCACTGTTTTTCAGAGAATTGAACTTTCCAGTAAAAAGGAATGTCTGAGTTCTGCCTGGTGGTAACTGTCAGGCACAGGCACTGCTATTAATTTCCTTATCCTCCAGGGATCCTAGAGATTACAATGGGGTTTAATGGGTCTGTGGGGACCCATGAAGAATAAGAGTTATGATCACAGAGCTGCTGGTTACACCAGCAAGGATAATCCCTCCAATGAAACAGTCCTGGGCTGAGAAGACTGGATCTGCAGCTGATGCCAGCCAGGATCAGATCAGACCTTTCCTTGGAAGCATCCAGAACTCACCCAGCCCTTCTAAATGGGGCAAAACCCTTGGAAAACAGCATCCATGGGTGCCCACAAATCCTGCATGATCCAGTATGAGATACTAGGGAGAAATTCCTCTTTGGGCAAGGGATGGAGTGACAGGACAAGGGAATGGCTTCCCAGTGCCAGAGGACAGGGATGGATGGGATCTTGGGAAGGAATTCTCCCCTGGGAGGGTGGGGAGGCCCTGGAATGGAATTCCCAGAGCAGCTGTGGCTGCCCCTGGATCCCTGGAAGTGCCCAAGGCCAGGCTGGACAGGGCTGGGAGCACCCTGGGACAGTGGGAGGTGTCCCTGCCCATGGCAGCTTTAAGGTCCCTTCCAACCAAACCATTCCATGATTCCGTGGTGATTCCATGGTGATTCCATGGTCACAGCCCAGGCACAGCCAGTGCCTGCTGTGCTGATGGCCAGGCTCCTGTGGAAGAGGATCCTTCCTCTTGAACCCTTGCAGAAGGCCTGGCTGCTTCTCTCAGAGCTTTCTCCTGCCTGCCTTTCTCTTCTCCTGCTTGTGCCAGGGATGAAAGCCACCCATTTTTGTGGTGGTGTTTGAGGGTCCCCAGGACAAGGGAGGAGATGAGAATCTTGGCTCCATGTTTCAGGAGGCTGATTTATTATTTAAGATATGTATTCTATTAAAAGAAAAATGAAATATTAAAACTAAGCTAAAAGGACAGAAGAAAGGATTTCATCAGAAGGCTGGAATGGAATGGAATGGAATGGAATGGAATGGAATGGAGTGGAATGGAATGGAATGGAATGGAATGGAATGGAATGGAATGATAATAAAATCCTGTGACTGACCAGAGTCTCAACACAGCTGCACCTGTGATTGGCCATCAAGTAGAAACACCTCACATGAGACCAATCCCAGATGCACCTGTTGCATTCCACAGCAGCAGAGAATCATTGTTTTTCTTTTCCTCTGAGACTTCTCAGCTTCTCAGCAAAAAATGTGACACATTTTCCTTATAAAATCACCTCTGAGCCCAATCATGCTTTAAAATCCAGGCTTGCTGCTTTTCAAGCCTGATCTTGCCTTAAAATCCTGTTTACTTCTTCCCTCCCTTCCAATCTGCAAGGACGTATCATTTGCTCTTCCCACACAAAGCAGGGATGGGTAAAAATAAATAGCAGCACATTTCTGTGCCAGCAGCCTGCCCTGGCTGCTCTGAGTCAGGGAGGGTGAAAAGGAGACAGGAACCAGCAGAAAACCAGCAGACACCACAGGGTGAGGTGGCCAGTGCAAGCTGGAGGTGCCTTTGCCATCTGTGGGAATGTGCTTCTTGTTGATGGAGTGACAAAACTATCCTTTGTCTCCTTAAAAAGGAAAAAAGCCCAGAAGTTTCTCTCCTGAATTAGGTGGAAAGACACCTCATAGAACCTGGGGGACTTCACCTCAAACTTAAGGATGGACAATGGGACAGAAGCCAAAAGTCCAGCCTGAGCAATTCACTAGAAAAAGAAGAGAACAAAAGGAAATAATCACTTTTGTGAGGTGTTTTACCAGGAGCAAGAACCTCTTGCCCTGGCTCCATTTTTTTCTGTAAAGAGTTTTGTTATTTTGCCTTTTATTAATTTTTTTTGTTTGTTTCCAACAATGCCACAGAAGCCACCCTGCTGATTTTATGCCTTCTCAGGTAGCTGAGCTGTCTTGGGTGTGATATAAATCTCCAGGACTGAGAAGAGACCCTCATATCAGTCATCCCAGTCCTGGTGGCCTCTTCTGCTGGTGGTGGTCACATCTTAGTTCCAGGTCTGGGAACCTGATGTGGGATCCACATGGAGCCCTTGGACTCTCTGCCTTTGGCAAACAGACCTCAGGGAACTGAAGGTTTGGTCAACAATTTTTTCACCCCAAAAAGTTGCATTTGGAAATTTTCCCAGCACTAAGAGACTTACTGGACATCCAGCACATCTCATTTCTTCTGGGACACAGCATAAAAAGACATTAATGGCTATAAATTAAATTAGGTATTAGCTGTTTAGATTAGAAATTAGGAAGGAATTCCTCCCTGAGAGGCTGGGGAGGCCCTGGCAGAGGTTTCCCAGAGAAGCTGGGGCTGCCACATTCCTGGAAGTGTCCAAAGCCAGCTTGGACAGGGCTTGGAGCAACCTGGGATAGTGGAAAGTGTCCCTGCCCTCAAGATGATCTTTAGAGTCCCTTCCATACCTCATGCCACAGGGTATAAAATCATGGAAAAGCCTCAGGAATCCCATTTTCTCTAATTCTTGGCTGTTCTTCCCACTGCTCCAACATCCTCTGAGCAAAAAGGTCACTTCCATTGTTCCTTCCCTTTGTTCTGACAGCTCCAGCACGGTGACACGGGGCCAGCTCAGTGATGTCAATTAAATACTTGTCCAGGCTTCAAAGCCTCGAGCGTGACACTGGAGCCAGGAGCAGGGGACAGCTCTCTGCAGTGTCATCAGGAGCTGCTCAAACACATCCTCCTCGTGGTGCAGTGCCAGCACTGGGTTCAGAAAGCAGAATGTGCCCAGTCTCTGCGGGACATTTCGTGCTTTTGATCCAAAAAAAAAATTAAATAAATAAATAAATAAAAAGAAGAAGAAGTTGATTCATTTCTGGTTCAAGAATTCACCTGAAAGAAGTGGCAAAACAAAGCAAAGGCAAACAAAGGAAATGGTGACTGTCCCTCCTCACTTGGCAGAAAATAACTGTTCATTAGGAGAAAGCTCTTGAGAAAGGTCATCAAAGACAGTGATGCATGAGATGGGGCAACCTGGTGACAGAGGTGTCTGGTTTGTTATTCCTTTGTTGTTCTTTAAGTTCCTTGGCACCTCAGCAGCTCCTGGTGAACAGGGGTGAGCTGGACCCACCACAGCCTACATTTGGATGGAGGGGCCAAACCTCTGGGATTTGTCTCTGGGGAGATCTTGCTGTGGCCTTCCAGTGCCTAAAGGGGCTGCAGGAGAGCTGGAGAGGGGCTGGGGACAAAGGCTGGGGGGACAGGACACAGGGAATGGCTTCCCATTGCTATAGGACACCAAACAACACGACACGGACACGCAGCCTTCTGATGGTGAAAAGAGAATTACTGATCTTTGACTCCAACATTTCCAGATTTCCAGAGGTGACAGCGGATTGCAGGGTGACAGTGCCATCTCTCCAATGACACTGGGCAAACCAACAGCCCATCCAACTTCTCCTCCTCCAGAAAAGAATGCAAACCAGTGAGTTACTGACAAAAAGTGTGTGAGAAAGTTCCTTACAAGAATGCAAACATCAGAAGGCTTTGAAAAACTTAAAAAACCAGGGTGACAACTTCCCACTGGGAATGGGGAGATTTCGGTGGGATCTTGGGAAGGAATTGCTGGCTGGGAGGGTGGGGAGGGGCTGGGCTGGAATTCTGGGATTTGCTGTGGCTGCCCCTGGATCCCTGGCAGCGTCCAAGGCCAGGTGGGATGGATTTGGATCCAACTGAGACAGTGGGATGTGTCCCTGGTGAGGCTGGATGGGATTTAAGGTCCCTTCCCATCCAAACCATTGGAGATTGGGCTGGGATCTTGGCAAGGAATTCCTGGCTGGGAGGGTGGGAAGGGCTGGACTGGAATTCCCAGATTTGCTGGGGCTGCCCCTGGATCCCTGGCAGTGCCCAAGGCCAGGTTGGAGCCACCTGGGGTGGTGGAAGGTGTCCCTGCACATGGCAGGGGCTGGAATCAGAGGTCTTTAAGGTTCCTTCCAACCCAAACCATTCCATGAGCCCATGATCCAATATGACCTTATAGCCTCAGCTGGAAAAGCAGAAATCCCAGATTTCAATTTTTTTTTTCATGAACTCCATAAAAAAAACCTTCAAAATACAATGTTACACAGACCTCCAAATTAACACATTGTGGAGCATCACTTACTCATCTCTTTTTTGTTGTGTGTTTGGTTTTTGGTTTTTTGCCTTTTTTTTTTTTTTTCCCCATTTCCTGCTTTCAAATACAGCCCCAGGACACAAATCCTTCTCCAGCTGGGATTTCTGGAAACACAGACATGAGCAGCATCCCTCAGACACTGACCCCAGCCCAACAGGTGTGGTACAAACAGCACAACAAGGTGACCCTGACCCACCAAATTGCACATTTTAATAGAACATTTTCACAGAATCAGTCAGTCAGGCATAGCCCAGTGCTGGTTTTCCAGCTCTGGATTTCCCTGCTTGGATCTGCCAGGTGAGGAAAGCTGCTGGCTTGCAAAGCCATCCCACAGCAACTTTAGATGTGAAGGTGCTTTATCTGGAGGGTTTTACAACACTGGGTTTGATTTATTTCCATGTATTCCTCCCCTCTTTCCAGGGAAATACCGTGGAAGAGTGGCTTGCTGCCAGTGTCTGAAGGGTGAGCAAGTCTCTCTTGTCTCTTAAATTCTGGATTCCTGCTGAGCTCTTGATATAAAAAACACCAAAAAAAAAAAAAAACCAAAAAAAAAACCCAGCTCCCAGCTTTTGAGCCAAGAGATTCCCTGAGTCTGGAAGGATATAAAAGTAAAAGACCACAAGGAAAATGACTGTGCATGTGGGAGCTGCAGGACCACGACCCACAGCCTGGCTTGGGAGCCCACAGTTGGGCACAAGCTGGAATCCCAAGTTTCTCGTGGCTCTGCAGAGTCTGTCTGCCTGGAATTCCTCCTTGCTCTGCAGGATGAGCAAAGCCCTGGCTCTGGGATGGGGATATCCAACCCAACAGGGCATTTTTATCTTGTTCCATGTCCTGGCACCAAGGTGGGCTCAGCACAGCTCTGTTTATGCCAGCCTGAGCTTCAAACACCCACCTACAGCTCCACCCGAAGGGAGAAATTCCCATTCCTGTGGATAAGGAGGATCAAATCCACAGCAGCCTCAGCTGGTGTGGGCAGGTTTCCTTCCATCCCTGGAGCCTTCATCCTTGCCCCTGGAATTTCAAGGCTCTGCCCTCCCCACAGCTCATCAGAGCTCTTGTTCTGCACGGGCTCACTGCCACAGCCTCTCCTCCGGGCTCCTCTGATGTAAATTTGCCTCCAATTTTGCACCTGCAAAGCACCTCTCTGCCAGGGGGTTTGTGCTGGTCAGGTCAAGGTTGGTGTGTCCTGACGCTCTGCACTGCTTCCCTGTTATGAACAAAAAAGCTGCTCAGTTTTTTAGAAAAAAAAAGGGCTGCAGAGTTACAAGTTTAGTTGGGAGCAGATTGCTGGCCAAGGAAGGTTCTTTGTTAGTTGAATGTTGTAATCGCCTGTTCAGTATCAGTCATTGACCATCTATTGTAGAGAATTCTTCTCTTTGTATCAGTCCCACCCCACCTGGAGCCAAGCTGAGCCCTTTTCTGG
>JAYDZK010000202.1:69658623-69670207 GCA_034509185.1 Euphonia xanthogaster
CAGGGTGCCCAGAGCAGCTGGGGCTGCCCCTGGATCCCTGGCAGTGCCCAAGGCCAGGTTGGATGGGGCTTGGAGCACCCTGGGCTAGTGAAGGTGTCCCTGCCATGGCAGGGGTGGCACTGGGTGATCTTTAAGGTCCTTTCCAGCCCAAACCTTTCTGTAACTTCATGGACCCACCATTTCCTTGGGCAAAGCAGCTGCCTCCCTCCTCCTCCTCCTCCTCCTCCTCCTCATGGATGGAGGAGCACATCTGGCTTTGACAGATGAACCAGAACCAGGAATGTGAGGGGTGAGGGTTGGGGGTCACTGTGGGGACAGCAGGACCAGAGCTGAGCTCGTCCAGGAGCACGAGCAGGGTGGTGGCTGTAAGGAGGAGGAGCTGTGCTCGCCATGGAGGCTGGGGTGCTCTCCAAGAAAGGAGAACAGGGCAGGGCTTGGTCTGCATTCATCTCCCCTGCTGGCTCTGATGGAGCTGCGTGCAGGTCCCAGGGCCTGGCTGGAGCCCAGGCTCCCGTGGGGACGGGTGGTGCCAGCAGCAGGACGGCAGGACATCTGGAATGCCACAGAGCCTCCTGGTGAGACCCTTGCAGGGTCCCCAGCACACGTGGACAAGCTCATCCTGACTCTGGACACGTCCCAGAGTGTCCATCCCAACCCTTCCAACGCCCTCTGGAGTCACCTGGAGCCCCTGTTTTCAGGGACACCTCCAAGAAGATCCATGGACTTACTCTGCTCATCCTCAGCTATGGTGGAGACTCATGGAAACATGGATCATCTCCATGGAAACATCACCATTCCCAGGGCAGGAACTTTCCAGATGATGAACTTCCCCCTGCAACTTGTTTTTAGTCTGTGGTGAGCGTCACTTACAAAGTGACAAATACACATTTTCACAGCAGCTCTGCCCTGATGTGGCTCCGTGTGTAACTGCCTGGGATTCCTCAGCCCATGTTCAGCAAATAATGACTCTCATGGAAGTTATTTGTAGAACTTAATAATTTCCATTAACTGCATGATGGGATTGCATTTTTAGGGGTTTTTTTCTCTCTCTCTGTAATAATACATAATGAAATAATTGTGGAATTTCTCATAGGTAATTATCTTGCTGAGAGCAGTTTAAAACACCAGTGAGTGTGGGTTGTTTTTAGCTGAGCATGGGGAAAAGAGAAGGAGAATGAAACATCACCTAGAGCAAGAGGCAGAGATAACAGCTTTTCCTGGATCCAACAGTGTCCTCAAAAATTTCAGGTCAACAGGGCTGCACAGGATGAACCCCAGAATCAATGGGGCTGGAAAAGACCTCCAAGGTCACCAAGTCCAACCTGTGACCACCCCCCACCTTGTCACCAGCCCAGAGCACCGAGTGCCACATCCAGGTGTTCCAGGGATGGGCACTCCAGACCTCCCTGGGCCACCCCTGCCAATGTCTGACCATGCTTTTCATGAGGAAATTCTTCCTGATATCCAGCCTGAACCTCCCCTGGCACAGCCTGAGGCCATTGCCTCTCCTCCTGTCCCCTGGGAGAGTTGTGGACAGCCAGAAGGTGTGAAAAGTCAGGCACAAATTGGAATCAAGAGGGCTTTTGATTGTTAAATCCCACATAAATTCTTGGAAGAGCTTTAAACTGGGATCAGATGGAATACTGGAATATGCCCTCAATAAAAGGCCTGGGTAGGGGAGTCACTCCACAAAATTCTCTCCTCTGCAGGTCATCCCAACAGGCTGCTGGAGAGAGCTGGGAGCTTCAGCCTCTGGGCATCTCCATAAGAAAAACAGAGAGAAAAGTAAGGGCAGGAGACAAAGAAAGGCCAAATAGGAGCTCAGTCCTCCTTTGCTGAAGCTGGTGAAGCTCTGATGGTGTGGAGGAAGCTCCCTTCCCTTTCCATCCTTCCCATCAGGACCCCTCGGGATGCTGAGGCTTTTCCTGCTCCTTCCATGGTGTCTTCTCCTCTCACCCTGCAGGAATGATGATTTTTTTTTTTTCTCCCTTCCTGACCCTGAGCACTTCATTGAGACCCAGTGTCCCTGAGAGCCCTCACTGGCAGCTCCTCCAGCCCTTCATGTCACAGAAAACTTTGAGCAGAGAGGTTTTAAAACACCAGAGCCCTTCAGACTCCAGCTCTGCCTCCTTTCTCCAGAAGCAGGTGAATGAAACACGAGGGCTAAATTTTGACTGACACCAAATCTCATTTGGAAAACATTCCTCCTTCCAAAATGGCCCATCTGCCTATTTTTATGCACGTGTTTAACATCGAGCAGAGCAGAGGCACATCTTTAAGCAATTTCTGAAATCAGGGCCATTGTGTGATACTCTGATTAGTACACTGGGAATTAGTGTTCATAAATTATAGTTAATTGAACCAAATCACTTAAGCCCTTTTGTGCCTGACTTTTCCCATCAAAATTCACCAACAGTAGCAAAATAGCTCCGACATACCTGGGACACAATCCTCATTGTGTTCCCAAGCTGGGAAGGGAGACTCCCAGATAAAACATGGCCTGAAACATTCCTGCTCCAGTTTTTTAAAATGAAAGGAGGGGGGTGGAGTTGGTTTTCTGTGACTGCAGCTTTATAATGGAATCAGCACAATGTTCATTTTCCCCAGGCACCCTTTGTACATCCACTCCCCTGGATTCTCCTAGGAGTATATGGATTTTTCCTGCAATTTATTTCAGCAAGAGAGCAAAATGGGAGATAAAGCAATCTCGGGTTGAGGGGAGTCATCTGCCTTATAGAAAATAAATGTACAGCAGACAAAGCACCCTGGAAAGCTTTTGACTGAGGGAGGTTATTACTTAGCCAGAAATCAAACTGCTCCAGTATTTCCAGGATGCCAAGATGGGCTTTGGCAGAGCTTTTGAGCAGAGAGAGGCCCGTGCAAATCAAATTAAATTTGGGATGGTTGAGAAGTCAATTCTGCCTTTTGTGTAAAGTTCTCGTGGTGCTTCTCCACCTCAGAGCATCCCAGGGAGGGGATTTCACCTCTCACCCAAGGTCACCTCTGAGGCAAAAGCAGGAGACCTGGAAAAACTCCTTCAGGGCCCAGGTCTCCAGGGAGGATCCCAGGCAAAAAAAAACAAAAAATCCCAAACAACACAATGTCTGTGACCTCAGAGGGAAAAGAGGAGACCAGGAGTGCAGCCAGTCCCTTCATCTGGGTGCCAAAGTGATCAATTGCAAACCTCAGACTCTCACCCACTGCCATTAGTGGTGCCCCAAAAGCCTGAAGGGAGGAAGGAGGGAAGAGAAGTATTTTGTTATTCTCGTGGTTTTGGATACTCAAAGGACACAGAGATGGAGCCCAGGGGCAGCTGAAAGCTTTGGGTCCTTGCTGGCAGCAAGAGATGCCAGGGGAGCAAACCTGCCTGGCACATCCCAACCTCATCATTCCTTGGAACTCCTTTGGCTGGAGGAGTTCTTGTCCCTCAGCTAAAAAATTCACTGGGTGGCAGGCACAGTTTCCTTTTTCCCTCCAAAACTGAGCTGAAAGGAGATTGTTCCGTTAGAAGCAGGAAAAAAAAAATAAATTCAACTTTTTTTCTGTTTCTCCTTGTGAATTTCTTACCTTGTGGAGGGAAAGAACCATAATTCCTGGACTTAACCTGAGCTGTTTCACCACTGCAAGCAGCCTCAGCAGCCAGCCTCATATCAGAAATCTGCTTCAAAGAACAAATTGCAGACTCAGACTGAGGGAAAAACACCCCAGATGTCTCCACCAAACCAGTGGGTGATCCAAAATTATGGTTATATTGATCTAGGCTGATGGGAGCAAGACATCACCTCACAGGGTACACTTGAAAATTCTCAGTCTAAAAACTCTTGAGATCTTCAGTGCAAAATCAGCCTGGTTTTCCTCTTTGACTACTGTGGATCAATTCCTGCTCTGTTAAATCTGAGCAGCTCCCATTTGCTTCAAGTGCTTCCAAACTATCAGCCAAGATTCTTCCCACAAATCACCCTCTGATGGGACCTGGAGCTGGGACACCTTGAAGAGGGACCTGATTTTCAGGAAATACCTGGCACCCACCTGCTGGATGCTCAAACCTTTTCATTTTTAACATGGCCTGGGCAATTAGGGTTGGGAAGTGCAGCAATGCAGGCATCCAGTCATGAGATTAAGAGTTTATAAGATATTTATTTTGTATAGAAAGGCTGTCGTTGGCGGCGTGCTGTCCGTACAATAGCTGGGATGGGAAAAGGGAAGAGTTTAAACGAGGCTCTGAGAAATTAGAAACATGCCTCTACTTTAATGGTGGTTTTTCTCCCCCCACCAACAATTAATGCAACATACATTGACCTCCCACAGCCCTGAACCTGCTGACATGGGAAGACATGCCCAGCTTCACCTGGAAACCAGGAATCTCCAAGGGATGGCTCGAATTAACTCAATAAACCAAACAAATGTTTGTTTTAAAACGTAGCAATTAATTATGTCCTTGGGTCTCCTTCCCCAGTGCTGGCTTCCCCATCACCTCATCGCTGGCTGTGCTGCAGACAATGTTCTGTTCCTTTCTTTCTTCCTAAAGATCCTAATGGGATGCAGCCGGCCGGGCCAGCAGCTTCGGAAACAAGCGCAGAGCGAATTTAATAACAAGCAAACCTGCACTTAATAAAGTCTGTCATCAGCAATGTCTCCACTGAACACTTGCCAGGAGAGAATTGTTTGCACTTACTGTGTGAGCCAAGTCACAGCTTTAACAGGCAAGGCACAAATAAAACCCAGCCTTTCCCATTCTTCTCGCATCTCTGTTTCAACCTACCAACAAAAACTCCGGGGCAAACAATGAAAAAATCCAGATTCAAGCAGGAAAAAAAAAAATTAAAATAAGCCAACGTGCTCCCCCCCACCCCCCCATTATTCATTCATTACATTATGAAACACATTTCATAATCTAATAATTAGCAAGGGGACAATTTTGTTCAGCATGAATCTGGAGTCCTTTGTCATTTCGTGTTAGCACCCAGAACAAATGGACATTGTGCAGAGCGCGGGTGCCGGGGCTCCCTCCTCCCCTCTCTCCAGCAAAACCGTGGTGAGGATGGGAGGATGCAGAGCAGCCACACGCTGGATGTGAGACAATCCATGCCTGGGCACGCCGGGAGCCTGGGGAATGCAGGGCAGGCTTCATCTGCAGGGCAGCTCAGCTCTGCGCCGCTGCCGGGCTCTGCTGAGCTACAAGGACTCCAAGCCTTGCTCTCTGTGCCTGTTTTCCTCATGGTTTTGGTTATACCTGGAAAGAAACAGGTCCAAAATATCATTTAACGAGGGTCTTCTAGCCAGGCTGCCCCGTACCTGTGGCTTTGTGTGGGAAATGGAGCTTGTGAGGTGCGGAGGTGAGACTGCCTCAACTTCTTCAGGGCTTGTGCAACCTTTCCCTGTCTCCATTGCAAATTCAGCCAGATATCCCCCCTGCCCAGGAGCAGAGGGCAATCCCTTGAGAAGGCTCTCTGCACCAGAAACTGGTCCCCTGTCCTGCTGAGGGGGTTTGTGGGGAGCAGGACAATGCACACGGAGGGTTGGGGTGAAACCAAGGCCACCTCAACACTTCCCCTCCACGGTGACATCCCCACAGGTTCTTTGTTCCTGCTGGGAAAGTGGGTCCAGGGTGGCTTTAAAGCCTGGAGGAGCAGACTGAGCTGCTGGTGGTGACCATGGGGTGGTGAGTGGTCACTCTGAGCTGGAGGTTGATTATGTCCACCCAAGGAGCAAAAATCTTTGGGAAAGAGCCCCAGCATTGCTGTGGCACCAGCACCTCTCCTTTGGACCTCCTGCTCTGCCCTCCTCCCCGGGCAGCACACACACCCCGAGCCAGAAGCTTGTGGGTTTCTGTGATTCAGGGAGGCCAAAATTTAGGAAAAAATTGCTTTTATAACACTGCTGATGATAATAACGGGAAAATGAAATTAATTCCTAAAACATGGCAGTGATTTGGGATCTCCTACAAGCAAGGCACAGGGTTCACCTCCAGCTCTCCAAAATCCAGGACACCACAAGTGGTGGAGAGGATGTTCATGGGCTGGTGAGCAAGTGACCATGGAGGTGACTCCCCCTGCCAAGGGCCTGTTTGGCCTCACTGGCTCCCAGGACAACAGCTGGGTGTGCTTCTACCAGATCCACTGCCTGGGGCCACACAACAGAGAAAAATTGCCCAAAAACCCTTTTAATTTTTGGGGCTTTCACCAAAATTTGAGAGATTTTGGCATCAAGGAGATCAGCCCAAAGGGGAGCTTTGCTCCTGACTCTCCAGACATCCCAACCTTTTTCTGGCCAGGTCTGAGCTGGTTAATAAAGATTTAGATGCTGCTCTGAGCAAGAACTACCCAAGGAGCTCTGGCCTCTCCAGGCTCACTCCCAGCTCTCTGTTTGTGCAGGATTTAGGAGGCACCACATCCAGGAATGTGGCAAATTTCCTCACTCCTTGTTTGGGACCCATCAACCAGAACAGGCTCTTCCCTTGTGGGCTGAGCCTGGACTGCAGGAGTGGGATCAGCTCCAGGAGCCACAGCCTTCCCAACCCCAGCCACTCTGCCCCCACTGTCACCTTCCACATGTCCCCAGTGCCAAGGTGGCCACCAGCTCGAGCAAGGACAAAGCCACCAGTGCCAGCTTCACCTGGAAAGGCCCATCCTGGTCACCACCTGAGGAGGAAAGTCAGGGTGAGCTTTGTGCTCCCACGTTTGGGCATCTAAAAATTGGGAGCAGGCCAATTTTTAGAAGGAAAATAAGGAGTTAGAGGAGAAGGAAAAGAAGGAGTTTAGAAGGAAAAGAAGGAGTTTGTTGATATCTGTGGCTGTTATCTGCTGCTTCTCCCAGCCCAGGTGGGATCCCTTCCCCAGGGAATACAGCCCATGGAGGAGAGGGGGTGTTGCTGGAGCAAAAATGGGAAGGGGACGTGCTCACTCATCAAACTGGTCAAACTGGGAGCCAGTGCTGCTCCTCCCTGGAGGCCATCCTGGAGCTGGAGGGGAGGGATGGCTCACCTGCCTCCCTGAGGGACAAGCCTGGATGTGCTGGGAAGGATCAAAAACCCCAGGGAAGGAAGCAAATGCTCTCCAAACTGGAGGATGTTGAGGAGGCAGGGACAAAACTGCCAGATTTTTTTTTTTCCAGGGGGAGTCAGGGTGTTACCCACAGAGCTTTTCTTCCCACGGGATATCCAGCTACTCACTGGATCCCTCTCGGAGATGCTGCCGCCGTTCAAATCAGCACCAACATATGGAAGGCTCCTAATGTTGTGCTTCTGTCAGAGGAAACCATTGTTCAGTTTCTCTACAGGAAGGATGTCTCACTGCTTATTACCAGCTTGAATAATTGTTTGGAATGTTTTATTTGACATTTATTCAAGGAACTTGGAAACCCACACGATTTCTTTCTCTCCAGAGGATAACAACAAAAAACAAAACAAAACAAAACAAAAATTAAAAAAAAAACACCCAAGAAAGCCCAAACTGGAGCCAGCAGCTTCAGAGGGCATCAAGATTTTTTAAAATGTAAATATGTGGTAAAACGAGTAAAGCCTTCTTGTTTGGGCAGAGGAACAGGGAAAGAAAGTGGAGATGCAGTATTTTATCATCTGTATCTTTAAAATATCTCCCAGGCCTTTGTTATCGAGGACGTTGTGTAAATCTTGAGGATTCATATAAAAAGGGTTGAAACAAAGAGAGGGAACGGGCAAGGAAGCAAAATGTCCCATCACTGGATAGAAATCACAGGCAACTCTGCCCTTAAACTCTGACAACTCCCAAATTCCTGAAAGAAACCCCATGTTCCTACTTTGGTGTGTTAAAAGATGCACAGAGGGAACACTGCTCCAGACCTGGCCTGGACTGATGCTTCCAAGGGGGATTCTGGTTGCAATAATGAAGCAAAAAACATTGGGCTGTTTTTTGGATGCTGCACCAAAGGTAGTGGGGGGACATGGTTTGCTTTCTCCAGGTCTGGCAATTTAAATTTGAGTTGTAGCTAAAGCTCAAGTGGGTTTGAACCTTTTTCTGGGCCAGGAAATAATTACAGGTAAAATACCAGGATCCACACTGGACATGGAACCTGCTGGGGCCACGCTGCTGTGTTGGGAGATTCCCTGAAAAACAAAGTACAAGGAACAGTTTCAACCAGGGGAAGAGCTTGCACCAGCCAGGATGAGCTGAACTCCTGCCTGAGGTGCTGGAGAAGTTAAGAAGTCCCCCAGATCTTTCTCTTCTCAGCCACGTTCTCAATATTCCATATCAGAATAAGGGATAAGGGAAAGAGAAGCACAGTGGGACTTCAGGCCCCGTGTGTTTCTTTCAGAATTGGACTCACAGAATCATTTATTCCATCATTCCACTCAGATCCCTGAGTCCATCTATTCCCCCAGCACTGCCAAGGCCACCACTGACCATGTCCCCAAGTGCCACATCCACATGGCTTTGAAATCCCTCCAGGGATGGGGATTCCACCACTGCCCTGAGCAGCTGTGCCAAGGATGGGAATAACCCTAGACAAAAAAAACCCTCTGGTCCCAGTCCAGAGCCCAGCCCTAAAAGTCAGAGCCTGGAAAACTGCTGGAAGTGGCTGTTGTCCTCCAGACTCCCCCCATCAGCTGAGTACCTGTGCATGAGCCTTCCTTTCCAAGGAGAAATGGAATGCTGCTCCTCCAGAGCTCCTGGGAGCTTCCCAGCTGTTCATTGTCCAGGGGCAGCTCTGGAAGGGAAATTGTACCTGCAGACCCAGCAGGCTCCCAAAAACTGGAATTTCTCTTGGTTTTTGTGGAAGAATTTTGTCTGGGAGAAGAAAAATGACTGGCACAGATTTCCCAGAGCAGCTGTGGCTGCCCCTGGATCCCTGGCAGTGCCCAAGGCCAGGTTGGACACTGGGGCTTGGAGCACCCTGGCACAGTGGAATGTGTCCATGCATGGCTGGGGTGGCACTGAGTGGTGTTTGGGGTCTCTTCCAACCCAATTCCACGACTCTCAGTTCCACTTCCACCTCCCTCTCCATGTGCTTTTCCTTCCCAGTCCTTCCTTCCCCATTAACTGCTGCCAGCTGTGCTGCCCAACCCTCTGGAGCCTCTCCTGTATCTGTGTTTCCACACACGATTTTAGCTCCAACTGTCCCATCTTTGCCCGGATTTCAGCAGGCAGGTCATAACCACAGGCCTCCAGGGAACAATCCTGCTTCCAGCTCAGTGATTAATTCCTCTTTATCCATCATAATGAGGTCCAGATTAGAGCTACCTTGAGTTGTGGTCCAAACAACTTATGTCAGAATATAATTACCTGGAGGTGCTGAGAACTTTAATGACACTCCCACGGGGGATTTTTTTTTACTTGAAGTATCTGAAGTCAGTCTACTCATATTTCCTCTCTGCACACTCAGGGAGAGCATGCAACCTATTTTAAATGTCATCCTTATTTTTTTTTTATTTAGATTTATGCACCTCAAAGCCCCAGAGCTCGAGGAGCCTCCGCAATAAACACGAGCACCAAACTCTCCAAAAATAACAGCCCAGGGCTGAGCGTCACTGGTGAAACAACAATGAGAACAAACCCACACATCTCTGCTCCTCTCTGCCCAGCAGGATTAAATCAGGGGGAAGGAGATTACAGCACATACCTGCAGCTATAAAACACACCTTGTTCTGAGCAAACTCGGTTCAAAAAGTCAGGAGGAGGCCTCCAGGCAAGGCACCGAGCTGTGCACGGCCAAAAGCTGAGCAGGAATCACTCACCAGTTACTGCCATGGGTGAAACAGACTCAGCTGGGGGAATTAATTTAATTTATTCCAGCAGCTTCCCAGAAGCCAGCCCCGTAGCCCCTGGCTAGCAAAACCTGGCCACACAAACCCAATGCAAGGAGGTTTCACCCCAGTCTTGGATGAGAGACTCCCCTGTGCTGCTTCCACAGCTTTTCTTGTGGAAACACAGAATCCTTAAGGTCAGGAAAGACCTCCAAGGTCATCCAGTCCAATCATCACGTGTGGGATACAACAGCAGCAATATCTGCACAGGGGTAGGACACACAGCTTTAAAATACCAGACTAAATAAAAGCCTGCACGTCATCAAAAAAGTTCCAAAATTTGTATGAGAACAGCACAAAAACTTTGGTCAATCAGGTCAGAGAATGTGCTGGGAAAAAACAGGCCTAACATCGCCCAAGGGACTTCAAAATACAGAAAGATGAAAAAAAAATTTAAAAAGAAATCATCCACTTCAAGTTAAAATTCAGATAGGCTTCAAACTTCCCCTTGTTGGCCTGACAACTGGGATTTCATGTGAAAATGTAAAGGGAAAAAAACTGGGTATAGACAAGAAAAACAGGTGTAAGAAGTTTATTTCTGAAAGCAGAGCTAAACTCTTCTGTGCAGTCACCAGAGACTCTGTGAGTGAGAACAAGCTTGTTCAGAGAGTTCCCAGGGGATCTGGCTTGGGAATACGGGTGGGAGGCAGGAAGGGTTAAAAATATTTTTTTCAGAGAAAGCTTGGCTGTGAGATGTGTCACCAGAGGGCCTGGAGCACAGGAGGGGCTGGAGGTAAACAAACATCTGGAGGTGCCATCCTCCTCACCAGCCTGGAGACACAACGCTGGGAACACGGGGAAAGAGGAGTCTGGAAATTCCCTGAGGAGGAGAAAGAGGAAACAGCACAAGTCACAGCTCTGGCTGGGGAAGTCTCACTTCCAGCAGGAAAAGGGAGGAAATTATGAGCAGGAATTTCTGCACGGGGCAGGAGAGACCTTCCAGAGCCAAAGGAAAGCCACAAAGGGGCATTTTTATACCAAAACCCAGGTATTGTCCTGGGTAGGCTGAAGATTGGGCAAAAATACCTCCCAAATCCAACCTGATTAAGGATTTAAACCACAACCCCCTTTTCACAAAGCCATCTGAGCGTGGACACCTCGTTAGCATTTTCACTCAGAGGTTGTTTCATCTCCAGGAGCTACAAGAACAAATCTCCACGGGACGTAAAGCTGGGCAAGAACAAAGGGGAGAAGGAACAACTTCTCCTTGTATCAAAGAGTGGAATTGCTCAGGAGGGACTTGCCAAGAGCACTGGAGCGATGAGAACCCCGTGACAGCACACTGACAACACTTCTCTTGTCTCACCAGAGTCCTCCTTGCCCCCTTGCTGTGCTTCTTCCCCTCTGTGGGTACACGGAGTGCTCGGTGCATCCGTGAGGAAAGGGCTTCTCCTGCCAGCCTTTCTGCTCAGCACAAATGGAATGCGGTCACCAGGGCTGCTGGGGTTCTGCTCCTGTGAGTTTTGTTTCCAGAGAAAGCAAAATTCCCCCTCCCTCTTTTTGGTGGTGCACTGATGGGATGGAACAGGGCTCTGCTGTACCCGGAGCACGGGAAAACACATCCCACACCCCAAACAGAGCAGCCAAAAAATCACAGGGCCATGGAATGGGTTGGAATGGGTTGGGTTGGGTTTGGTTGGGTTGGGTTGGAAGGGGTTGGGTTGGGTTGGAAGGGGTTGGGTTGGGTTGGGTTGGGTTGGAAGGGGTTGGGTTGAGTTGGGTTGGGTTGGAAGGGGTTGGGTTGGAAGAGGTTGGGTTGGGTTGGGTTGGGTTGGGTTGGGTTGGGTTGGGTTGGGTTGGGTT
>JAYDZK010000202.1:69688348-69703858 GCA_034509185.1 Euphonia xanthogaster
CAGCAGGAATTTCCCCATGGAAAGGGTGCTCAGGCACTGGAACTGCCCAGGGAGGTTTGGAGTGCCCATCCCTGGAGGTGGCACTGGGTGCTCCGGGCTGGGGACAGGGTGGGGATGGGGCATAATTTGGATTTGATGATCTTGGAAGTGTTTTTCAAGCCAGCTGAGCCTGGGATTCTGTTTTCATGTGCAGCCTGTGCAAAAGGCAAGGATGAGACAAGCTGGTGTTGGTGCTGGAGCTTTGCCTTCAGCACGGCAGAAATAATCTGAGTTAATCAAGTCATGACTTGGGCTGTCAAGTGTTTTCTAAATTCACTTCATTTAAATTCATTTTAAATTCACTTCGGTGATAAGGGTGACACAGGTGTGCTGGCAATTCTGCTGCACTTCAGCTACATACATTGATTAATGTGCTGAACTATAAACTTTCAACCATAAAGCACAAAGCAAAGAATTGTTTCTTTTTTGTAGGCTGTTTGCTACCTGTGATATTTGAAAGATTGGATTAGAAATGAGTCCAAGCTAAGTGGCTTTTTTATATAGAACACAATGATAGGTGAAAAATGAGGGTAAAAACTGTTAAAAGTTGAAATCTGGCTGCATAGCTACAGAGTGTGCTGGTGTTGCCAGGGGTCCCAGGGAAGAGATGAGAATCTTGACTCCGTGTTTCACAAGGCTGATTTATTATTTTATGATACATATTATATTAAAAGAAAATTATGTATTAAAACTACACTAAAGAATAGAAGAAAGGAGTTCAGCAGAAGGCTGGCAAGGAATAGAAAGGAATGATAATAAAATCTTGGGACTGACCAGAGAGTCCGAGACAGCTGGACTGGGATTGGCCATTAATTAAAAACAACCACATGAGCCCAATCCAAGATGCACCTGCTGCATTCCACAGCAGCACAGAATCATTGTTTACATTTCCTTTCTGAGGCCTCTCAGCTTCTCAGGAGAAAACATCCTAATGAAAAGATTTTTCGTAAAATACGTCTGTGACATATGTTCTGTTCATGGGCCATTAATCATTAATTATCTTCTGTTCATGGGCCATTAATTATTAATTGTCTTCTGTTCATGGGCCAGTGAGTGTCCCTGCCTGGCTGATCAAATCCCATCATCCCACTGGGAGATGCTCTGCCCAGGGGAGGAGCCAAGCATTCCTACCTGGATACAATCTGAGACTCTGGGCCAGCAGATCAGCCTTTCCACTGCATTCCCAGAGGAGCAGCAGCTGCCTCTTCCACTGGATCTACAGAGGAAGACTGCACCCTTCCCCAGGATCCCTGCTCCAGCAGAACCACACCTCCCACTCCAGGACTGCAGCCCCCATTCCAGCTGGACTGCTACCCACAGGGTGTCAGGTTGTGTTCTGACTCCCTCAGAGGTTTTTCTTTTGTATTATTGCACGTAATTGGGTTTGTTGTTTTGTTTTTTTTCCCTTTTCTTAATAAATTAAATTTCTGACTTGGAGTCTCTCACTGGCTGTGCTTTCAAACCAGAACCCCTCTTTTCAAGCAACAGACCAAAATGAAGCTTGACAAGCCCAAAGACTGCACATCTCTCATCGTGATCTCATTCCACGTGGCCACGTGGGGAAGGGGAATTCATTTGGCTTTCTATCATTTCCAGCATAGGCACATTCTTTACGTGGCTGCCAAAGGGGTCTGTGGGTGTTTTTTGCTGTTTTTTCAATAAAACAATGTTCACCAGCTTTTTTCAAAGCTGTACATCATATGAGTAATTCTGATCACTGGCAGTGATGCAGTAAACAAAAATTAGATAAATCCAATTCAAGACTCTGGGCATGAAAATATTTCACTGCAAAAATGGAAAGTAACAATGACATTTGCAGGAAAACATGAGGAGAGGTGTTAATACACAACCTTCAAAAGTCACCTTACGTGTTTGCCCTATAACAGAGCCACAAAACTGCTCTGAATCAACCTGATCAAACTGAGTTAAAAGTAAGAACAGTGCAGACCCTGGCTAAGATTAAATGCTAAGGTGTTTGGCTATAAGAATTAAAAGGATAAGATTTTATTTTTTTTATTTTTCAGAAGTTCTATCAAGACACAGACTGGCAAATTCCTATAGCAGATTTATCTCATTGCCATACAACAGATGTCCTGAATGCACCTCAAATCAGGCTAAACTAAAAACAATGCTGTGGCAAGGACTGTTAGTAAAGTCTTTTCTCAAAAAACCAAAAAAAAAGCATTTTAGAATCACTACAAATCAATAAATAGAAGCTCTTCACCACATGGAATAAGCAACAAAGAAATCTCCTGTGCTGTTTTTCTGTCTAAATGCATAAATTTAAGGGCAAATCTACCTGTCAGTCTGAAATGAGGTGTAAAAACCATCAAATGAAACAGTGATTTTTTTTTTTTGCCTTCATGCCAAGCTGCTTTTCAGTGTAAGCAGAGCTGCACCAACCTCCCGTGCTCCTTGGTAAAAGTGACAAGGAAAGAACAGAGGTCGCTGGAACGGCACCCTGGCAGCCCAGTGAGGATGGTGATGATCACCTGCAACACAGGAACAGGGGACAAGGGAAGTCTAAACACAAAATAACCACAGAAACACGGGTGCAGACACAAAAAGGCTGTTTTCTATGATTCATATAGATTTTTCTTTCTTTTTTAAAAATTCACAGTTAAACCAACCTTAAAATCAGATTTTAAAACGTTCCTAAGGGTTTATTAATTGTCAGAATGGTCTCTGAACCAGACCCCAGCAATACTGCAAGCAAAGATTCCATTCCTGCTGCTTTGTTTTCAGCAGATTTCAAAAGCTGGGAAGCTCCAAGGAAATATTTTTTCTGAAAATGCTATTTAAAGCCCACCTCAAACTGGACAATTGTTATTGCCCCTATAGAGAAAGGAATGTTGTACAGATAATATCAGCAAATGTTAAATATTGTGTGCTACCTCTATGCTATTTAAAGGACTTTTATGTTCCAGAGAACAATTCAGTTAAATTATTCAGCAATTCATAAAAACAAGCTGCCTGCTTTAGGGCAGAGTCTCTCTGGACATTAGAGAAAACACTTCACTTAAAGATCTACACCTCATTTTCTGCCTCTATTTCATCAGGTTGAAAGACCATTTGCACTTCCAAAAGATTGTTTAAATGGAAAAGAATTAAGTATATAACCAGAAAAAAAAACGACAAAAAAACTGGTGGTAGTGGAGGAGGAGGCAGAGCATGGCTGAACAGGATTAGTATTTTATCACACTCCAACAGAACTACTGACAGAACATTCCAAATATTCTAGATGGGGGCTAGGAATTATTGTGCAGTTGTTTCCTTACCTTATCACCTTCTGCTTTGCTGTCAGAAATGGTTTCTGACTGCTGCAGAAGGACAGGAAGATGTGCTCTCATCACTGGCTTGGTGCTGACACTGCTGACTGTGAAGTGCTGCACAAACCTTCCAAAAATAAAAGATTGATTTCTTTACAAGTGACAGCAAAAGATTTCACTCATATAAACAGCTGGGAAATTACTAAAACAAGAGTATGAAAAGGGCAAGCTAGAGAGGAAATAATTTATCTCAGAATAAAAACATCCTAGTGTAAAGAGAGAATTATTTAAGAAACATTTTTAGATGGCTATCATATCTATCAAAACATTTTTGTCTCATTTCTGACAGAACAAATCCCTTGAACACAAAAGTAATTTCTCACCTCTCCAATCCTGGAATGGCAGCAGACAGTTTCAGCTCCCTGCATCTTTCCCCAGAAGCAAAAGAGGCATTGAAGAGCTTCTGGACACTGGAATGCCTAAAAGAAGGAAATTAATTAATGAGTTAAAGGAGAAACCTAAAAATTTCTCTTCTGTAAACCACATGGGTACAGATTAAATGGTACCAAAGAAAAATTAAATTGAGTGTTGCACTAAGAATGCACCATTTTTTTAATTATTATCAGAATTTAATTATTATTATCAAAACCAATAAATAACAGCATTTTTCTGATTGCAGCTTCTGTGTAACTGCACTGCACTGGCAGGAACTTACAGCCTCTTCTGTTCCTCAGACAGGAATTCTTCTGGGACAACCCTTAAAGATAATCCTGAGTTTGCCTGGTTTTTCCATGAAGAGAAAACCTGGAATAAACCAGATTTATACATGAGTGTCACTATTTTCCCAAATTTGCTGTGAATTTGCTTAGGAATTGGTTTTGCTCACCTAAAAAAAAACAGACACACTGTCACAAGCCATTAAATATTGCACAAGAAAGGTTTTGCTGCCCCACTCCTGGAAGTGTCCAAGTGTTGGATGGGGCTTGGAGAAACCTGGGAGAGTGGAAGGCTCCCTGCCCATGGCAGGGGGGTGGAATGAAATGTGCCTTGAGCTCCCTTCCAATTTTAGAATTCAAATCCACTGATCAGATTTTGCAACCTTTTCTTTGGCTAGACTGGAAGTGCTTCAGGAATTTACTGATATGTCCTCGTTTTCCCTGATAGAAATGTAGGTGTGCTCTACAGCAGGAACTGAATTAATTCAAGTCTCTTTGAAGCACTGCTGCAATTTTCATGAGGTGAGATTGCAGCAATCATTACTCAAAATTGAAGAAAAAGTCTGTTCCCTCCCAAAAGAAAAGGAAACCCTTCGTTTCTCTAGGGAATGTTCTGGCTCCCATCCAACTGCTCCAGCCAAGACACATTAATCTGAATGGCATTGGGAACCTAGAAATCAGATTCAGATGAATCACAAAGTCCTGCCAGTGTTTGGAATTTCCCTTCTTTTCATAAGTAAAGGCAACAGCCATTGTCATTTTTCACAATAACTGTCTGCAAGACAAAACAACTGGGGGGGACACGACTGCTTTCCATTAAAAACTCAGCATCCCAAACAGAAGAGTAGGAGATAAAAACCATCAAAATAAAATGTACTTTTGATATTCACAAAGGCAATATTGCTCCTGCAGGAGGATCCACACAACTAAAGAAACAACCACTTCAAAACATACAGAAGGGACTCAAAGAAATGCCTGGGAGGGATGGAAAAAAGGAATGGTCAAGGGAAATTTGTGTTCTGTAAGAGTCAAAGGGTTGGGGACAAAGTGAAAACATAGGTCAGGCTAACAAGTGTTAGAAATATAGAAATATATCAGGCCCAGAAGGAATATATCAGAACTTTCTGTATAACTGGAAGAAAGTTTTAAAAAAGAGCTGCTTTGGTATCAAAGCAAAAAAATGAGAGAAATCAACACATCCCAAAGCCTAAACAAACTTTCCTCCTGCACCCTTTAGAGTGAAGATGGGAAAGGCAGACTTCACCTCTGTGGGCTCATCCCAGTTTTTAACAAACCCAGCTTTGGGTAACAGGGCATCTGCAATTCCCTAATTCCAGGAGGCTTAGGATAATCAAAGTACAGCTCCAGTCAGTGAGGTATCAAGCCAGATAATCAAGAAGAGTAGAAGCAGCACCTAAATTTTAGTGAATCTTTGCAGGCTGTGAGGCACACAGACTTTTAGAAAGAATTTTGGAGGAAATCAATAAAACCCCTGAAGGTAAATACTGACAAAATACAATAATCTATTTCCGTGGTTTGCACAATCAGGTAGAGTCAATTTGATGAAGAGTTTTGCTCATGAGAACATCCTGAAGACAAAAGATTTGTTTTATCTGCTTGAGCAAAGCAACTGGTCTGGTGCCAAATGAGAAACTTAAACTGCCCAAAATGAACCTCAGTGTGGAACTGTTCACCAAAAAAATTAACTCAAAAGAGGACAGGAATAAATAGAGAAAAAAGCAACACAGGAAACAAACACCCTCAGCTCAGATACTCCAAACAGTTTGGATATCTACAGCCAACAACCAGATCAAAAGAAAAGCATTACAACCATCAGAAGAAAAAAGAACTTTTTATAGGCATAGATTGAAAAGGATCTGGTTTTGTTTTATTAGGCCAAATAAAGCAGAAAGAATAGGTCTGAGATTTGTGAGCATCTCGAGGATGTGTTCCAGTAGAGAAAAGAAAAATAAAACAGATCTAGAAGTAGAATTAATAAAATAGGCTGAAAATTCAAATACAAACAAACAACAGACTGCCAACCATTCAGAGTGGAACAGTGGGAGGAATTTAAACACTTAAGATAAAAGGAGGAGACATTTTATGGGACCATTAATATGACCAGTGGGGACTACTCACTGAGCTAGGTGGTCTTTTCCAACCCAGTGTGATGAGCACATCCCAAAACCCTTGTGAAGCCCTAAAATCTCCAGGCTCATTTCCTCAAAAGCACTATTGTTATAAAGTTGGGTTTATTAAAAGCCTCTGCAGCACAATGCAAGAAGGCAATCTACTCAGGGAATAATACAATGCCATATGGGAGACTGAAACACTTGAACTCCACTTCCCCAAGGATCAAGATCCAAATGTGTCTGACCACAAAAACACACAATGGAACCTCTGCCACTCCATACAATCCCTGCAGCAAATGAGACACCAGAGCTACACTGAAATGCAGCTCAGGAAAGGAGATTTGAAAGCCCTGGCTGCCTCCAGAAGGCAAAGTGAAAGCACATGGGAGCATTAAACACGACAAGCAGCACCATCACTGGAAATTCATACAGAAATTGGAGTTTTTCTCACACATCTGAAACACACAGAGAGCAATTCTGTGCTTTCTCCCCCACCCCAGCCAAACTTTTTTCCTCCCTTTACCTGTGAATAAAAAGCTTTATAAATCTTTCTTTTGGGGAAAAGTGCAATCATCAGAAAGTTGTTCTGGGTGTGGAATTCAATGGGGAGATGAGGAAGCAGGGAACTTTTGAAGTCTATGAAGAGAGCAGCAACAATGCTGTTGGAATCCTGGAAAAGAAAGAAACAGGACAAGTTAAAATTAGTATTTTCTACTTTGCATGGCACAGAGATGGAGCACAAATATCTGCAGCTACTGGAGATACCACAAGCTCAAAACAAAGGATCTGAGTTTGATGAAAGCACTAAACTTTTGTCCTGAAAACAAAGCTTAAATTTTAATATCTTCTCTTGTCCACACCAAAATCCAGACCCTTCCTCTGCTACTGCTTCAACAACAAACTCTTTGTCTACACCCACATCTCCAACACAGACAGCAGATAAAAAATTAATTAAATGCCACCTAAAAAGGTGACAAGGGAGGCTGAAGCCCTCAGGTTGTGTTTCCCTCAGAAGAACTGAACTCAGGTTTAATTTTTGTTCTGAGAAAACACTGACTTGTTTTCCTTGGGTGATTTTTTAGTTTGTTTTGGAGGTTTTTTTTTCCCATCCCTGGAACTGCTCAAGGCCAGGCTGGATGGGGCTTGGAGCAGCCTGGGAAAGTGGAAGGAGTTCCAAGGCAGGGGGTGGAACAAGATGGTTTTTAAGGTCCCTTCCAACCCAAACCATTCCATGGCTGTGGAATTCAGGACAGGATTTCATATAGAAATCTGCAGGATGCTGAAGTGTTTTATATTCAAGTCCTTTTCACTTATAACCCTTTTCACATCAAAGACTTAAAAAATCAGAACAATTTAGAAGCATGAAGCATTTCTGGGAAATGGGAATTCAGTTATTTAGGGCTCAAATCAGAATTTTAGCAGCATCCCCTTCACTTTCAGTAGAAATGGGCAAAGAAGTCACTGTACTCATTGTTGAGAAGAAAAAGCTCAAGTTGGGGAACTGTTACAGAAGAATTGGTATCAACTCAGAGACATTTGCAAACAGAATCTCTCTGCTTTGCTGACTGAGGGATTAACCATAAAAATAATCCTCTCAAAGTCACTGAGGTCACTGAAGAACATACAGAAATATTCTCCTCAAAGAGAACAATTCCTTTGAAGAGAAAATGGCTTTTGGAACAGAATCCACAGATCCTGGATTCTGCAGGATGGTTTAGAGATTTCCTGAGAAGTGACTCCAAGGCCAACTCATCCATGCTGCTGTCAGCACGAGAGGTGTCCAACAAAATCTGCTCCTGGAAAACATTTTGGGCTCCACAAATTGAAAAAAGCTGAAAAGCAGCAGCAGCAGCAGCAATAATCCCCACAGACACAAGGTTGAAAGGAGCCAGCCCCGAGTTTTACAGGATGCTCATGTCATTGTGACATCTAAATATTGCTTGGTAATATTTGTTCCCTTGATGAATGGCCAGAATCCCCCCTGCCCTCCATGCACGAGTGCCAGGGATTTGAGGAGCTCAGGGGCAGCTCACTGCCCAGTTCCTCACAGCACAGGAGTCTGCAGCACGTGCTGGAGCAGAATTCCAGATATTTCCAAGTTAAAAAGAAGAACATCTCACAGGCATCATGCTGAAGCTGCTAAGAAAACTGCATTTTGCATCACTTCCAAGTTTGCTATCTTTTCTTTTAATCAGAACATTAAATTCTCCTTTTCCTTTTCCATCCATATTGCTGCAGGAACTTTTGGAAAGAGCAACCAACGATTCCCCTGCTTCTCCTGTCTCTTCTTAACAGTTTCAAAACCCTCCACCCTCATATTCTGCCAAGTCAGTAGAACAATAATACACTCCCTGTCAAGGCTTAGCTTCACACAAAAATCTGGCACCATTTCAAGAATGATGGCCAGGTCCCAGAAATAGCAACTTTTATGAAAGTGAGTGTCTTGACTCAAACAATCCCAGGAAGGTCAGTGTTAAAATAGCTTCTTAAACGAGGGGCAATCAATATGATGTCCAAGAAAAGGCAGCTAAGGTAAGACTCTCTGAGCTGCTGTGTTTTCATCTCAATTGAATCCCATTTTTATTGTGTTTTACTGGTTTCCTGTACTGTGGGATGAAATCACCCAGCACAATGCTGCAGGAGGCCACTGAATAAATGGGGAATACTGTACCTGAACAAAAGGGAAACCAAAGGAAACGGATTTTTTTTTCTTCCTCAGTGTTTAGGAAACAGTAACCAACACAAATCATCTCCTTTCCACCCTGAAGAAGTGATGGTTAACCCAGTGTTTCTGCCTCCAGGTGGACAGAGCTGGGTCACCATCCTTAACCCCTCAATTCCCACTGAGCCTGAACACTGCTCTGGTGGCCAAGTGAAAGATTCAAACATATTTTTAATAAAAGGCAGAAATTCACCCTCCACAACTTCACCACACCTTGAACTCTTCTCTATCCATCCCTTCACAGAGTGAGATGTTGGATGAACGTCGTGTTCTGTCATTTTCTTTTAACAAAAAGCACTTTTCACACTGATAACAGCACATTGCTAACTCCAATACAAAATTCTCTCCTCCCTGCTCACTAATTTCAGTTCCTCAGCACCAAAATTGCAGAGATTTGCATCAGTGATTACAGAGACTTAAATCTAAACTTTGTACCAGGATCCAACAGAATCGTTGTTAAAAATTGATGGAAACTTTGTGACACAAAGGAAAGACAAAATACTCACCCCATCATAGAGAGAAATGGAACTCATGTGGTTTTTGGAAATGGAAATGCTGCCGTGGTGGGGATCACAGAAGAGAATTCCATCAGAAAAGAAATACAACTTGCCTAGAATTTGAAGGAAAAGGAATTGTATGAGGCATAAATCAACATTTCAGCTTCTCATGATGACTGTCTTGTCTTCCTGAGGAAGAAATCTATGTTCCTGCAGGATTTTGTTGCATTTATCAAGCAGGAAATTTGATTTGGGATAATATTTAGTGATATTTACTTTATTTTTATGAAATAAAAATATTTCTTTTATTTGGGATAATATTTACAACCATTCAGTCTTTACTGGATCTCAATACCAACAGCAGGAATCATGATTACAACTTCATCTGAGTTTATCTGACCCCACAGAACCACGTATCATAAATATTCTGAGGCACTTTTTAAAATTAAAAGCAAAAAAATTCCATCCTGTCAAATTTCAAACTTCCAGAAGTACAGAATTGACAATACAAGAACTTAAGTAAAGATTGCATCCAAAACAATTGAAAATTTCAATATTGTAACAAACTGAAGTGTAAAAATATTTAAGTGGAAAATTTAACATTAAGTTTAATTTAAACTTAAAAGAAATAATTTAAAATTAGCCTTTTAAATGAAAATTTACTTAATAATTAATTTTTCTGGAGCAACCTGGGTTAGTGGAAGGTGTCCCTGCCCACTGCAAGGGGTTGGATCTAAATGTTCCAACCCAAACTATTCCATGAATTTTATGCACCTTTTGCACCTCATAGTGCCAGACTACAGGGCTGCAACCTCAGCAGAGCCCAGATCTGAGCACAACAAATTGGGGAACAAAATCACCTTCACTGTCATGTGACACCTAAAAAAATTTCATGTTCCTTGCTGAGTTTCCTAATGGGCTTTACAGCACCTATTTGTAATTCTCCAGCTCAGGAGTTGGTAAAATACTGAACTTCACAAATCTCAGAAAAAATAAAATAAAATAAAAAATTTAAAAAAGGAAAAAAATTGTTCCTTTGGGGGCACACTGAGGCAGTTTTAACAAAGCCCAAAAAAAAAAAAAAAAAAAAATAAAATAAAATAAAATAAAATAAAATAAAATAAAATAAAATAAAATCCAGAGTTCTCCAGTTATTTACTGAGTGAATAAGTGCCCAGAGCACTGCATTGCAAAACAGCTGAACATCACACCCTGCATTAACCTCTCCTCTCTGAAATCTGATCAATTAGAGCAAAAGCAGCTGCCCTCGAGTGAGGGTTGCTGCTTAATTGCCTTGCACATCATTATTTGTCCAGGGCAAAGACAATAAAGCTGAAGGTTCTCCTCTAAATACTGTCAGCAGCAAGCACTTTGTGTCAGGTATTCAGCACCTCCTGCTGCACATCAGCACTGTGACAGCAGCACCTTCTCTGTAGAAAATATACAGAGAAAATATCTAGAAATGTATTCTAGAATAGAATTATATATTAGAATATATAGAAAATTAAAGTATTGTGCCTTAAAAAGTATCTATTGATTCAGGGCACAAGGAGGGAGGGAAATCTACCAGTCCTATCAAACTGTTTTCAGTCTTAATCCTGGGATATTCGTGTTGTTTAAGTTCTTGAAGGAAAAGGCACCAAAAAAAGAGGAATAATCCAAGAGTGCTGCCAGGGATCTTGTCATAAAGATGTAACTGGATTGGATCTGAGAAGGACCAAATTCAGGCATTTTTCTGTGCCACAGTGAGCAGCTGAGCTGCCAAACTCTGAATTCCTGAGAGAAAATGGCAGTGGCAGAAACCTGGAACACGTCAGCTCCAGGAGGAGGCTTTGGGAGGAATATCTGCCTTCTCCTCCTGAGCTGGGAGCCCACAGCACTCCTGCAATAGCCAATCCTTCCAACCTCATGTCTGCAAGAGACAGAAAAGGCAGAAAACATCTGGCAGCTCATCTGGCAAGGACAGGAGGAGCCACTGTGTGCTCCTGTCTGGGAAGGTGAGCTGTAGGGAAAAGCCTCCTGCCAGCTCTGCAAAGCCTCAGTGCCCAAAGCTCTGCAGGAATTCTCCCTCCAGGACTTGCAGGCAGAGGTTGGGGACAAAAGAACCAGAGGAATTACAAACAAGAGACCTGGAAAGGCAAACTGGAAGTTTAAGATGATGGCACAGTTTGGCTCACCAGAGTGTGGATGCCAGAACCTCTCTCCTGTTTAAAAACCCATCAAAACAAGAAAAAACAAGCCAAAAAAACCAAAACACAACTAGATCTCACCTTCTGCAGGCATGGCCTGTGGATTGCTGGAACAGATATAAACTCCATCACCCCCAGTGAGTAAAGTGCCCAGGAAAGATTTGTCCTCCTGAACAGGAAAAACCAAGCAGCAACATCACAGACTGGATCAAGGAACAACCCAAGCAGGAACATTTTCTCCTGCTTTTGCTCCAAGAGAAAATATTTGAATTTCAAACAGCATCAGTCAAGAACTTTTTTAAAAGAGTTTTGTCCTGCATGGATACAGAAGGACCAGGGAAAGAGAGCAAGGCAAGAGGGTGATTTTTAAAAGCCTTCCCCCCGTTTTGGTTTTGCCAGCAGCTCTGAAGTTAAAAGTTCTTGTCACAACCACAAGGCTGAGCTTTTTGGTTTTACTTTGTCCATTTACTGAGCTAAAAGTATATTACATGAAAATAAATCTATTTCTAATGAACATTCCTGGGAACCACAAATTGCACCACAAATGTGAAACTCATGTGATTTAAGATGTTTCCAGATTCCAAACTCTTTTTTTTTCCTAGTGCTTCGAGTGTTTTCCTTTAGACATTAGCATGCTAATTAAGTTAAAAGAAAGTTGCATCAAGTTTTAGGGGCTTTTGGAGACACATGAGCTCCATGAGTAATGTTTAGTGAGCCTTCCATGAAATCATAGTTTTATTAGGAGTCTTTTTGCTCTTGGGTTTGATGATTCTTTGAAATAAAGAAACCCTCAAACTTTTACACACAATATATTATATTTTGTAAGTGCAAGTTTGAAAAAGACAGGGCAGGACAGGCAAGTCTTGTAGAAGAGAAGTAACACACATCATCAAATGAGAGTCTGGTAGTAGCTCAAGCTTTTCAAATCTTGATTCATCAAAGTGTAATTTCTTTAGTTTAACAAAAATATTTAACTTTACCTTCAATACTTGCTGGGCCTTTTCAGACAGTTTCACATCACTGTCTTCAACCTGCAGCCAGAAACAGCTTCCATTTGAATTGTGATTTATATAAACAAAGAAAGTAAAACATTAAATAAAAAACATTAAAGAAGTTCTGAGGCCAACAGGAACCTCAGGTACCAGAGACAGAAAAAGCCCTGAGCCCAGAGTGCTTTAAAAACAACTTTGTGCTCTTTATACTGTGTTACCATGGGACCAAAATAATTTCTTGCACCACATTCTCCCCATTAAATTGTTTTATAGACTAAAATATTATCTAGACAGAAAGCATGCAGTTTTAATTTTTATTACTGTTCAAGCTTGCATTGCCAAGGGCGATGCTCAGCTTTGTAATATTTCTTGGAATTCTATCTCATCAGAGGTCTTGAATCAAACTTTGCTTTCTTTTGGGGTGATCTAAAATGCCCCACAATAAACAGAATTTTCAAAAGTCCCACTGTGCACTTCGAGAACAACCAGACCTTTAAAAAGACAAAAACCTGTCGAAGTGAAAATGAAATAATAACAAGAACAGTAATGATGATGATGATGATGATGATGATGATGATGATGATGATGATGATGATAATAATAATAATAATAATAATAATAATAATAATGTGATAATAATCAGTAATAAATTATCAGAAATGAGTACTTCTTCTGCTCTCTGCCTAAACCCCAAAAGCTACCCTTTGTGAGGTTTTAGTTGACAAAGACATGCAAAGAGAGTAAGGACTAAATCTGACCTGCTGAGATAGGAAAAATATATTAACAAGATAATGCTGCTTTTTCTTATACCAGTGACAATGAATTCAAAATGGGATACTTCAAAAGGGGATAGGAGCAAAGAAAATCTGAGACATAAAACTTGCTTTGAAATTGTTCAAGAAAGGCAGCCAGTAGCCCTGCCACAACACAGCAAAATTATGTCAACAGCCTATTGCAAATAGTAATCTCAGATTTGCCAGCCACTTACTTCAAGTCTCTAGGCAATTGTTTTGCATTCACAGCTTTATTTACAGGTAACACTCTATACAGATGGAACCGTGTGCTTCTGTCAACATCCATAAAAGAAACAGAAAGATTTAAAAGCTTAGGAAAACATAATTTTTTTCCAGATGAACGAATTCACAAGCAATCAAAGGAGCTGCTATTAGATCTTACTCTCATTATTGTGTTCTAAACTGACAACAGCTAGTCCTTCTACCTTCCCATTTACCATTTTTTTCTTTTGTACCACTTTACAATTACCCTTAATTTTTACAGGGGCGAAGGGGGGAGGGAGAAAATGTTATATATACAAGAGCAGATAGGCATCCATATGTGTTTTAACACAAAGAAATGGTAACATAAACATTTCCAGAGCAGAGGGAAAAAAGAATTTTATCAAAGGAAACACACATGGGAAGTCTCTGTTGGGATATAACCCAGGCATATCACCAACCTGCGCTTGTCTTATTTCTTATATATATGTATATGTATATATGTATACAAGCAGGCACTGATAAGCAGCCTAGATAACAAGCTTTGCTTGTCTTACTAAATGGGTGTATAAAGCAGCATGAGACTCCTAACCCATAAAAACACATCAGGCACTGGATGGCCCAGGAAACCAGCCTAACCTGGAAGAGCTGCAAAAGACAGATGCACCTCAGCAGGGTGCAGGCATTAATGACAGAGTAGGATCAACAAATTCAATCCCAGTTATTTGAAGGGGAAAGGATATGCAGCGACCAACATCTCCACATTTTGTGTGGAAGGCTGCTCCTCTGAAGTTCTGCAGAGAGAAATCAGTTTTAGTCTATCTGTATAACATGAGCAAGCAAATGCCTGGAGATATCATTGAAAAGCCCTAAACCCTGCAGACCTGCAGAGCTGAAAACACAAAAATAAACTATGCCCTCTAAATAGCTACAACTAATGGAATAATTATATGGAAATGAGTGAACAGAAAGCCCTATTTTATTGTGTCTAGAGTAGACACATGTGTTGCAACAGTGTCTCAAATTGTTTGAGGGGACAAGGGGGATGTGAGCGGTACGTTGTGGATGTCACTGAAAGGCAGATGACGGTAGAAGAATAATATTCAGAAAATAAAAGTATTTAGATTAAATTCTGAACTTCACACCTGTCCCACCATATTAGTTGTAATTGCTATCATTAAATCCCAATTTTTACCAGTATCTGTTTAAAATCCAACTCCCTATTCTTTCAGTAAAGCAGAAAACAATGCAAGAAGATAAACATTTCCATGATTACTTGTTCATTTCACAGTATAAAAATGTACCAGAATTGTGGGATTGAAGCTCTGGCCTTCCCAGTAATAAATTAAAACAAAACTAGAAATATGTAGAATAATTTCTGTTTTGCAAACTATTTGCAAGAAAGCTGACATTTAAATAACTTCATTATTATTCATTGACAGGGCTTTTCCCTCTCCTCCCGTCAGGGTAAATGACATTTCTATTACAGTATTATAATAAACTCCGGCACATTTTAAATAAAGTCACTGAATTCCATTAGTCCACCTACTGTCATGAATATATCTCAATCCAGTCCTACCAATATTTCACAATTATAATAAGCATTCTGAATCAAACAGCAACATGAACCCTATGGAAATTTTCTTCTTTCTCAAGAAGCACAGACTGACATTCAGAGTACTGTCAGCTTGAATATATAGATTAAATAAATTCCCTAGCAAGTTGCTGTTTTCTCCTTTGTTACAAATTTAAGGTTGCCCGTAGTTATTTTACATAAGATGCTGAAGACTTGAACAGTTGATCATTTGGTCAGGAGGGTTTTTTTGGTTTTGTTTTTGGTTTTTTTTTTTTGCATCAAGATCTTTCCGGAACACCCAGTGAGAAAAAAAAACAAACCATTACTTGCAGACTTTAAGCTGTCTCATGTCTACTGCTTACTGAGTACAGCTTTCTCCCCAT
>JAYDZK010000202.1:69718438-69728865 GCA_034509185.1 Euphonia xanthogaster
GAAAATGGAAAGGAAAATGGAAAGGAAAATGGAAAGGAAAATGGAAAGGAAAATGGAAAGGAAAATGGAAAGGAAAATGGAAAGGAAAAAATGAGTTCTAAATCACAGCAGGGGCCTGGGGTGAATGTTCAGATAATGGTTCATCCAGGAAAAAGAGCTGTGCAGCCCAGAACAGAACCTCAGCCACACCACGGGCTCTCCATCCTGCCACAGCTCTACAAGATCCAAAAAACTCCATCCAGTTCAGCAGCTCGCTTGAGCAGTGAGTCGGGACTGGATCATCCCCAAAAGTGCTCTCCAAACGAAATAACCTCAGGAGTAAGCTGTGCCTCAGGCAGGAGGTGAGCGAGGGAGGCTGTGCCTCAGGCAGGGGGTGAGCAAGGGAAGCACTCACCTCGTATTTCATGGTGAAGAAGCCGTCGCCCCCGATCCCCTCGAGCGCGAAGGCCTGGACAATCGGCCACTTCTCCACGATGAACATGTCAAATATCTGCAGGTGGCCTGCAAAGCAAGCACAGCAACCTTCCCTCACAAATCCTGGCATTTCAGCTCTCCCTGAGTTCTTGAGATTCACTTGTAGAAAAATCCCTTTTTTGCACAGCTGAAAATCTTGAAGCCAAAACTATTTTTCATGCAGACGGCAATTTTAGAAGCTCCTCTACACCCCGAATTTTATCCCTTTTTTCCAGGACATTCCACATCTCCTTGCAAACTTCATAACATGCTGATTAACAATTAAAATTCAAGATAATGAACAGGGAGCTTTGCTTACCCCAGTTTATAAAATACTTGGCCTTAAGTAGATACTGAAATACAACACCACAGAACCCCAGAATGGTTTGGATGGGAAAGGACCTTAAAGTTCATCCCATCCTCCCCCTGCCATGGGCAGGGACACCTCCCACTGCCCCAGGGTGCTCCAAGCCCTGTCCAACCTGGCCTTGCTTGGATGGGGCTTGGATCCTGATCCCTGGATCCAATTCCAGGGATCCAGGAGCAGCCAAAGCTTCTCTGGACAACCTGTGCCAGGGCCTCACCACCCTCACAGGGAGGCATTTCTTCCATCATCCCCATTTAATCAGAATTTTAAGTTGAGGGAGATTAAAACTTCCTCCTGGCACTTCCATTAAAGACTTTTGAGGCAGTCAGAGCATATCAGCCTTCCCTAAGGGAAGCAATAAAGAATTAGGAATAAAAAAGAATGCAAGATTACACTGCTGAGGCTCAAGGCTGGCTCCAGATCCCAACAGGAAGCTGGGCAGGGCAGGTTTTTTTCAGTTCTAAAAAAGAAAACTTGCATAAAGCAATGTTTATTCTCCCCTTCCATAAAGAAGGATTTATCTGGAGCTCCCATGGGAACAGAGAAGTTCTGCAGCAGCTCAAGAGGCTGCTCTGAATGCAAATCATTTCTCTGCCTCCCCAAATGAACTCCGAGGGCTCCCAGCTCTCAGAAAGAAATTCAACTCTTAAGGGAAAAGATGCTAAAAGGAAACTAATGACTCACTAATCCTTATTTCTCTCCTAAAGCAAGGAAATCTTCATGCCCTGAAGCTGCAGGGTGCAAAAACACTTCCACTCTGTGTTGGAACTCTAGATGCTGAGAATTTTAAACTTTTTGTTTTGAAAAGCACAGACCCACAAGAGAATACTATATTTAACCTAAGGCTGTAGAGAAGGCTTCCAAAATTGATTAACAGCACTAAGATTATAAGTGTGTAATTTGAATAAGAGTGTGTGATATCACAAAGTAGAAAACTTAAGAGTTGAAAGCTTTAAAATATAATAATATATCTATAAAGCTCTATAAGAAGTCTTAAAGTTGTTCTTCCTCACCTTCTTCTTCATGAGTTTAAGTAATATTTTGAAATTAGACAAAAAAGTCCACATTGCAGGACATAAAAGATTAGTTATCGAGTTAAAAATAAAAATAATTTAAATATCATTTCTTAATTAGATAGTTTAACCTTAAAAGACCTTGTAAAGAGAGTTAGCCATTTTATACCTTGTTAGTAAAATACTACAGAACTCACTGCTTATGAAACTGCAACAATTTTTTAAAAAAAATCTAAGTTTGAATGAGAAATACCATGTCAATAACCTTCAATCTCAACCTTCACAAAAAACAAACCCCCAAAAAACCAAAAAATAGACCAAAAAAAAAAGCCCAAGGCCCAACAATTCTGAGCATCCCCCACCCTACCTTGGCAGCTGTAGGGGATCCCAATGCGGCTGCAATCCCTGACCATGTCCACAAAGCTGGAAATCTTGAATTCCTCTGCAGCTTCTTCATCTTCATACTGAAAGAAGCCATTTCAAACCAAATTGGATTAGGCATGCCCTGATTTGATTGGTAGGAAAGACTAAAATATCACCTACAGCCTCCTGAAGCTCAAACATCTCTTTCTGTATTTTGGAAATCCCATCATGGGAGGGATGGACTCAAGCCAATGGAAAATTGAAAAAAATTCCAACTTCAAAGCAAGGTTTTTAATCATGACATATGAAGGCATAATTATAGACTTTATTTTCAGCTTTCAGTGAAGCCTTTCAACATCCAGATTTGAAAGATAAAAGTAATCGTGAGCATACCAACTGATGTGCCACAAAAAACGTGCCACTGAGGGAAAAATAATGAATATAAGGTACTGTATTACCAGCTAAACAACACTGAGCAAGGAAAATCAAGGAGAGAATAAGCTCCAGGTCACAGATGAGGCAAGGAGAACCAGGTTTGACCTGAGGGAGAGGTGAACTGCAGGAAAAGGAGGAGGCAAGAAGAGGAGAAATCCTCATGCAACGCTGTCTGAGGACTTCAGCAGACTGAAGAGCAATGATCCTAACTCAGAAAAGCATAAAAACCAGACTGAGGAGACAAATCCCACTGAAGTCATTTTTCTAACAGAACACAAAGCTGCAAACACACTGACTTTGACCTGAAAAGCAGTTTAGCAGCAAGCCTGGAACCAACAGGTTTAGCCCTGCTGGCTTCTTCAAGAGCCACTTGTTTTCTGGAGCAAGATCAGAAGGCAGAGGTGCTTTGCCTGTGTTATTTTATTTTATTTTTATGTGCAGTGCTGTGAGCTTCTTATCAAGGCAAATGAAGTGATTATGAACTTCTTGTGAGCTTCAGGGTACACCCAACACATTTCTCTTAAGCCAAGCCTGAATTTAAGCTGCAGCCCCAGCTCCTTCATGGTGTGTTCCTCCTTCAGTCCCAGGAAGCCAGGTGAAAGCTGCAGCTCAAAGCCAAGCCCCAAAAACTGCCACTTCCTCAAGACTTTAAAATGTCATTGGAACAACAATTTGGGTTTTGGCAGGGTGCTAAAGGCTTGCTCACAATCTGCTGTTGCAGCCAGTTCAACTGTGACACCCCAGAATTTACTACAGCAAATTTCTGTATTTTATCCTATTTGGTCACTTTGAACATGGGCATTTTTTTTTAGTAATATGGGAATTTTTTTTTCCCCCAATAACTAGGATATTCTCTTAAATTTCTGTGGTCTAGTTAAAGCAAGTAGGAAGGAAAAAAAGAAGCAGAAGCTCTGTGTTTTGCCAGAGCCAGGTACAGCACTGCTTTATTTATTTCTAAAATCCTTGAGCTTTTTTGTTTTCATTTTTATCAAATTATTTCTATCACTGAAGTAAGTACTGAGAAGCCACTGCAGGCAATTCTCCTGTAAACAGGATGCTCTTAAATCTGACACAGCAAGGTTTTGTTTGTCTTTCAGCAGTAATCTAAGAAACTGGCAATTCTCATACACTGGGAATGTGACTGGAAGTGCTCAGTTCACTCACATCAAACAGCAACGAAGTAGAACTGCATTTTCAGCTTCCAAAACCAAACCTTTCCCCTCATTTCCACAAAGAACAAGGCACATGATTCACCTTGCCACTTACATCGTGGCAACACTGTGTGATTAAGGTTCTTTACAACAATAAATCATATCAAAGCCCATAAGCAGATGAAGCTTAAAATTCAGTAGCTGAGATTGCAGCTGCACTGGCAGCTGCGTGCTAAGAACTTCTCTGCTCCTGATTCCAAAGTGCACATGGCATCAGATTTGCCCTTTCAGCAAGGATTTTGGCAACAAAGAAGCCTTGTGAAGCCAGGCTTCAGGTTTTGCTGTGGCATGTTTTAACCTGGAGCTCAGCTGTTCTATCCTAACCAGAATTATCCCTCTCTGCCTGCACTCCTGGAATTGTATCCACAACAAATTTTGGGATCCATGGAGAAGGTATTTATAAACTGGAGCAAGATCAGTGGAGGGCCACCACCATCAGTGGGCTGCAGCACTTGTCCCAGAAGGAGAGATCCAGGCTTGCTCAATATCTGCACCTCAAACCCACCAAAATATGACTGAGATGGCAAAGTCAGGCTCTCCACAGTGGTCATGACAAAAGTCTCGATTTAAAGCAAGCAGGTTTGGGTTTGACAAAAGGAAACACTTTTTCACTTGGAGGACAGTGGGGAAAGGCAGCAGGCAGCCAGCAGAGGTTCTGCAGTCACCCTTGGATGCTTTCAACACCCAGCTGCACAAAAACCTTGAGAAATCTGATCTGATCTCACCACTGAAGCAGGAGGTTGGACAAGGTGATCCCCAGAGGTCCCCTGTAATCTGAATTATTTCCTAATTCTGTGATCTAAGCTATCAAGCAGACACACAATCAGTCTGTTATAAATCCCATCACTTGCAAGCTGGAAACTCAAGGGAACAAAAGGTTTCTCTGCCTGACTTTCCCACTGGCTTCACTCACCATCACAGGCTCCAAACCCACTCCCTGCAGAGTGCAGAACCATTCTAACTTAGAAAAGGAACTACCCAGAACTCAATGTAGGAAGAAGCATTTCCAGTCTCCACTGGAATGAAAAGGTCCTTACTCTACACCCAGACAAAGAGTATTTTCATTTTTTACTCCTCTAAAAATACTTCACAACAATAATGGACTTTTTCTAGAATACTTTGACTTTTAAGTTCAAGATGAAACATCAGTCAAGGAACGTAGTGGAAGTGAGGTTAATAGTTCTTAACAGACAGATTTAATAGTTAAAATGAAAATACATAATGAAGTTTCTTGATTTTAAAGGACTTACTAAGCCCATCTTTCCTAATATTCCAAAACTATTGGCAGCCAAAGCAAACATTGGCAGCAAACAAGGAGGCTGATGTGGGAAATCTCAGCCTTGACTGTGATACTTGATTCACATTTTGCATTTTTCACAAGCCACATTTTTTTCCTCATTAAAAGATCACTGACTCAGGTCAAAACAACAGCAATGAGTGGGAGAGAAGAGCAATTTGTCCTCACACTCCAACAAATAAAAGTATTGACAACATATTCTTCTTCCACATTTTAGCAAATGATTAATATCCAGATGTACACACATATCACTCCCCTGCTGAGGAGGAAAGAGGAAAAAAGGCTTCTGGAAGGAATGTTTTTAAAAGTTTCACTTTAAGGATCAGTTCATTAACAAGTTCATTAGCAAATCTTGTCCTCATTCATTTTTCACTTACCTCATTTTCAGTCAGACAGTGGAAATGCAAGTTCCTCCAGTGTGCCACATAGGGTAAAAGATGATTGTAATTCACAGGGTTGCAGTACAGATGAACACTGTCAGGTTTTATCAAGATGATTATATCTGCAACAAGCACAACAAATATCACAGCATCAGGACTCCACACACAAGAGAAACTGAACAGAAAACATTTTTTTCTATTATGCACCTCATTAAAAAAGCAAATTGTTCAGCTATCTGAATGCAACTCCTGATTTCTTTGAAACAAACAGAGGGAGCAGTTGGCAGCCTCAGACAGCTCCAAGCACAAGAGCACTTGTTACTGTTCCAGACAACTGGGGGGTAATTCCAAAGTCTTGCACAGAACTTGCATCAGCCTGTCCTTTGTGCAGCCAAGAGGGGCAGGATGAGCCTTCCCAGAGCACTTCCAGAACTCTCAACTCCAGCTGCTCTTGCCTGGTGTTACATCAGAGCTGCTTCAAGTAAAAACTATCAACACCACAGCCTACAGGGGAGATATCCAAAAGTTTCATGCAAATAAGGGAATGATAAACTGTGATCACAGGGATTGGCCACATTCCAAGTATGCCAAAGGTGAGTTAATGTGCTGAAGTAAAAAAGAGCTCAAGTAGTTTAGAAGTGCAGAGGTGTGACCACACAATATAAATTGACTGAACTAATGGACTGTAATTGTGTAAGTTGACAACATTTGAGATAAATTGTGGAGCATAAAACATATAAAATATATCTTTTTATGTTTAAAAAGGAGTCCTTCAGCAGTGTTTCTAAGAAGATCTTTTCAGGCATATACAGACAACTTGAGACTTAATGATCTTTATTTTTTTTTTTTTTTGTATGTCTCTTTTTCTGCTCATCTTCTGTCCAGAACAGGTAAAAAATGTTGAGAATGCTACTCACCATCCAGAACTTCCTCAGGAAAACCTGTCCTTTCAAAGTCATTGTTGTTCTGGTTGTACAAACCAAAGAGCAGATAATTTGCCAGCTCTCTGCACCCTTCATTGTATCGACTGTCTATCCCTGCAAAAGCAAAACCACAGGAGAATTGGGGTGTGTCCTAACATTGCACACCTGAAAAGTTTCTTTTCTTCCTCAATTTATTAAACTTTACAGCAGGAGTATGAACTCAACTCCCCAGCTGAACACACTGAGAGAACAGGGTAGGGAAAAAGGAGATTTTGCAAGATCACTGCCCCATCCATGAGTAGTCCTTAAAAATTTTAAATGTCTTGTTTTCTGCAGTGCTGTGCATTCAAAATTCTGTTTTTTCTAGTAATTCAAACATCTGCCTGGATGCAGGATGCATTCTAATTAATATGTTCTTGACTGAAGCTTCCTAACAAACTAATCCTGTGACCCAAATCTCCTGCTTTAGAATACATGATTAAACATTATCTTATCAGTGTTATGGAGCAATCCCTGAGTCACCAGAGAGCCACTGCAGACTCCTGACAATTTGTGAAAAGATGTTCTGACAAAAAATATGGGGCACAAAAAGCTTCTAAGGAAGCCTTTCCTGGTCCTTGGGAAAATTAAATGAAAAGGACTGAAGATCTGGAGCATGAAGAGATAGAAGATAAATTCAAGAAGAAAGGAATGAGGTCACAGATTTAGAAACTATTTTCATCAATCTTCATCTCTCTGGATGACAGTCACAGTCATAATTCTACTGTAATAAACCCAGTTTTTCCAAACAAGTACAAGTTCACATAAAGCAGCATCCTTGCCACTCACATTTCAAGGAGCTCACCAGTCTTGACTGCCAAAAAATTCCTCTAATGGCAAATTTTCCTACCAAGCTATATTAGAATTCAGTGGGATCCTTGCCAACAAATCTGGATTTATTACATTAGGATACAGTGGAATGGCTGCCAACAAAACAGGATTTGTTAGCATTGCTAAAAGAGAGATCAGGACATTGATAATGTAATAACATGGCCTGAACATCTGAGTCTCAGCACTCAAACTGGAAACCAAACCAGGCAAGTCACCTGGACTTGGCAAAAATTGGAACAAGCCTCAGGTTCTCCTGTTTATGCTCCTTTTCCATGTTATGCTTCAGTTTTAGGGTGCTAACCAGATGATGTGTCTGCATCCAGCTACCCAATCCCACACCTTAACAAACTCTTTGTTTGCTCAGTAGCTTTGGTAGCTCACAGGTATTCCAAGGTATCTGAAATTTGATGGAAAGCTGCCTCACATCTGTCCCAGCTTTCTCAGCCCTCAAAGGTTTTTCTTCCAGCCATAATCTCTGAATCCTCATCCTCCTGCTGTTTCTGACCTCTCCCTCATGGGTGTCCCTCGATTTTATTTACACTTTCAGCCCCATGAAAGTGTAAATAAAGTGGTGCAGGCACAGCAATGTAATCTGGAATTTAATGGGACTCACCATACAAACATTGCTGCCAAAGCCCTGGTGTCTAGGTGGGATTTCAGTTACAAACAAGTGGAGACTCCCTCCTTCCAGGAAGAAACTGTCCCATTGTTTTAGGGAGCTCCATTTCAATGGAATCAGTCTCCTTGGAATCAGCTGCAGCCTTGGGAAGTGAGCACACACAATCTCCTGAGGATAATCTGTTCCACTGATTACCTGCCTAACTGAGGCACCTTCTGAAGGCTCAGAGGAGCAACAATCTGGTACAGACAGACTGAAAGTGCTGGCAATGTCCAACCTGGAAAAGAGAAGGCTCCAGAAAGATCTCACAGCCCCCTTCCAGTGCTAAAGGGGCTCCAGAAGAACTGGAGAGGGACTGGGGACAAGGGCATGGAGGGACAGGACAAGGGGGATGGTTCCCCAGTACCAGAGGGCAAGGATGGATGGGATATTGGACAGGAATTGTTCCCTAGGAGGGTGGGCAGGCTCTGGCACAGGGTGCCCAGAGAAGCTGTGGCTGCCCCTGGATCCCTGGAAGTGCCCAAGGCCAGGCTGGACTGGGCTTGGAGCAGCCTGGGATAGTGGAAGGTGTCCCTGCCCATGGCACTGAGTTGAACCTACATAATTTTTAAGGTCCCTCCAACATAAATCATCTTATGATCCTTCTGGAAGATCAGAAGGAAAATGAGAAACTGCCCTCACTTAAAAAAAAAAAAAAAAAAAAAAAGTTGATGTCACCATCACTTGAAGAGTTTGAGATTTTATCTGGGTACAGCAGCTCAGAGCAGGGAAGATCTTCCAAGCCAAACTCCAAATCCCTGCTTGTTCAGTTAGTGACAGAAGGAAGGGAAGAGAAAACAAAAGATCTTAAAGGGGGACAGCTGACAAATGTAACTCTTATAATAGAGGACATGGGTGAATTATTGCTTGCAGAGCACTGACAGCCACGCAGGGAAGGCATTTGTTTAACACAAAACCATGAATTCTGCAGAATATTTGGAATTTGCTGGGTCTTTCAAGTATCCTGTCCAGACAGGAGCTTTCACACCCAGGCTTTAGTGCTATTCTACAGCACCATATGGAGTTAAAGGAACAGATCTCTAGCAGAAAACAAACAGGAAATGAAACAATGACCAAGATAAGAGCATATCAGGAGTCCTCCCCAGAACAATGGGCAAGGCCATTAATTAGGAAAGCCCGACGCCTGTCTCCAGCTGAGCTGGGAGTTTGGAACTCCCCCTCCTGTTCCCAGCCCGTGGCAGGGCTGTGAGCACACCCTGAGTCAGGCTGAGCCCCAGGTTCCTGCTCAGCTGCTCCTCAGAGAGCCCATTCTGTTTGTTAAATTGGCAGAAAGTGTGAAAAACGCCAATCACTTGTTTTAAAATGGTAAAAGTTTAAGAGGAATAAAATAGTCATAAAAATAGTAATAAGAAAAAAAATAGAGCTATAAGAATTTGGACAATCAGAGTTAGGACAATAAAAGGAAAGAATTATGGAGCTCTGGATGCTTCCTGGGCACTAAGCCCCAAAAAGCAGAGCTCTCTAAAAAAGGATTAACCCTTAAAAGCAACAGCCTGTTGCACATGCATATATCTCATACATGATGCAAACATTCCTTTCAAACTAAGGATTTTTTGGTTTATTGTCAACTTCCCCCCTTCATCTTGTAAATCAATTGCCTTGGTTCCCTGGAGTCTGGGCCTTCCCAATAAGGAGGCAATAATTCTTTTCTTGGAATCCTGTTGTATCTCCATCCTGAGAGGACAATGAGAAGAATTTCTTGGTTATCTTTTCCATGGCGTGGGTCAGTTACAAAAAAGTACCTTACATCACATAGTTTCTATTTTAATATTATGCTATAACCTAAAAACTCTATTTACCACACTACTTAAAAGAGATTAATACAACCTAACTTCCCAACCTAACCCATACAGTATTCATTTTAATATTTGCAAAGAGCCAATCATAAAAATATGCATTTTTCACAAAAGCTTTCTGGCCAAATGCAGGGGGAAATTTGTCTGCTGGCTAAGATCAAGTGGGTGCAAGATACCCAAGAGCACTGGCAGGGAGGGAAAAAGCACCTGGGCCAGCAGGAGGAAGAGGATGGAGGGAATGGACATTCACCTTCAGATATTGGCCCAAAAGCAACAAAATTCTGGAACTGCTGCAAAACAATCCTTAAAATAGTCTCTGTCTGGAAAGGGAATGGGATAAACAATCAGAACGATGTGCTAAAGGTTCTCAGAATGTGGGAGAAACCCCAGCAGGGAGAGCTCTGTGTGGGATGGATATAAGGGAGAAAAAATAACCTAAAAAAAGATTATGTGAACCTTGTCTTTCTTGGTTCTGTTCACATATTGCTGTTTAGATTATAAATCATCTAGATTATTTATTTAAATTATATGTTATATATATTAGATAAATATATACATACATTATATAAATACATTATATCAATGATATTATACTTTATATATTATATATTATGTATTTAGATTCTATATAACCAAAATA